>BMAU01014853.1:0-75118 GCA_019973935.1 Trichonephila clavipes
TAGGATAAAATGACAATGTAGTAATATATTCCATTTGAACCGTTTTCTGGGGAAAAATCACACTTAAGCCGCTGAGGTTGTGCTCCTGTATTAGAAACTTCATAAATATTAGCTTGTTTATATGCTATGGGAAAAAGGAACATACGTAGGAAGTAGAGGCGCAGCGATCGCACTAAAACTGCATAACGTTAATAATGCCTTAACATTATTTATCAAGCGTTGAAGTCTCGTTATATTGAAACTTTCCGGTATTAGAGCCATGTTTAAAACAGATAAAGTGCGATTTTTGTATTTTTTGAAATAAAATATGAAATGCAGCGTCCTTTGCTAGTAACATAAGAAAAATAAAAAAAAAAAAAGAAGAGAGAAACGAGCCTTACAGTAGTCGTATATGATGTGTAACACCTGACATGTTACCTTAGTAAATACGCAATAGTAACTTATATCCTGAAAAAAAATGAATTGAGTATTATTGGAAATAATTTTCTATCGAATAATTATATCTTTAATGAAATTTTATTAAATTAACACAGATAATGCAATTGTTTTTTTTTTATCAAAAGAATAATTATTCTTGTTCAATTTAGGGAAAAGGAAACCCAAGGAACAATAGAGATTATGGTAACTAAAATATGACACATATACTTGTGATTTGAGTATTAAAAGCAGGTGGAAAAAAAACAGGCGTCAATAACATTGCCCTTATTGGCCGTAGCTGTCGAAACATTTGATTCACATGTTCATTTCGAGCTTGAATTCATCATTCAAAAAGCTATGAGCGGCTCAGCTTTGACAAACTGAAGTTAAAATCACCCCTCAAAATCATGGGAAGCAGTGATAGTTTTTCTTTAAAGAGCAGAACCACCTGCCTCGGTATGGCAAAGTACAAATGCAGGGAAATCTTTAATTTTTGTACCGTTTGATTTCAAGAAATGTATGCGACCACCGAAATCACCGTTTGTCCGTTTTCAAACCAGGCATTCTGCCACACATATGTCCCCCAATATCGTTACCCAGCCCCCTTGTTGACGATAAGTTATGTTCATATGAAGTCACAACATGCGAGTTTTTCTGCTTGCGATAGATCGCAATACGCTGCTCTGCGGCCCTGTCGTTTAAACTGAACGCAGTAATCGAAGTTAGGTATCGAAGCACGTTTGTCGTTATCTAACCACGTCTTTGACAACATGAATAATGAACATTTTTTATGAAATAACACATCGTCGAAATCTGTTTGCTGAGCCCTTTGACATTTGAGCGTAAGGATCGCAAGTTTATCCTGGGTGAAGTCTAAGACTTTCTGGTATGTGCGAAGTGAATTTAGAGTATCATTGGGTGGATGACCAGAATATCTCAATAACTTCCTTGGTCGCTTATAAAGGACGATAGTAGGTCATTTAAAATGCAAACCGTTAATGAGCTTTTGAGTACTTTCATTAATTATTTACCATACATAAAGGATCCTAAGAGCAATAGCTCGAAATTCAAATACAACGTAGTTATATTTATTATGATGATTTTGTTTTTGTAATCGTAATATATTGTGATAATTTTGTTTAATGATAAATGAACTAGTCTGTAATTACTAAATATTTAATTTATATTACTTCAAACGGTTAAAAGAGCTTTCAAAGAAAAAAATAAGTTAATTTTACTTATATAGACACTTTTTTCTTTTTATTGAAAATAACATGTGAAATAAATATATAATTTTCTAATCTATTCTAAGACTATTAAGTTAGCCATATATATATATTCTTTTGTAAGATTAAATTATTAAAACTTGAACAATAAATATATATATATATATTGCATGCTATTACCATTTTAAGAGAAATTTACAAAATACCTTTTTAATTAAGATCTTTTCCCACCAGTGATTCCCAAAGTAGTCTATGACGGACCTGCAAGGGGGTGTACGTCAGCAAAAAAATAATTTGGGGGTCAATGAGGTGTAAGTGGAGTCCAAGTGATATTGCCTCTCATTAAACTAGGTGGCCGCGGTAGCCAGTGATATAGGTATCGGACCGTGGCTTGCCTTTTCACGAGTTCGAGCCCAGTACCACTAAAGACCCGCCGTGTAGGGCAGCGATGCACGTTAAATCTGTCGAGCTGAAACGTCCTCCCGTTGGTGTGGTAGTTACGGGGGGTGCCAGCTCAGGTGTCGTCCCGTCACTTGACCATGGTTCAAAATTACGTGGTCCGTCGCCAAAGCCCTCGTGTAGCTGAACAGTGTGACGTTAATATTCAATCAATCAATCAATCTCATTAAACTAGATCGTGAGTTTAATTTTCAAAGAAAATTTAATCAGTTGGAAACAAATTTTTATTTATTTAGCAGATGTATTTTTACTAAATTTAATGACGTTAATTTGCCCGTACAAGGTGACAGCATAAATTGTTTTAAAACATGAACCACATCTCAGAGTTTCTTTCAGAGTTAAACTAAAAAGTATAATACTGGAGGTCGGAATTTTCTCAAATTAGCCCAGACAGTCTGTCAGCACGTTTTAACCTACGTTCAACATTTAACTGCCTTTTATTGAGATTTTGAAACCAATTTTTGAGAATGCTTTGACTATGGTAATACCACAGTAGGCAATGAATTTACATGGTCACATTAGGAAAAAATGTCACATGACACAGGAACTGATCGTCATATGCACCAATGAAGATTTTAAAGTTTGAAAACGGATTCCTGCGATTTGTGCTTTTAAAAAGCAAACCTATTATTTGTCTTGAATTATGGAATATCGTGAGGAAATTTTTAATTATTTTTCCTAATAAGAAGCAGTTTCAGCAATGTTGCCAATCTCCAAAACAAAAAAGAAGCTGGACACTACTAACAGAGGATATATAAAGTTAAACCTGAAAAAGATTGATACTAAATGTAGAAAAATTGTTATTGTAGCGCCAGATTCTACCCTCCTATTAAAATCAATTGTATGTTGCTTGGTTGTTTTGTTTAACATTTATTTTATATATTAATTAACTTTTTAATTTAATTAATTAACATAAACTTTTTTATAAACTTTTAACTCTATTCTTCATCAGTTATAAATTTAATTCTTTTAAAGTAGTAGTACTAGCAATCAAAAAGATATTTAAGTTGATAAATTTGCAAAAATTCAATATTAATAAAGCAAGGGTCTACTCCATATCGAAAAACATGGCAAGGGGTCTATGAGACAGAAAAGTTTGGGAACCTCTGTTTTACACGGACAATTTGAAAGAATATTTAATGCAGTCTAATAATAAATTATGTGTATAATTAATTATGTGTATGTAATATATATGTTATGTGAATACTTATTGTTCATGCTTGTCGCAAAAACCGTGCGCCAGACGGCGCTACTGTCTGTGTATCTCAATTACTATGTGTTTAAACGAATAAAAATAGTGTTTTAGAGTCTATGTGTGAGGTGTGTTATTGAACTATCCCGGGTGTAGTGATCAAACATTTTGGTCCAACTTTCCCGGAGTTCAACAAGCAACTATGGTTTTGTGCTTTATTAGTTGAAATTTGTGAATAGGTGAGTGTCTATTCTTAATGATGGTTTAGGAATTATTTGGTTGTGTTTGCTAAAGTTGGTGTTAATAGTTGAATAGTTTTAACGGATATATCATGGTTGAAATTAGTGTTTGTAGATTTTGTGTTGATTGTGATATTCTTGTGTGTTTTTGTATACTTTCCTATTCTCAATAGTGTAATTTAGGTGCTTTCAGTTCCCAGTAGTGCGTTTAGTTCTGAGGTTGTGAATAGCATATTACAAATGCTTTTTGGTTGAAGATAGTGTATATTGTGTAGATGTTGTGACAAAATAAGTTTAAAAATGGCGTTGAAATTAAATCTAAAGAAAGACGAGCTTATCTCGGTTGCTGTGGAAATGGGTTTGGTGATTCCTAGCAAAGCTAAAAAATAAATTTAAAAAATTATTGAATCAAGTGCCGTGTATAAAAATGATATTAAATGCTTTAGAGAAAGAAAGTAAACAAGAGGCTGAGAAAAATGAGCGCGAGGCTGAAATTCAATTAGGAAAAATTAAATTATCTCAGATTGAAAAACAATTAGAATTGGCGAAGGTGAGGAAGGAATCCGGAAAAAATCATCAAACTCTTGAAAGCGGAGAACCAAGCTCCATAACTGATAAATTGGAGAGTTTGGTAAAAAGCATTAAAACTTTGACAATTCAAGTACCGGTTAGGTCAGAGTCCTTTAATTTTATTTTTCATTCTTTAGAAAAAGGCATTTCAAATCAAATCCGTGCCTGATGAGCTAAAAGCCGAAATTCTATTAAATATTTTAGGAGAAAGAGTCAATAATTTGCTAACATATGAGTCAAGAGGATTTAAGCAATTATGTTAAAATTAAAGAATTAATATTAAGAGAGTTTTGAACCCACGCCTCAAGAATGTCTGAGTGACTTTAAAAAGGAATGTAAACTACCATCCGAAAACAATGTTCAATCTGCTTCCCGCTTAAGTGCAACGTTCGATTATTATTGCCATTTGCGTAAAGATTAATGAATTCCACTCTTTGTGTGATCTAATAATTTCAGATAAAATATGCGAAACGCTAGATAGAGATACGATGAATCATATTGCAACGAAACAGGGAGAAACATATTTCAAGCCTCAACAGCTTGGGAGGGAATGTGATGTTTATTTATCCACGAGAGGAAAGGTTTCGAATGATTTAATGAGCAGAAATCCAGGGAGTGGAGTCAAAACAGATGGGCGAGATAGAGGGCAGACGGTTGGCACTTGGCGGCAAGAGAGAAACTCGTCGAATGTTTTCGTGGCCGAAACCGAAACAAATTGCGTTCTTTGTAAGGGTAATAATTTTCATCCCCTTTCTAAGTGTTATCAGTTTAGAAACTGTCTGTTGAGGATAGAGTAGAGGTAGTGTTAAACGGATTAATCTTTGTTTTCGTTGTTTTTTACAACATAAATTGAAGGAATGCCGTTCAGAAAAATTGTTTTGCCTTAGACCTCATAATAGCTTGATTCATTTTCACGTGATAAAACTAGGAATCCCACTCCCACTAGTAATTTAAATTTGGATGCTCTACTTTCGTTCCAGGGCAGAATGAAGGATCAGTTGAAGCAAATTCACAATCGCAGTTTGTGGCGACTGGGTTTGAAAGGCAGACTAAAGAATGTGTTTTTGAGTACTGTTTACGAGCTTGTTAAAAATAAATACTCTCTCAGTGGGTGGAGGTCAGATGCTTGTTAGATGTAGGATCGCAGTCTTCTTTATGTACGAGGGTATGTGCTGAGAAGTTGCAGCTGAAAATGGAGAAAATAAATACAGTGACTTCATGTGTAAATGATGCTTCTATGGTTGTTAAAAATTGCGTAAAACTTCACTTGCAAATGAAGCCAAAAATTTTGAGAGTGAGTGAATGTTGTTAGTAGTTAATAAGATTACAGATCTCATTCCAAACAAGGTGATTGATGTAGATGTTAATGTTTCAGAGTTTGTGCCCTTAGCTGATGATAAATTTAATATACCAGATAGAATTGATATGTTACTTGTTGCTGAAATCTTTTTTACAAATTGTTAAAGCCTTTAAAATTTTGTTGTGATAATTCTCATTTAGTGTTGCAAAATACGGTGTTTGGTTATGTTGTAAGTGGAATTGTAGATCACGCACACACACAAGTTACAGAGAATCGCGTTCATTGCGGATTAATTGTTGATGACGATTTAAACAAAACACTGAAAAAATTCTGAGAAATTGAGGGTGTTCACATAGAGCCTAAGGTTGATACAGAGGTGTCCTTGTGTGAGGATCATTTTGTGCGCACTCATAGGAGGAATTGTGAGGGTAGGTATGTAGTATCGATGGAATTAAATAAAGATCCGTCTTGTTTAGGAAAACTCCAAAGATATTGCTATTAGGCGACTTAATTCATTAAAGGAAACGGTTGTCTAGGGATTCTAGATATTTATCATTGTGTGCGGAATTTTTTGAAGGAGTATGAGGAGTTAGGTCATTTGGAAGGGTAATTGAGCCAAGTGAACCACCTACACATTACTACATACCCCACCATTGTGTATTACGCCCTGAAAAACTGACTACTAAATTAAGAATCGTCTTTAACAGTTCATTACCCACCACAACAGGTATAAGCCTTAATGACATTTTATTGAAAGGTGAAGTGAAGGAAGATGTGCCCCAGGAAAAGACAATATTACTAATAAAATGGTCAAGCATTTCCCTCTTAAAATTATTCTGCTTTTAACTTTTTAATCAATAAAATTCTTCTTTTAAGACATTTTCCAAATAACTGGAAAATAGCCATTGTTTTCCCAATTAAGAAACCAGGTAAAAATAGAAAGTCTCCTTCGAGCTACCGATCCATTTCCTTTTAAGTATTCTCAGTAAAATTATGGAGCACATTATTCTTAATAGAATTCATAACTTTACGGATAGCATTAATTACATAAATCCCAATCAATATGGATTCACCAGGCACCTCTCCACCTACCACCCACTACTCAGATTGACTGAAAAAATCACTTCTGGATTTCAGAGAGGCAGATCCACTGGAGCTGTCTTTCTCGACATTCAGAAGGCTTTTGACAGAGTCTGGGTGAGTGGTCTCATTTACAAACTAATTATTAACAATTTCCCCCCTGCACTAATTCATTTAATTAATTCCTATCTAGTCAATAGATCTTTTCAAGTTAAAGTCGATAACACTCTTTCCAGCACCGTTTTTATCAAAAACGGAGTCACTCAAGGAAGCCTCCTCGGTCCCATTCTTTTCAACATCTATATTAATGATATTCCCTCTCATACACTAACTATGACTAACATTTATGCGGATGACACTTCCATTTCGGCCACCTACAAAAATCACCACACAATTACTAAAGCACTTAATGCACACCTAATACTGCTAGAAGAATTCTTCAATACATGGAAAATTAAAATAAACGTAGATAAAACAGTCGCAGTTCTTTTCACCAGGAGAAGAAAGCCATGCACACCACCTACTCTGTATTCCACACCACTACACTGGTCTCAGAGCACTAAATACCTAGGACTTGTCTTAGAGAAAAATCTCACCTGGAAACAACACATATTATACGCGCGTGACAAATTCCGGAACGCAATGCGATCCCTTTATCCCTTAATTTGCCGGAATTCTCATTTAAATATTTACAATAAGGTACTTCTCTACACTGCCGTCCTGCGGCCCATCCTCGCGTATGGATGTCCTGTGTGGGGCTATGCAGCCAATTCTAATATAAAACTTTTAGATAACGCTCAAAATGCATTAATTAGAAATATCACCAGAGCCTATAGATATAATAGAAATAGAAATATTTATAAAGTTCTCAAAATTCCTACATTTAAGCTCAAATAAAAAATTTAGGTCAAAAATTCTTTGACAATCTTTCAAATATAAACAACGTTAACATTCAAAATCTAGAGAACTACGATCCTAATATCTATAAAAGAGACCCAGAAGAATATTACTGGACTCTTACAATCCTCCATAACATTAATTCCCGGTCATTCCCATGTGGAGAATGACCACCCTTGCTAAATTTTATTTTTCTTAAATTATTTCTTTTAGTTCAATTATTAATTTTTTAATTTAAATTCAATTACCCACACAGGCACCCACTTTAGTTCCCATCTCTATTTTCTTAATTAGATACTCGACACCAGGCGCAGCGAATAGAGTTCTCGCTCACCGACTCCTGACGACCAATAGCAGACGAGCTTCTCGTCTGCTTGCACGAATTTGGACTTGATTTTTTCTGAGACCGCCGAAACCAACAGTTCGCCCCGCCCACTGTCTCCTTCCATGTCCACCAATAAGGAAACACCATCTCGAAAGCAGGCCAACCAACATCAAGTGCCCAATACGTTAAGTATGGGACGGAGGAACGCTTCGCGTTCCAGTGCCCAAAGATGTCAAGCGACCAAGCGACCAAGGAAGATGTGTTTGAGACAATATCTCGTTTTAGAAGACACAAATTTGCTTTTACGACTGACATCAAAAGATGTGCAGGCAAATATTAATAAATCCAGATCAGCGGGATTTGCAACGCATTATATGGAAACATGGACTAGATGCAGAAATTTTAACGTATCGACTAAAGACTGTCACTTACGGGCTGTCCAACGCATCTTTCCTTACCATAAGGACCCTGCAGCAGTTAACGAAGGATGAAAAATCGAGATTTCCTTTAGCTTCTGAAACCCTGTTATATGATACCTACATGGATAATATTGTGAGCGGAGCGCCGGATTTGGAGACTGCTCAACAATTGCAATCGCAACTGAAAGATGCCCTGCAATCTTGTGGAATGAACCTTCATAAGTGGTCATCTAATTCTAATGAGTTATTAAATAGTTCGTTGTCATCAGACGTCGAGCATTCATTTTCTACTGACATTGACTTATCTGTGAAGACATTGGGAATTAGTTGGAAGCCATTTGAAGATTGTTTCGTGTTTAAGGCATCTGTTTCAGCTAAACATATATATACAAAACTTGAAGTTTTAAGTGTAATTACTAAGCTATACGACCCTTTGGGTTTCTTAGGCCCAGAGATTGCGAAAGCAAAGGTGTTTCTGCAGCAATTATGGCAATGTAAACTGGATTGGGATGATGTGTTACCTAATTCAATTGCCAACGAGTGGAGAGAATTTGTGACAACATTAAAAGGTATCGAGGAAGCGAAAATTAACAGATTTATTATGGCTGACAATAATGTTAGAACCGTTCTCCAAGGATTTGCGGATGCATCTGAAGCGGCCTACGGAGCTGTCGTTTACCTACAGTGTTTTCTTCACAACGGTGCTGCCAAAGTGAGCATTCTTGCCAGCAAATCTCGTGTTGCACCAATTCGAGTTATTTCCATACCTCGACTCGAGCTTTGTGTCTGTGTTTTATTAGCTCAATTCGTCAAGAAAATACGCTTCACCTTGAGGTTAAATATAAGTGATATTGTGCTACATACGGATTGAACTATTGCATTGGCATGGTTAAATACACCTGCCAATCGTTTAAAAACCTTCGTAGCCAATCGTGTCGCCAAGGTGCAAGAATTGACTGAAGGTTTCCCGTGGAACCCTGTGCCATCTGTTCTCAACCCAGCAGATCTTGTGTCTCGGGGATTGCGCCCTTGTGACCTTCCAAATTTAAGGCTATGGTGGCATGATCCACAATTCCTTGAAAAGGTAAGTTGTCAAGTGAAGAAACAAGTTTGTCACCAGTTAAGGAATGCGAGTATTCTAAGGAACTGAAACTGGTTCGAGTTCTGATATAATTACATCTAGTGTTTGTGTTTCAACTAATTGTGTATCTTCTATTTTATCTACTTTGTTATGTAAAAGTAATAGTTATATGAAAATTGTTCGTATATTTAGTTATGTGTTAAGATTTAGTAATAATGTAAACAAACGTAAACTAACATTGAGTGGTCCCCTTTCTGCTACAGATATAGACCAAGCAGAAACTAAACTGATCAGAATGGTCCAAGAACAGGTTTTTTTTGGCTGAGATTAAGAGCTTATAAAGTAAAGGAGTTGTCTCATCTAATAGTAAACTTAGAAATTTAAACCCCTTTATAGACAGTGATGGATTATTAAGAGTTTTAGGACGGCTGAGTAATTCAGATTTACCATATGTTAATAAACATCCTGCAATTTTACCAGGAAATCATAATTTAACTGTTCAAATAATTGCCCATTTCCATAGAAAGAATCTGCATACTGGTGCTTCTTCTCTTCTACACTATGTAAAGGAAAAGTTCTGGCCATTAAATGGTCTTTCATTATGCAGAAAAGAAGTGCAAGAGTGCCTTGTTTGTTTTAAAAGCCGACCCCTTGTTACTTCTCAGCTAATGGGTAATCTACCCCGTGATAGTTTAGTCCCAGATTACCTGTTCAACTGTTCTGGTGTGGATTTTTGTGGCCCATTCATGATCAGGTACAAAAATCAAAGAAAAGGAATT
The DNA here is from genome assembly GCA_019973935.1 of Trichonephila clavipes. Taxonomy (NCBI): domain Eukaryota; kingdom Metazoa; phylum Arthropoda; class Arachnida; order Araneae; family Nephilidae; genus Trichonephila; species Trichonephila clavipes. Next base: position 9,985 of record BMAU01014853.1, read on the forward strand.
TTGCATAAAATTTATATTTGTGTATTTGTATGTTTTGTGTCTAAAGCGATTCACATAGAAATTGTGTCGGATCTTACATCTGATGCTTATTGCTACATTAAAAGATTTTTTAGTCGCAGAAGTAAATGTGCTAAATTGTATTCCGATAATGGGAAAACATTTGTAGGTGCCAATAAAAAGCTCAAGAGATTTGTAAAACTTATTGAGGATTCAGATGATAATTTAGCGGGTTTCTTATCTGCTGAGGGTATAGAATGGAAGTTTATACCACCTAGAGTGCCATCCTTTGGTGGCCTTTGGGAAGCTTCGGTTAAGTCAATAAAGTACCATCTTAAGAGAGTTATCAGTGGCTCAAATTTAACCTATCAGGAATTTCTAATTGTTTGTATCCAAATAGAGGGAATTTTAAATTCCAGGGCACTGTGCCCTTTATCGAGCAATTCAGATGACTTGAACGCTTTAACTCCAGCCCACTTTTTGATAGGGAGGTCTATGACTTCTGTAGTCGAGCCCAATTTAATCGAATTAAAAGAGAATGCCCTTAAAAAATGGCAACGGATAACCAGACTAGTACAACTAATTTGGAATAAGTGGCACAGAAGTTATCTTAGTGAATTACAACAGCGCAATAAATGTAAATTAAAAAAAATGTTAAGGTGGGTGATTTGGTAGTTCTCATTGAAGACAAAATGCCAACCTTTAAATGGCCTTTAGGGAGAATCACTGAGATTTACAATGACAGTGATGCACTAATAAGGGTTGTAAAAGTAAAAACACAAGTTGGAGAATATAAAAAAGCCATTTCAAGAGTTAGTCTTTTACCTATGCCAGTTTGAATTTTGTCTCTAAATATTGTGTATTAGAATTTTACATGTACCTTAATTTGTTTTATGTAATCCCTATAGTATTTTATCGTTTAATGTTTTATTGTAATTTGTGTTATTGTTGAATGCATTACATGTCAACGCGGGGAGAATGTTCATGCTTGTCGCAAAAACCGTGCGCCAGACGGCGCTACTATCTGTGTATGTCCAGTTACTATGCGTTTAAGTGAATAAAAATAGTGTTTTACAGTCCATGTGTGAGGTGTGTTAAACAAATATCAAGGCACAAATCTCGTGAAACGAAAAGTTAATAAATCAGTCCTACTAAGACTAAGTAATAAACTATACTGTTAAATCGATGTATAACGCGCACTTTTAACTCAAAAAATAGGATCGAAATTTACGATTGCGCGTTATACGCCGGGTATGAAAATGAGAGCTTTAAAAATATACAAAAAGATGAGCGTAGAGAAAAAGATCAGGTTTTTTTTTACATATATCGAATTACTGTCCCTGTGAAAGAAATAACATTTCTTATGAACTTAAAGGGTTGTAACTCTGAAAGTACACAATTTTTCACTAAAGCTTGGAATAATATTCGAATAAAGGACTTCAAAACAAAAGATCATTACGCACAAGCATTTCAGGTTTCTTCGTAAAAAGGGTGTGTGTGTTACACTATACGGCGAATATATGTAGGACCACGTTATACACCTGATTTTACCAAGTTTATTTTGACAGTCCACTATAAGTTGATCCATGACATAATTTAAGTACAGTAATGTTTAATTAGTTACGAATTGGCGTGACGCGGCTTACACTTTACACATTAAGTTACAGAATGACGATCTTTAAATTTGATACTAAGATGCACACAGCAGCGCCCTCGCGTGATCAATATTTCACCAATACTTGATACTTCAATACTTGATTCCATGTTAACACTTCACATTGCTATCTTAGTTACTGTTGAATGAGCTTTGCTTTAGCTTAACCTTAGCCCAGAACTGCATTAAAGTATTAAGGAATTAAAAAATTTGCTGATGAGATAAGAAGTTTGCATCAGAATAAAATAAAAGTGCTTTAGATTGAAAAGATTTAAGTGTTTTGGAAGAGAAAAATTGCACTAGGATAAAATGAATTAATAAAAACCAACATTATATAATTTATGAGTAGAATATTCTCCACGCTATATATATCACTTAACTCTGAGCAGAAGGTTTAAAATTTGAGAAAATAACTTGAACAGATGTATGTCATTTTTAAAATCAACCGGGAAAAAAAGGAAACTTGATTCATTTACAATTTGTAAACATAATTCTACTGCTTTTTATATGAAACGAAGTGGATCAATAAACCGTATAGTTGCATTCCAAAAACTTTGATGAAAAAAACTGAATTTTGGTAATCAGAATTTTTTTTTGAATTCTTATGTGTTTGTACATATTGCGTGTATGCAGTGCCATCTGCCTGTAGAAAGAGACATTTAAAGGCGATGAAAGAAAACGTGTCAGTTATTATCAGTCTATTCAAAGTCAATTACCAATGGGAACAAATTTCTTTTCAACTCAGCGCAATCATTTTTAAAAATCTACGTATAAATTAATTATTACTTCATATAATATTCACTTTAATTTAGATCAGTTATCAGTGAATTTGCAAATGCCATTTAGAATTTGAAAGGCATCGGCGGAATTATGGAACCGTTACTCTATAAGTGAATTGTAAAATGCAAACTTGCCATGAAAAGTTTAACTAGTCAGTGTGAACAAGAAAGGGGAAAATTAATATGAACATATTGAACTTTTATTAAATTTCATAAATACCACTTTTTAATATCTTGATGTTTTTCTTAAATAGTTTCCATAAGCCACTGGAGTTAAGATCATACTTCATAGGATCATTTCTATAGTATGATTGCAAAGTTCGTTCGTCGAACTTTGGTGACCAACCAACCGCGATGATGTGTGATGGGGTTTCTTCCTGAGCGTGAATACGACTCGTAGGTGCTCTTCGGAATGCCTTGGGTCATTGATGATCGCACTCTTCGCCATTGCGGTGAAGGGCTGGAAGTCACTCGATCTGAGCGGTCCTTTTTAAAACAAACGAAAGATCTCATACACATTGTTACCTTACTTACAACTTAATGGAATAATTTGAAATTTAACAATTCTCAAAAGTGAACAGTGTAGTTCAGAATAGCATTTTACAGGTCTTTCGTAATTGTGGTGCCTGCGCACTGTATTCGCAATTTCAGAAAAATGTCTCTTTGAATGTCTCTTTGAGCAGGCAAATGGCGCTGCTTACATGGAATTTTTATACAAAAAGTTTTATACAAAAGTATTACTTTCAAAAAATTCGTTTTTTTCTTTATCAAAGTTTTGAAATATAACTGCACAGTTTATTCTCACTCATTTCGTTTCATATTAAATCAATAGAATAATGGGTATAATAAATTGTAAATGTCTTGTGCATTTTACAAATGCCGCTCGCCAGATGGCAGTGCACGTAACTTTCTCGATTCTTAAGGTATCCGACTGTTTGCAACAATTTTTTTTTTTTTTTTATATGGGGATTGTTTTAGGGGGTCATTATATTTATTAAATGCATTTTAAGGGGGGAGATGAGAAATTAAGAGAACAAAATATTATTAAAATGGGAAAAAATTGACAAAAATTTATCTAAACGGGACCCACTCTAGAAAGTGTTTAAGCACAAATTTTCAATTTTGATGGGTAACATTGCTATTCATTTTGAAAATGAATTTGGATAAGAGATTTTTACTTTTTACAAAAACTAGAGCATTTTATACTAGTTATTAAGCGCAATTGCTTCAAAAAACAGTGATTATGTTCACATAACAGACTGTAAATTTTGCAATAAAACAGTGGTTGATAAATCTGACGGTTAAAAGATTGTGTGTGTGCTTATGAGATAGAAGTGAAAACTTCTGATTTATTTTTGAAAGAGAATCAATTTGTTCGGATGAAGGACAATATATATATTTTTTTTGCGACATTTTCGCATGTGGACTTTAAGTGGTTTGCTTTTTCGTGCCCCTCATTGGTAGATTTGTTTATTCAATCATTTATCTGTAACGGGCAATGTTAAAATAATTATGCAATTTAATATATTTAAATATTATATACGATTTAAATGTCAATTAGTCTAATTATTTAAAAATATATTTACGTAAATTACTTAAGTAAATTATACAGGGTGGTCCCGAATGCATTGTACAAATTTTAAGTGTACAAGACAGTGAAACAATCATTTATTGCATAGGAATGTATGGGCACAAGAGTGAAGCGGTGAGGCACATACACAAAATCAAGAGATGAAAGGAAAGACAGCGTTTATTGAAACCGTCGTTGACAAGTGTAATGTTTACAATAACTGTTCAAAATTGCGTTCACTAATTGCGATTCATAGTTGACAGCGTCGGTGGAGTGGTTGGCGTATACCAGGCATATCAAACTCAATTGATATCATGGGCCACATGAACTATTTTACATTAATTGAGGGCCGCGTGCTTTCAATGTTCAAACAATTAATAAAACAGGATTTTTAGAATGATTATATTCTGTACTTATAAAACTCAATCTATTATATATTATACATACGTAAGTATTTAATATTTCAGTTTATATTTTAAACTATACTTCTTTTGTATTGTTTTGAAAAGAAAATAAGAGTTATTATACGAAATACAATTTAATGTTAATTTTAGAAAATATTTGACATCACATTTTTTTTCTCAAAGCAAGTCATCAATATCTGGTTAAACATATTGATCTGATGTAATTTTTAAAAAATTATGATAAATGTTGATTATTTAATCTTGACCTTTCTGAATTTTTGTTATTTTTTTACTTAACATAATGGTTACTTGCATTAATAAGCGCTTCCGAGCATAGTCGTTATACGCGTAACAAAGAATAATATTTTAAGAAGCCGATCCACAGATGAATAGGTATGAACATCTAGAGTTTCCACTTCGAAACATTTTTGTCTGCAAAGAATCACAATAGATAGTAATGAATTCCACACTTGTAACTTTTGTTTAACAATTATAATATCGATAGATAGAGCTGAAATTGTAATTCAAAATTTTTAAAATCAGAAAAGGACGATTATTAAATAGATAACTAATTTGAATCTATAGTGATATCAAAATAATATAGAATCAGCAGCCCTAATAAGCAGACAACAATGACTTGAAGCCTGAATAACTTCCAAAGCATTTTTAAAAAAAATTAGGTTTCAATCTTATTAAACTATGTCTTATTTATGATTAATACATAAAGGCTTTAATTCTCAATCGTTTAATTGCAATGAATACAAATATAAAATACTTCAGAACATAACCACTCATCCAAGACATAAACGATAGGCTCTTAATCAGCCTCCCGTAAAGCACTGGTGAACTAAAAATTAAAAAGTCGATGTTTTCGGAGTGCAATAGTTTTTATTTACTGTTTCATTTTACTGTTATATTTATCAAAAATCCTTTAAAATGTATTTTTCCTGATTTTGAAAAGGTTTAAAAGCGTTAGTATGTATATTTACGAAAAAATTCTAGTAATAATAGGTTCCAATCTATAGCAAAATTTAAAATCTTTAGAAAAGGCAACAATAAGAATGTCAAAATTATGACAGAAGTTTCTTATAAAAAACAACAGGAAAAGCATTTAATTAAAGTTTTATTGTTACAGAACACAATAATTAATGTGGAAAATATAAGTACTTTTCTTTTTTGTTGTGTGTGTGTTCCTAGTATAAAACTATTTAATTAAAGTGGAAGCAAAATGTGCACTACAGAAATAAAAATATGATAAAGTAAAAAATTATAAAGTAGATAAATGATTTCAAACAAAATCATTGAGAAAGCCGAATAGATGCATTAAAACCACTAAGGTATCAAGTAGAAGGGATAAAGGATGCTTTACTTGCTGTATGTAATAATTCGAAGATTGACAACTTGATACGAGTTGAGGCTTCTGGACTATTAAGTTGTGTTAAACAATTTAAGTTCTTATGCTGCATTGTAATTTGGTACAAAATCTTAAATTGTATCAATCCTATAAGTAAGCTCTTGCAGACAGAAGACTATGATTTATCATCTGCTATGGAGTTCTTGAAAAATCGTAAAGATTTTTTCCAGGATCTTAGATTGGATATAGCATTAAATGAAATGCTTTGCGACGCTCGAAAATTCGCTGACGAAATTGACATACCGGCTAATTTTGAGCTCATCCAGCCACGTCAAAGAGTTCGAAGAAGGAATGTTAATTTCGACTATGAGGCACTAGAAAATCCTACTTTGAAATATAAGGCAGAGTTTTATTTTTTCACATTACATAAAACTATCAATGCACTTGAATTCAGGTTTGATTTGATCAGTACCCACAGCAACTATTTCCAATTTTTATACAATATTTGTTATTTAAAAGATACTCCTCTCAAAACGACGAACTAAAGTATTGTAAAAATCTAGAAACAGCGTTAACTGATGGAAATTCATCGGATATAAACGTGCTCTACCTGGCAGACGAGATAGTTGCGGTTTAGGCTTTGCTGAATAAAAATGAAAGTCCAATCGAGATTTTAAAATTCATATCGAACCTGGATTTTGCTCCATACCTCGGTATAGTCTTAAGGATATTGCTTACTCACCCAATAAGTGTGGAAAGGGGAGAAAGGAGTTTCTCCAAATTAAAATTAATTAAAAAAATTTTTACGCTTCACAACCACCGAGAATAGGCTAAACGGCTTTACAACATTAGCCATTAAACAAGAACTGGCTAAAGAAATTTGCGTTAAAGAAATTATAAAAAAAATTCTCAGAATTATAAGTGAAAAAGAAACACTTTTAAGTTTAACTCTTGGTTTAAGTGTATGTATTTTTAATATGTAATTAAGTTTTAATACTTAGTGGTTTTATAATTTGTTTTAGTATTTTTTTAATATCTGTATTTTATAATTATACACTAGAAATGACTTTTTTTGTGTGCAACCCCAATTTTAATTTAGTGCCAAAAACATAAATTAATAAGTTAGCATTTTTTGCTAACCAAAACAACATTATTGATAGCAATTTTTTTTGCTCTCGTTTTATTTTACCACTAAGCATGGAAAGGGTTTATATTATTTATTTTTTAATATTTGTTATAAAAGAGCGGAATTTTACCTCTTTGCCCGGGGCTGCGAAACTGCTAGCGCCGCCCCTGGTGAAACACATCCTAAAAGAAGCGTCACAAAATGAGGATGATAAAACGAAGCAAAACAAAATGTATTCAAACTTTCTCAAAAGCTACTGCGCGTATTTGGAGGAATAGGAATATGTTTAGATTAAATAAATAAAAACTGCCATACAAGAATAAGAAAGAAAATGCCCCATAGTAAAATGCACAGCAATTAGAAAAAAAAAATAATCACGCAATTTTCTTTCAGAACTTTAATATTAAAGAAAAAAATTTTATGGCAAACTAGAATAACACATAAAATTCATATGATTGCTATAACTCAGGGGCGCTCCTGCGTCACAGGAAAGGAGGGGGCGAAACCACATTGCCAATTAAGCACATTACCCTTGAAAGATACGGCTTGGGGCCCAAAACCTGATTTTTTGCAGGGGCGCTTCTATTATCCGTTATGCCACTGTCATGAATTCATTAATGCGCACTTTTAACACATTTTAACTAGATCGAAATTTATGGGTGAACGTCACATATGCCGGTGTAATGACTTCACACAGCTCTGGGATAAACTATTTATTTCTCAGTAAGAAATTCATCAAAAAATATTCTATCAAAATTCTAGCAAAAGGGTTCACAAATTTCGAGTCTCTTTCGCTGCAATGTCTCATCTCTCTCGCATAAAATAATGACGTATATTAACACGCTAGAGAAAAGTCCTATACATTCACTCTCGGTAATTCCACACCGAGTCTGGGGGGAGTTCGCCGGCTCTAAATCCGCCGTGCAGTTGCTCCTTCGCAATTTCCACGGTTCGAAAATCCGCCTTACTTCGCGGACTAAAGAATAGCTGTATCACAAGCCTTTAGTGTGAGAGGCCTCAAAATCGGTTCCCTCACGTAAAGTTTCTCCACTTCAGAATCCGTTTTAATTCGCGGATCCAGTATCACTTTCTTTCGTTGATCGGGACTCAGATCGTTCCCGGATCCCCCCAGTTCCAAATCCACCGTACTTCGCGCAGTCACTATCGTTTTTTTTCTTCTCGCTGAAGGGACGTCCAAAGGCTCCCTCAAAATCCAGTCTCCTTTCGGACTCTCTCGCTCCCCTTATATATCTCTATAACCATCTCTCACCTAATCATCCTTCTGTGATCTCTTGTTCTTCTGCCACCCCTGTCGTTGTCGGCTCCCTTGATCTCTTGTTCTTCTGCCACCCCTGTCGGTCTCGGCCCATCTGATGTCTTGCCCAATGGCCGCAGAAGGCTCGGTGCACATTGTAAGTTTTCAGACGCGCTGTCGCCACCGAATCGTAGGAAAACGAAAGCACAATGTTACGGCGTCTCTTGAATGGCCGAGACAGCCTGGGAAATAGGGCCAAAATCTCTGACCACCCAGTTATGAAATTCTTTCCCAGCAATTAGGGAAATGTCTGAAATTTTCCCACGTCTGTCGGACCTCACTCTTAGCAATTAGGGGGAAGAGACCGGCTTCATCACACCGGGTATAAAATGGTTAGCTTTAGGAGAAAAAGAAAAAGATATGAGAGCATATTAAAAATTAGACTTCTACATGTATACGTATGTTTTGAAATACTGCCTATTAAAAAGAAATGACTTTTTTAATGCAGTGACGTAGATAGATATCCGAAGTCCCTGGTGAAAAAAATAAATAAATAAAATAAAATAAATGAGGGACCTATTTTGGTTGGGTTTTATTCAGTAAAAAAGTAAAAAACATATGAATGTCTTAAAGATACAGATTTATTTTAGAGCATCAGGCCCTTATCGTCCTCTGCAGAATACAGTAAGGCAAAGCTATTGTATCAGTTGTATATGAGTTTTTTTCTGTTAGCTTTAGTGTTCGCCCAGGTTTTATTCGACACCACGACACCCGAAGAAGGCTGAATAAAAAGTTGACAATTTTGGGCATTTTTTTTTTTTACTTTTTTCCTTGGTGTGGTTTGCGCTTAAATGCACCACTGTATTTCCTTCTTTTATATCCAAAATTTTAGTTTTGTAATGTATGAAATACAATTCTTAAATACTGAGTTACTTACTGAAGATAAAAGAGAGGAGAAACGTAATGCTACACTAGAAAATGTCATTGGAGAGAGAGAGAGAATCCCAGGCTTTTTATTTATTTTCTGCGGAGGATCGAACTCCCCCTCAGAGGCTTAGAGCTACAAAATAGTCCACCAACATCGTCAGGAAAGGATACAAAAATATGCATGAACAAGAAAATACCATACAATATTACTATAATTTTTTTAAAAAATTTCGCTGCAAAAGAGCAGAGAAGGAATTCCTTCCTGTGTAGTTTTTTAAGATACAATAAAAAGGATGGTAAGACTTTTCATAGAATTTTTCTTCAAGTAACAGTTTACGGGGAAATGAAAAAATAACATAAACTTTTCAATAAGTTAAGTTCGCAACACTATACAAACAAAGGAAGGAATTTAGGGGAATTCCATACAAGTTCGAAACTAATTTGAACTGAGTTGCTATGATTATAGCTGTGTTACAACCTTTTACTTTATATATTAAATGTGGGAGATATTATCGTATTCGGCTTGCTTGGTGACAGGGTCCGAGGGGCTCCTTTGTGCTTAAGCGCTCTTGTGGAAAGCACCGCCTATCCCATTGATAGCTACGCCACTGATTTAATGCCCTTTATGGGATGCAGATCTAGTAGTATACTATTTTTTCTAAAGCCTGGAATAAGCCCTCCCCTGCCCCAAAAGCAGGCCTTCATTAGTAAAGAAACTATGAAAGGGGAACAGTACAAGTCAATCGACGCCCCACGCGCTCTGGCCCCATTTACATGGACGAAAATTGCTGGCAATATGCCGGAACGAATCCGCTTTGTACCCGTTTACACAGCGACCCGGCAAATTGCCAGCTCGAAATGCAGGTCTATTTTTTGTACCCTCTTTCGATTAGGAACTTTGGGGGTAAAAAGGAGAGTGTTTTCTAATTCGCCAGAGATTCATTTATTCAAGATTGCTGCTGTTTTGGATTGCTCACGTTAGACAATAGAAGAAAAAACCCTCATAAACATCTGGGGAGGCCAAAACGAATTGGATACAACTGTTCGGGATTCGGAAGTTTACAAATACCCATTTTCAATAAAAATTATATTCCATTCAGATACAGGGAGAGAGAGAAGGATGTAAATAAATTTATATTTAGTATGCTCTGCATGTATGTTTCCAATATTTTAATAAGATGATACATATATTTTAATACAGTTTTTGAGATTGATTTGAAAATATTCCAATATAATTCTTTTGAATGTACACAAAAAAATTGCATTTCTTTGTTATTTTTCTTGATTTATCTAATTGAGTGTTTCCATATAAGAAGTAAAAAATTAGTAATATCTTGTAACTAAATAACTCCATAAAGGTGTATTGAATTTTTTTTTACTGTGAAAGTTGATATAACCAATAGAATGTGATCTGTTTTATATTAACATCCCCTTAAATTCATGAGGATAAGAACTTGAAAAGAAAATTTCTTTTTTAAAAATTTTCATTTAATTTTTGTTTTGAACCAATTTCAAAAGAGATCTCTTTATACCATTTAATTTTTGTTATTAAAGGATTAAATAATCCCACAATTATAAAACATACAAACCATGAAAACATTGCACATCGAAGAAAATACACTTTTTTACAAACAAAAATTGTAATTTAGCTTTTTAATTAAAGTTGGTTAATATGAAAGTTTTTGTTTAACAACTAGGAATTCTGAGATGGAAATAAAATTGATTTTAACATCATTGAAACGTTTTGGGTATTTGAAATAATCTTATAAAAAAACTAACATTTGATATGCTTTATACAGACTTCCTTTGTAATTATTACCCTTTAGAAGGTTTGAATTTTCTTAAAAATGTCTGTCTCCAACATTCTGAAATAAATTAATTGGATGTTTTTGAATAAATTAAGAAACATGTTTAAAAAAATAGGCTTTTTAATAAAATTATAAAGTAGAACAAATTAAATTGTTTTCGTGAAAATTTCTCGTATACAGTTTTATTTAATAATCATACTCATTTTAATATACATCATTTATCGGCACTTAATTTTAACATTACATGAATGCACTATAAGTAAATAAAGCATTTCATGATCTGCTATATAAATCAGACTCTTTGAAAGAGTAACATTATACTATAAGGACAAATCGAGGATCTATCTGCCAATATTTAACATGCATAATATCTTTTACAATTATTATATCTCAATTTTTATCTTATTGATGATAACATCTAATAAAATTCTCTGAAAATCTTATGAATGGCTTTTTTGCAATTTATTTACAACAAAAAGTATTAATTTTTAAAAATATTTACAAAAGAGTATTAAATGTCATTAACCCAAACAAATAAAATGAAACAAAAAAAAATTAAAGAACATTATCTCTCCTAAATCAAAGATTTCATAGATAAAAAAGGTCAAATTATGTAGAATTTCTAAAATGTTCACTTTAGGTTTATGACATAAAAACTTAAATTTTTAAACACCTAGTGATTAGACAATTAATAGTAAACAAAAAATTATAAAAACATTTTTTTCTTCAAAGTTTCTGCGAATTTTATTTACTCTAATTTCAATACTATCAAAACTATTTTAATCAAATTAATGCTTTTTTTTTCTTTTTTGGATACAATAAATTTACAAAAGTAGGATTTTAAATGGTCTTCCCTTGTTTTCAAAGAAATTAATGGCAAAAACTAGTCTTTTAGTCAGCCAACTGTGTGAAATATACCAGAAACTAGAAAGCAAAAACCTATAACATTTGTATATAGGTAAGCTACAAAACTTTTCATAGTATTTTTGAGAAATTGTATATGGTATGGGTCTAGATCAAATGAAATATCACAAGAATTTTGAAATTTCATTTTGAATTTTGAATTTATTAAAATACAAGCTGGCAGAATTATAAAATCCACTTCTATACAGTCAACTTTCCGAATTTACATAGAACAAATTAGAATACTGGAATCATGGAACTTACAGAAAGAAGTTGAATAAAAGAAACAAATACATGACATGTTATTTCGTTATCACTGTATGCAACTGAAGTATCATTATATTACATTAATACTTTAAAAAAAAATGGAAGATGAAACAACATCAGAAAAAAAAGATTCAGAACTCTCACTCTGAAATTTAATGTTTGAAAATTAATAAAAATCATTATTAATTTGATAAGTTACCAAAGTTTATCATTAATAAATTAATCACAATGTGTACTAATTGTAAGCAAGATTCTTTTACCAGGGCATTCCTAAATTTCATTAAACTTATCAGTTTCCCAAAAATTACACATGAGCAAAATATTAAATTACTTCAAAGTTTCTCCAAGAAATGCTAAATCAGTACTCGTGCCATTTCACAAATTTTGGAACATGCATTAAACTGCCGACTGATTTCCCAAGCAAAAAGACATAACAAATTTAAAAACAAACAAACAATTACATCACTATTATTGTTACTGTGTGCAAACGTGATCAGGGACAGTTTCTACTATTGGCTGTATATCGTAGCATTTGGCGTTTTTTTTTATTTTAAGAAATTGGTTAATATTATACAATACAAGCACCCCAAATTTGTCCCGTAAGCATATGTTACACAAAAATATCAGTGATTTTGGATGATAAAGCAGTTATTTTTGAAAAAATTTCTTTGAAATTATCTTTTTTTTTACTGAATTCTTCATAAATATAGATTATTGTAAACAACAATGTCAAGTTATTCATTTAAGGGTAAATAGAGAGTTGAAAAAGGTTATATCAAAATTCTGAATATTTCTGTTGCTTTTAGAAAGTAAACATCTTACAGAAAATGTCTATATGTAAAGTCGTATTTGGTTTCATGATTCTAATTTCCCATAAATATCATAAAACTGAATTAAGTATACTTCTTGGGTCAATATGTGTAACTAACTCAATGCGACAAATTTATTAGCAGGATAATATCAATATATATGAGCATTTAGACTTTAATACTTATGTAAAAAAATCCAGAGTATTCTTATGCTTAATACATTTCAGCTGGGGTTGCACAGATTTCTTTAACACACAATGTTGATATTTCAATAACACAAGTGTAAAGTCTTTATATGAAATTTATCAAAATTATTGAATTTTACATTTTAATTGGCCAAATTCCAATAAATGCATATTTGTTATCCATAGTAAAAAAAAAAGTACATCTGTGTGAGAAAAATTTGTATCAATCAAATTCTGGAAAACAAATGTGTTAAGAAATCCTCACATAAGAAATAGATACCATACAAATATTTAATAATAATTTTTTTGTACTAAAAGAATTATGGATTTAAAAATGACCTTTTTTTTATTTTGGTCATGTACAAGAGAACAGGAATTTAATATTCAATATATATGTACACAATTTTATATTCTATAATACACACATTTTAATGCCTTAAATTTTTACCACACTCAGAATGTAATTCTCGATTAATTATATCTTTTTACTAAAATAATACTGCGAATACAGACTCTCAAAATGTTACATGATTTTTTATATATAATTTTACAAATGGTAATTTTCATTTCTAATGTTTGATAGTGGTATAAATTATACATATATATATACTTGTTTTAATATGACATGCATGATTACATATCAGAGATTTTTGTGTTCTTATTTTAGATAATTAAATACAGAAAAATATCCCTTTTAACTACTCTGAAGATGTGTAAGACAAATAAAAAAAAATTAAGCTAACTAAATATATTTTATCTTTTTTATGTATGTTCTCTATATAATTTAATTTAAAATAAACAAAAATTTCCATTCCTGTAAACATCTGTCCAAAGTCCGATTGGATTGTTCGGCCACTTATCCTGCCAAGTTTTTTCTTCCCAAATCGTAGGGTTTCTACTCCAAAACACAACACACAAAATCGCGCCAAACTGGCGATTTTTCAAAATATATTGGACCAGTAGCCGATTCGATCTGTTTAGAAGTTTCTTATGTGAACAAAAATAGTAAAAAGGGAGTTCGGTTTTTGGTGGCGACGGTTTCTAAATGGTTGGTATTGAAAACAAATGTCATTCTTATCCATGTTTACTAAACACTGGAATTTTTATCGGGATATTAAAAAAAGGTTTTTTTTTCTGACAATCGACATCTTTTACTATAATCGAGCATCCACGTATAGTCAAATACGAAATTTTAGCGGGTATAGTTTAAATGTGCAAGATCATAAATAATAGTAAACAAAGAAATGTTTGGCGGGAAAAAAACGAAATGTTTGGTGAATGAGGAAGTTTTTGGTTTTCTTCATAGTGGTAATGTTATGGGTGTCCTGGAATTGTTAGCAGAGTTCGGCCCATTCATTCGTTCATGAACATATTGAACAGCGAGAATTACGACAGAAATCATTAATATCGTACGTATCAAAAAACAATATATGAGCAAATAATTGAGATCATGGGCAAGCAAATAATTAAAACAATTACAACTGAAATAAATAATGATGACACACAAAGTACTATTCAATTGTGATAGATTAAACACCATATTTGTTCTATAATGATCAACTTGTTATTGTACTACGATATTGTTTTCGGGGAAAAGTGCATGAATGACGAGTCTCATTAATTAAGATAAGCAGTCACACTGGCTTATGCTTACTTAATTCTCTACAAGAATTTTTAGAAATAAATGGGATAATTGTAGGGGACAGTCATTTGACAACGCTGCTAATAGGTCCGGTCAATATAATGGTGTGCAAACTCTTTTAAAGGAAAAAAATAAATTCACTAATTATGCACCGCGTGCTGCACACATTCTCTTAATCTGGTTGGTGCAGAATAAGTTAAGGTTACAACTGAAATTGTGAACTTCTTTGGTTTAGTGCAACACGTTTATTTTCTTTTCTGCTTCGACCCATAGGTGGGATCTTCTAAATCATGAAACTAAACTGAAATTTACCTTAAAAAGTTTAAGTCAGACCAGATGGTCTCTTCACTACGATGCTGTTGAAACCTTAAAAGATAATTATGGTAATGTGGCGGTGGTATCTATATAAGCCAGTAACAGCCTCTAGACTAAAGTGATCATTTTAGTGCAGTGTTTAAGTTGCGTGCTTACGGAGTCGAAGGTGCCGAGTTCTAATCTCCTTAAGTAATATCATGAATATTCTTAAGACATTTATATATATAGTGACCATGAAAATGAGCAAATTGATTTTCGAAAAGAGGCAGAAATATATGATTAGTTTGTGAATTTATTTAATAAAAAACTTGAAACTGACATTTTAATTATATTTTGCGAAGAAATTTTAGAAAGATTTAATTCAATTAACAAAGAATCACAACTCCTGGTTTGCATATCTGTGAAGGGAATAAGTTAATTATGTCATTAAAAACGTTTATAAGCAGTGTACTATATGAGTCAGATAAAAAACTAAAGGAGTATATTAAGACTCAGCCAAAAAAATTAAGTCCTAGAGTAGTAATAGAATATAGTGATGTGGCAAAGACTATAGCGATGACCACAAATCTCAAAATTTGCAGATAAATCCACTGAAAAAGTTGTGTGTATGGGACAAAAAAATTTAAAAGGGACACGCTTATTTTGGCGTTACATAAGCTAATCCTTTATTTAAATAGAAGAAACCAAGTATATATATGCAGGATACAGTAAGAAATTTAAATTTTTGATGGATTTGAAAGATCACACAAAGTAAGAAGAACGTTGGCCTGGAGAGTGTACGCGCTATATTGATTACTGTTCAGATGACGTAGACCAGAAAGTGTTCAATTCAAAGTTTATCCAACAAGAAAGAATGTGGCCGCGGTAGCCGAGTGGTATAGGTATCGGACCATGGCTTGCTCTGTCACGGGTTCGAGCCCAGTACCACTAAAGACCCGACGTGTAGGGCAGCTATGCACGTTAAATCTGTCGAGAGCTGAAACGTCCTCCCGTTGGTGTGGTGTGGGAGTTAGGAGAGGGGGGGTGCCAGCTCAGGTGTCGTCCACGTCACTTGACCATGGTTCAAAATTAGGTGGTCCGTCGCCAAAAGCCCTCGTGTAGCTGAACAGTGCGACGTTAATATTCAATCAATCAACCAACAAGAAAGAAAAAACTGAGCTAGAGTCCTATACTTATAGTGATATGTTCAATTTCAGAAAACAAACTTGTTGACGTTTTTACAAATTTGTATACAATTTTAAAGGTTTTTCTAACACTCCCTATTACTAGTTGTGAAGCGGAGCGTGTGTTCTCTAAAATGTCCTATATAGAAAACAAATATACAGGACAGTAATGACAAATACTAGGCTTAATTATTTATCACTTCTTTCTATTAATACTGATCTCACCAAAGACTTGAAATATGATGAGCGAATAAAAGAATTTGCCACACAAAAGTGTAGAAAAGGTTTTTTGTAAATTATGTGATTGTTTATAACGTATTTAGATTGTATAAAATAAAAAGACAACCTTAAGTTTCAATATTTTAAATTTTCCCGCACAAATTTTTTTTTTAAGAAAATGGCAAAAATTTTAATTATTTAGGGGCCCCCCAGATATTGCTAGCCCAGGGCCCCCAAAGGTCACGGTTCGGCCCTGAACGGGGTGGCACTATTTCTGCAGCCATTTATTTTTGTGCAATAATAACTCTTAAGTTACAATAATAGTCTGATTTGTTGCTGTGACCTGTGCATAATACCTGAAATTCAAAGGTGCCTCTTTATTCAAGTAAAAAGTAACTACCAATCAGTGGCGTAGCTAATCTTGTGCAAGCCTTGTATCAAAATTCTTTGGGGGCCTTTTTTTGAAAATGGCAGCTCTGTTAACGGGACCATTGATAGCATTTTACTATTTTTTGCTTACACATGTTGGGGCTCCTGTCGCTCGGGGATTGTCATTGATACAGCGGTAGCTACGCCCCTGGTACCCCAATACACATTTCTAAATTATTTAAGCAGGAAGGTATTGAAGTTATGATTAAGTATTTTCAACGTTCAAAGATTGAAACCATCAGGATTTCCCATAAATATGTATTTTATCTTAAAATGTGGGGTCATTAACTTAATTACTTCTTTAGGATGGGAAAAATAACAATCATTTTATGTGGGTTATGGAGATTTCCCGGGAATATTATGAACAAAAGTAATATGGTCTTGATTTTCGTAATAAATAGGGGGTTTTAAGTATACAGAGCAACAGTAAATAATGGATGACAACGGAAGAACAATATTTATTTAAAGTGGGTCAAATAATTCTTCAGCTTATTTTATAAACTCCCCCCCCTTTAAATAGATAGGGCAATAAATAATAATAATCAGCGTTTTAAGTTTTAGTAAGTATAGGCAAAGAGAGATTGTTTAAAAAAATTTTTAAAATAAACTAGGTACTTTTTTTTAATTATCTCAGAAATGTACTATATTTTTTGTAAAAATTTGTTAGGGAAAATGGCGTTTTAACTTACGTACAACATTTAAACGCCCTTTATAGTCAAGGTATCAGATCATGGCAGACATGTCATAAGTTCGAGCCCAGTACCATTAAAGACCCGCCGTGTAGGGAAGCGATGCACGTTAACCTGTCGTGAGCTCAAACGTCCTCCCGTTGGTGTGGTGTGGTAGTTAGGAGAGGGAGTGCCAGCTCAGGTGTCGTCCTCGTCACTTGACCATGGTTCAAAATTACGAGGTCCGTCGCCAAAAGCCACCGTGTAGCTTAACAGTGCGACGTTAATATTCACTCACTCACTTAAATGCTCTTTATTCAGATTCGAAACTAGGTTTGAAAAGGCTTTGACTATGGTAATTAACACAGTAGGCAATAAACACAAATTGTCATATTGATAAAAAAAATGTCATTAGAAGAGGAACTGATCGAAATGGGCAGTAATTGAGATCTTAAAGTAAAGTTTAAAAACGGATGTCAGCCATTTTGGCTTTAAAAAGACACGCCTGCTGTTTATCCCGAATTATGGAGTATTTAATTGCTTTACAAAGTGAAGAGGAGTCTTCTAAGCTCTGAAATAAAAGAAAGAAAAAGACTCTAAAAACCGAGGAGATTTCGGGTGATACCTGACGAGATGGATGCCAAATGTTGAAAATTAGTTATTGAAGCACCAGGTTCATCCTTCACTTAAAAAAATTTGCTCAATTTGTATCAATTAAATTTTAATTTCATTATCATGTGTTTCTTAAGTTTTAAACACTATTCTTCCCTACAGTTAGACATTTAAATCTTTTAGAGTTAAGTGTCTTAAAAAGTAAGTAGTTCTATAACAGCAGTCAAAAAGACATTTAAGTTGATAATTTATAAAAGTTCTATATTAGGTAAGCAGGGATAAGCCTCAAACCGTAAAACATGGCAAAGGGTCAATGAGATGAAAAGTTTGAAAACATCTGGTTTATTGAAACAAATATATGTTTTATTTTCTGCTTCGACCCATTGGTGGGAACTTCTAAATCGTGAAATTAAACCGAAATTTACCTTAAAAAGTTTGTCAGACCAAATGCTCTTGTCTTTATGACGCTGTTGAAGCCTTAAAAGATAGTTATGGTAATATGAATATTCTTAAGACACTTAGTGACAATGAAATGAGAAAATTGATTTTAGAAAAGAGGCAGTAAATTTATTTAATAAATTAACAAAACTTTAAATTGCTATTTGAATTATATTTTGGGAAGAAAATTTTACAAAGATTAAATTCAGTTAACAAAAAATTACGGGATCCTTGTTTGGACATCTGTGAAGGGTATAAGTTAATTATGTCATTTAAAACGTTTATAAGCAATGTAGGACATGAATCACTAAAGGAGTATCAAGATTCAGCCAAATAATTAAGTCCTAGTATAGAAACAGAACATAGCGATGTGAACAAGAGACGGGTTATTTCAAATTTTGCAGATAAATCCACAGAAAAAGCTATGTATGGGATAGAAAAATGTAAAAGAGACACGCTTATAGTGTGTGTGTTGCATTAGGCAACTTAATTCTTGATATAAATAGAAGAATATAGTAAGAAATTAAAATTTTTGATGGATTTGCAAGATCAAAGTAAAAAGAACGTGTCAAGTGGCATGTAACTTACGGAGTTCCCGTCCCAAAATCGGGACGTACCCCATAGAAAAATAAAAAGGGGGAGAACAAATTTTAAATAAAATTTAATGAACCAACTTGCACATTGCCATAAAAAAGGGGGGACCAAAAAATAAAAGAGTAAAGGACTGGACGCGGTATAAGGATTTATATAACGCAATGAAGTCATATATGTGATACAATCATGATTAATAATTGATAGAATAGATATGGAATGTCCAGTTCTCAAAAATATTAGCGGTCGTTCGAAGGAATGATTTAATTGATTGCTGGACGTGAAACAAATTTTAAGAGAGCTCTAGATAGTACAGTATCGTGCCTCCATCTGGTGGCCGAAAAGGAAAGATGAAGCGCGAACACCGCACAATTGAATCCAAGGAGGTCACCCTCCCGGTGAACATTGCTTCGGAAAAAGTAGCTAAGAATTACTAGTTAAGATGAGAGTATTAATCTTTAAATAGGAAGCTTAAGCTAAATAAAAGTTAATTTAAATTTAAAAATAAGTTCCCAATGATCAATAGCTAGATTTAAGCCCTAAGCCTTTTGGCTTGGGGGAAATTAATAAATTCGTGCTCAAGAAGCGCTCTGGGGCGCTTTTGAGACGGTAAAAAGAACGTCGACCTGGAGATGCACGCGCTTTTATTGTTTACTAATCAGATGACGCAGACAAACATTTAGTAAATGAAGGTGTTCAATTTAAACTTATCTAAAACAAACTGAGCTAGAGTCTTATACTTGTAGTGATATGTTCAATGTAATTTTTAAAAAGGAACTTGTTGATGTTTTTCCAAATTTGTATACCATTTTTCTAACGCTCCTTATTACTAGTTGTGAAGTGGACCGTGTGTTCTCTAAAATGACCCACATAGAAAACAAATATAGAACAATGATAAATAGTACGCTTAATTATTTATTACGTCTTTGTATATTCAAGGGGGTGATATTGAACTTTGAAGCTCCAGCGCTGTATAGTGGAATGAGGATGGGTCGCGAGATCGGTAGAACCGTCTCTCAACAACAGGAACGGCCGGAGGGTAGAGGAAGGGGGACAGAGGGTCTGTCGGGAAACCAGTAGATCATCATCTTTCGGAAAGGAGAGAAGTCATCGGTTGGCTGGTGAGCTGCGCTAGAAGGAGAGGTGAGAGAAAAAAATAAATTCCATAAACGTGTTTCCCCAGGGGATATTAATGCTGATCTCACCAAAGACTTGAAATGTAATAGGCAAATAAAAGAATTTGCAGCACAATAGCGTAAAAAAAATTTTTTTTGTAAATTCTGTAATTGTTTATAACGTATTTAAATTGTTTGAAATAAATAAAAAAAAACCCCTTAAATTTCTCGTATACTTTTTAAATTTTCGAAATCAAAACTTTTTTTATAAAAATGGGAAAAAGTTTAATTATTTAGGGGATCCTCAGAAAGTGTTAGCCCAAGGTTCCCAAAAGTCACGGTCCAGCCCTGGCGTAGGTACTTAATAAATCAGAAAAGAAAGATATATAACAATAATAATAATGCTTGCAACCTTCCTCCTGTAGTGTTTGAACGCAAATGTGTGCGCGTGACGTCAGAAGCTCTGCACTGCCGTGGAGAGAGGGGGGAGTGGCCTTAACCGAAAACAAACTTTTACAAATGCTGATTCGTTCATCACACTAAAACAGTTCAACGATTTAATTAATTCACTTACTTACAACACGGAAAAGACATAAAAAAGACGTTATTTTAACATCGTGCGTGAATTGGCCATCTCCTTTAGGGATTTGGCGAAAGCTCTAATTTCATCGTTTCCCTGCGACTGTTATAATGGCTAACAGTAAGTACGAGCTTTTGTTGCCGAACAAATCATCTGATAACTTATTGGTGTCACTCTGAACATGAAATCATTCCACGAAATTACTCAATTGATGAGAAAATATGAACAATGTATGTTTAGGAATTTATAGGAGAACTTGCTTCCCGTAGGGAACCTAAATCTCCAATCATCATGATAGAAAGGAATTTAAATTGACGCCTGCACGGAGCGAAACGAAAATATATAACATAAGCAACTCTAATGAAAGAAGTGGTGTAAATATATATATATATATATATATATATATATATATATATAATTCATAAATATATACAAATAGTTACAGAACCTAAATTTAACTAGTCAGGATTGTAGGAAATATTAGGCTCCCTTCACACCAAACGACTCCGTTTCATTCACCATCAAACGATCGACCAGGATTCGGCTTCATAATTTCCAGCTCAAATAAGTCAAGATTCGCTTCCCGCAATCACGCCAAACAAAACCGGTTCAATCTGCCGTCATTCTGACTTATGCGTGATTCGGCATGTTGGATTTTCTTTCGTGATTCACCAGCAGCCGGGAGCTATTTCTTAAAGAAAAGGTTAATTTAAACAAATAGAGTGTTTATTTTTATTTTTTTATATTATTAGTGATTATACCACATAAAGTTTCTATTAAATAAGCTAATTTTAGATATTTAAAGATTTTAATGTTCTTGTTAGGGTTAGCATGAGTTTGTTTTTATGCCAGTAGATGGCGCTTATATTTTTGTGTGGTATTCATAGTATTCTTTTTCATTATCTAAACTAACTCTTGTTCTTGTCGCCGAGTGTGTAGGCTGTATTTTATCCCTACTAATCCAGCGCAAATAACAAAATTAACTTTGCATGAATTATTTTATTCAATTTGAAAACTTTATTCTTTACTTTTTAATACTTTAAAGCAAAATGTGTTGTTTTTTTTGAGGGGGGATATTCTGAAGGATGTTTGAAATAGCTTTAGAGATCAATTTGATAAGAATTTATTTAATTTTGGGAGAGAAAAAAAATTAAATATTTATAAGAATGCTAAAATAAAATAAAACACCGAAATTGTCGATAATTTTAATTTTTTTAAAAAAGATTCCATTTTATTACTACATAGATCTCAAATTTTGTTATATGAAACAAACAAAATGTAAATGGCATGTAAAATTTTTAATTCATTAATGTATTAGCAAACCATTTTTAGGTACATAATCAAAAAATAGTTATTATATGCTACAAAAGCTGTAGTATAAAACAGCATTTGAAATGCCTTTAAAAACATTAGATATATTATTTGTAAAAGTAATTGCATTATAATATAAAGGGTGTTTTTTTTAGAGGTATAGAACTTTAAATTGCAAAAAAAAAAAAACGATGTATTATTCGATTGACATGATTTTTTTTATTCGAAAGATAATCTTGCGGCATTACATTTTAAATATGATCAAGCAAGGCGTAGATTCGTCGAATGGGCCCAAAACGAGATTGCCGTTGTTCCCGATTTTCATAAGCGAATTTTGTTTGGCGATGAAACGCACTTCTGGTTGAAGGGCTACGTCAGCAAACAAAACTGCCGCAATTGGAGTGAAGCTAATCCACAAGTGTATGTCGAAACACCGTTACATCCAGAAAAACTGGCTGTTTGGTGCGCTTTATGGGCTGGTGGAATCATTGGTCCTTACTTCTTCAAAAACGATGAAGGCCACAACGTTACAGTCAATGGTGATCGGTATAGAGCCATGATTACTAACTTTTTCATTCCTGAATTGAACAATCATGATGTCCAGGAGCTGTGGTTCCAACAAGACGGCGCAACATGTCACACAGCTCGTGCCACAATCGATTTATTGAAAGATACGTTTGGTGACCACCTAATTTCCCGTTTTGGACCTGTGAATTGGCCTCCAAGATCTTGTGATTTAACACCGCTAGACTATTTTCTGTGGGGCTATGTAAAGTCATTGGTCTATGCGGATAAGCCACAAACGCTTGACCATTTGGAAGACAACATTTGCCGTGTTATTGCCGATATACGGCCACAAATGTTGGAAAAAAGTCATCGAAAATTGGACGTCCAGATTGGACTACATCCGAGCCAGCCGTGGCAGTCCTGTGCCAGAAATCATATTTAAAATGTAATGCCACAAGATTATCTTTCGAATAAAAAAAATTCATGTCAATCGAATAATACATCGTTGTTTTATGGCAATTTAAAATTCTATACCTCTAAAAAATCACCCTTTAGTTTTAAGCTGTTCCATAGTAGTTGCATGATGCCAGGAAACTATTACATCCTTTATTAGTTCTTTTTTATTTCATGGTTACCTCACTCGGACAATAGTTTTCGAATGGCGTCGCAAGTTTTCCGTAGGATTGAGGTCAGGACTGTGTGTGTTTTCTGGCCAGGATAACAATGACATTTAGTCGAAAAGCAATAACATCAAATAAAAGAGTAGATTGGACACATGTGTGACGAGAAAGGGGCATTTCCTTTGTTAAAATCACGTAACAGGTGGGTAGAGTGAGAGTTTTGTTTAAGATGCCAGGAGACAAATTTAATTAAACAGAGCAGGAAGAGGCCGAAAAAGGTGCACCATATCTGTTAATGACAGAAGAACAAAAATACTATGTTTTAGAGATAAAAGAATTTCATGGACATCCATCAGAAGGGATCTGAGTGATGCTAATGTTTCTGTCAGTTCAAAAACAATCAGGAGTAGATAAGCAGATGTAAGATTAAAAGGTAGAATTCTTCGAAAAAGCCGTTTCTCAAATTGCAACAGCGCTAAAAGGGACTAGAGTGGACAATAGAACATATTAATTGGACAAATGATTATTGGTCACAAGTTATATAGAGGGCTGAAACTTAAATATCGTTATTTGGTAGTAATAGCCTAAAATATAAAAGACGTAAAATAGCAGAAATGCTACATCCTGACTGCATCCGGGCAACTATAAAGTACCCACATAATTTTATCACTTAGTCATGAATATCGGCAGATGGTATCGATCACCTTCATATCATCGATGGGACACTGAATGTCATAAAATATATTGACACCATTCTAGAACCCAAACTTGTACCTTCCATCAGGGATCTATTCACCAACAATGCTTCATTTATTTTTCAGCAAGATCCTGCTCATTGTCACACAGTAAAGTAATTGAAAAACTGGAACCATTCTAAGATTATCGAGTTGTTGTCTTGGCCAGGAAACAATCCTAACCTCAATCCTATCGAAAACTTGTGGCACCATCTGAAAACTCTTGTCCGAATGGATAATCATGAAATAACAAAGAAGTAATTAAGGATATAATTGTTCCCTGGCATCATCTAATAACTAAGGAAGAGCTTAAAACTATTTTCAGCTCAATGAAACATCCATGTAAAGCTGTAATAAAGAAGAAAGGCAACCTCACTTAGTTCTGATAACTCACTGCTATCATCAGTATCTAATGTATGTCGACAGTTATTGCAGCATAACTTTTTAGGCGTCGCAAATATTTGAATTTTATTTTTTGTATTGAATTCAGTATTAAATTTTCCCTTTAAAATTATATAAAATGCTTAGCATTTGGTGCAACGTAAAACTTTCTATAAGCATACAAACTTAAAAAACCTAACAATTTAAAAAAGTGTCCCCAATTTTGGCCACCACTGTACACATATAACCATTTTACTCCTTTCTCAATCACACTATGTTTATCAAACCATTCAACTTGATATGTATGGCTTGTTTTTAATTTTTTAATTACCGGCATAGTACAGAGCTACAATTAAAATATTTGTAATTAGAATACAATAATTTTCGAGAGGACATTTTGTGTTAAAATACCTAATATACATACACATCAATACATATTACTTTTAAATGCGTTCGAAATGGATGCCACTAAATTCGACGCTGGTACAGGCGCGCCTTAAATTGCGAGCCGAAAATTGCTAGTATCGAGGATAAAAGACATGCGCATGGCGCCTCACAGGATGAAACAGAAAAGGGACGATACAAATATATCGAAGTCTCTTTATAGACATAAACTGAACATAACCTTACAAAAGTCCATTTTGTCCGAAAAAAGTGAATTAAATATGTTTATTTGCTCTGGTTTGTTAATTTTTTTTTACCAAACAAAATGTGAGTATAATTATACATTTTATTTGATATTCTCTAAACATTCTGCTTTATTTCAAATACTACGAAGGTGATTCGGAAAAATAAGTTTCCCCTGTCGATTGTGGTCAGAGTTGTGTATGAAAGTAAAAAAAAAAAAGAATGAGACATTAAAGATAAGACATAACTTTATCTTTCAATGCAAGTACCAAGAATATTGAGACATTTTTCATACTGCTTGATAAGCTTCAATAGTCCCTCCAGGAAAAATTCAGGGCGTTGCATACGGAAGAAGCGTTTAACGGCTTGTTTGACTTCAGCATTGCTTCCAAAGTGATTTCATGCGAGATTTTTCGTCAAAGCCGGAAACAGATGAAAGTCACTTGGTGCGAGATCAGGACTGTGATACAGGCGCTCCAAACCAACAGTTGCAATATGGTTTTGCGTTGCCGTCGACGAGTGAGGACTCGCATTATCATCCAACAAAACGCCAGATTTGAAAAGCCCAGGTCGCTTTTTCCGAACGTCCGCTTCAATTTCGACAGGGTGTCACAGTACCTACCACGTAGCATTGATGGTTCCAACCTCCAAAAAAAACCACGCACAAAAGTAAACGCTTCTTCCGCATGCAAAGCCCTGAAATGTTCTGGGAAGGCTTTTTGAAGCTTATCCAGTGGTATGACAAATGTCTCAATGTACTTGGTACTTACGTAGAAAAATAAAGTTATGTCTTATCTTTAATATCTCATTTTATTTATTTATTTTTTTTTTGGCTTTCATACACAACTGTGACCACAGTCGACAGGGGAAACTTATTTTCAGACTCACCCTTGTACATACTTTCATATACATTTGTTGTAATTTGCGAAACTTTGAAACTGTAATGATAAAACTGAGGGCTATCGACAGCATTTAAATTGCTTTTTGTGCCAATGCAGTGCTTGGGAAAAATACAAAAAGAATATAAATAATCCTAAATAAACCCGCGTAAGCAAACAAGGGATTCCCTAGCAATCATGGATCAGTTAAAAATCTTGCGTGGGTTAATGTCTGACCCACGGGTCATAGGTTCGCCATCTCTGTACTACAGTGCTTCTCAAACTTTCAATACTGGCGCCCCCCTTTTCGATCACAATTTTTTTCGCGCCCCCCTCTTATACATTAATAATGTACTGAATGCAATAATAATGCACTTTGACGCTAAAGCTACAATAGACGATCTTAATTATAAAACATACAAATTAGTAACATAAGTATTAAAAAAAAATTTTGTATACTACTTTTAAGCAAAATAAATAAATAAATAAAATAATAGGTTAATTATTATGTTATTTTTACTTTCTCTAATTTTTAAATTGAACATATTGCAAAATGCGGTAGCTGCTTAGAAGACAAAATATAGATATCTGCTAAATATAGAAAAGAACTCAGGGGGTCAATTTCTAATCATAAGCATTCCTTATAAAAACTTTGCTTTCCAAGACAAGCTCATGGACGTCATTAATACTTATTAAACTTGTCCTTAATTTAGTATTAATCAATTAGTTATAAAATATTCTGTGCAGCACTGATACATTAAAAGTATACCGGCTGAAGTACCCGCTCTTTGCCCGAGTTCATTTATAAGAAAATAAAACATTATTGGTATAATAGCTGAATTGTAAGGGAAGCAAAGCCAAGTGCTCGACAATGTTTACAAAAACGTAAAATGATTTTTTTAAATGGTTGCTCAAATTAAAATTAGTTTTAAGCGAATTGTAATTTTAAGCCTCACAGAATTAGCATTCATAATTGATGTTAAACAGTAGCGCAGACAGGAATTTTTTCAAGGTCGGGGGGTTCGGGGTCGAAAGTTCACAAATCTTATATCAGGTTCCTTTTGATTTTGTCGATTTTCGGGAACAAAATACAGTAAAAAACTAATTATTGAATAAATAATTAGCATTAATTAATAAAATTAATCATTAATAACAAATACTTAATTAAATTTTGCGTACTATAAACTTAGAATTATAATCAATCGGAAAAAAATCAAGGGCTTTGAGGTGGGGTCCGGAACCCCCTTGTGTGCGCCACTGATGTTAAATAATGATCAATAATATAAAATATCGATGAAGAATAATTGAATTATTTTTAATATTTAAAGCGAAAACTCTTCAACATGTTTTAACTCGGGAGCAGGCGCCCACTCGATACGGTCGGGGTTATTGAGTCACCCCAATCCTTTTTTTTATAATTATTTTACTGTACACGATACAAATCATGATTCCAGTGAATAATTTAATTAAGAGAAAGTTTACTTATCTACTTTCAAGGACTTTTCAGTTTTTCTTTGGTAATAAATAAACAGTTTTGCCAGAATTAACGATTTCGTAATCTGTGTTTCCGCGCGACCACTTCCGGGTAAAAAGTATATTCATTATGATAATATGTTTGTTACTGCTAAAAAAATTGTGTGAAACGTCTTTCGTTATGCTTTATATGTTGAGAATATTTATAAAAATATGTCTTGGCCAAATAATCCTTCATGTGCTTGTGTGTGTGCTCTCCGTGGTTTTCCAAATATCATAAAACTCTTTTGCATGGAAAAAAGCGCAATAGA
This sequence comes from Trichonephila clavipes, assembly GCA_019973935.1. Taxonomy (NCBI): domain Eukaryota; kingdom Metazoa; phylum Arthropoda; class Arachnida; order Araneae; family Nephilidae; genus Trichonephila; species Trichonephila clavipes. The sequence goes on from BMAU01014853.1 coordinate 37,637, forward strand.
GAACACATAAGAGAGGGGTTATAACTAACTGTACCAATAACTTAGAAGGTCAAACAGATTACAGCTATAATATGTGCAGTATTTAAAAAATAATGACAGTGATGAATTTTTTATGTTCCTAAATTTTTTCGATTCTGGGATCTGTTTTTTCTCTGAAAGCGTAGTATTTTAGGTTAAAAAAAAGCGTAATAAAAAAAAACTCTCCTCATGGGATTACAGCAAATCAAATAAAAGTTTTTTTATTTGGTTATAGGATCAAAGATAACTAATTAGGTATTGAAGAAGTTTTTATTTTTGCTGACTTAATATCGCGCGCGCGCCTGTAAATTAAAACAGAGTAAAAGTGCATTTTTTATTATGTCTGAAAGTATTTTGTTTTAATTCATTCCAGTAAACTAATTATTTTTTTATTCTTTTATTTTCGATATGCTCGCGCCCCCTCGTAAGGTCATCACGCCCCCAGGGGCGCGCGCCCCACAGTTTGAGAAACACTGCTGTACTAGAACTACAGTAATGAAATTTGGTGTGCATGTTTCTTTTGTTGAATTGAAATCCGCTGAGAACGGGTCTTATGGAAATTGAGTCTATGATGGTTTCTGGGTTAATTGCTAAAAAATTCCGTTTTTAAACTTCTTGATTTAGACTTCAAATTTTGCAAGCCCGTTTATTTTTTTGAGTAGAGATCCAGTAAAAATGGGTTTTGCGGAAATTTACTTTAAGATTAAGTTATGAGATCTTAAAAGATAAATACTACCTCAATTTTAGAAATTATTATTTAGAACTTCTCTCCTTTTTAAATCAAGAACCGAGAGTTATACGAATATTTTTCAATACAATCGAATTCTTAATGCTACCTTCATTCACCAAATCAAATAGTGCGCGCTTTTCCGGTTTCCTGTTACACATTTCCGTCCCTTTTCTCGAAATCACTGTCACAAATATCCAGCAACCGGGAGGAAAGATGTTACACATCAAAAGCATTCATAAGAAAAAACGCGCTCGCAGCGCCACTTATTTTAAACATCAATAGTAACTTCGTTCGTGATATATATGTTCTCTCTTACACTTACCAATTTACAGTTCATTAATAATCATATTTAGAGTATTCGAAATTAAAACCAGTGAATTGAAAATATAAACTGCGTTCTTTTTTTTATTAATGTCAGGGAAAAGAATTGTTACAATTCATCCCAATTTATGATTTGCGAAAATTAAATTATCTTGATTCATCCAAGAAAGTAATAAAATGCGTTTTTCTTGTTTAAAAAAGAGTAACAAATCGAGTTATTTGATAAAATAAGATTAATAAGTGAAAGCTCTTACATAAGGAAATAATTCCTTACCACTAGCTGAAGAAAATGTGACTACTATGCAATGCTTAATTAAAAGTGTTAGGATGCTTAGATTTTATCTCTCACACTGATAGCGCCCCCTATTGAATTCAATGTCTATTTCATTATAATTGTAATGTGGGTACCACTAGCTGAAGAAAATGTGACTACTATGCAATGCTTAATTAAAAGCGTTACGATGCTTAGATTTTGTCTCTCACACTGATGAATTCAATGTCTATTTCATTATAAGTCTAATGTCGGTACCAAACGAATGATTGAAAAAAAATCTAATACAGGGCTACATCAAGGGTGTCTAAGTCAAAAGCTAACTTGGGACAAACAAACAAGGTTTAACTTTAGGTGGGTCGCAAAAAAAAAAAAAAAAAAAAACGTAAAATCCGGCAAATAACGTGCGCTTTTAACAAAAAAATTAAGATCGAAATTTAAGTGTCCGCGTTATACGCCGGGAATAAAAACGATAGCTTTAATAATAACAAAAGATATGAGCATAAAAAAAATTGAAGATTTTTACATATATCGAAATACTGTTCATTGAAAAGAAATAACATGCTTTATGAACTGAAAGAGTTGCAATTATAGAAGAACATTATTTTTTCTTAAGTCTGGGGTAATACTTCGAATGAATGACTTCAAAACATAAGATCATTGTATATGCTAACATTTCAGATTACGCAAAAAAAAGATTTTATCCGGATTTTACGGAAATATTCCTAGAAATGTAGGTTTCTTTCGATTAATGCATTTTAATAAATATGTATAAAAGATCAAGGAAACTTTAATACTTATTGCTGACACCTCTTCTCTGCTACTATCTTTACTATTTCATGATAATTAATGTTATTTAATTAATTAATATGTGCCAATACACTGAAAGAAAACATTGCCAAGTTAATTGTAGGCCAAGAGTTGAGAGAACCACAGGTTTACATTATAATAATTGCTATTCAATTATGACCGGTTCTTGCGAGTTAGTTTGAGAGATTAAGCGGAAACGAACAGAGAATTAAAGATTTTATATTTATTTTTAATTTTCCGTTTAAAATACTGGTGCTGTACTATAAGTTAATATTTAGAGCGCTCATTCGAAAGTTGGGAGAAATTCTCTTACATGAGCTGCTGCTGGTATTATATTCTTTTTTATTGCTTTATGAGCGCCACCTTTCTTCATGTTCCCTGATGGGACTAAAATAATATAATATTGTTCTTGATGTCAGAGAACTCCTGAAAATGGATTCGAGCAGAATAATCTTAACATTTGGATCATGTGAAATTTCTTTTCACTCGTATATACACAAAGGTATTGCTGCCAACTGTCAATATTACGATTTCTTGATGTGTAACATATTTCCTCTCGGTTGCTGGATATTTGACAGATGATTGACAGATGATTTTGGTACCAGGAATCTAGGGTGCGTCAGCACCCTTCTATCCTCTATCTAGAATTCTGATGGTCTTGTTTTTGCGATCTGGGCTTTGGAGAGTGAGGCGTGGCTTCAGGAGCGGAGAACCAATAGTAGTGCAGAAGGCGTTGGCTATGGAAGTGATCTTTGATTGGAGGATGGAAGTGAGCTTGTTAAAAGTTAAGTCATGTACTTTGAGATTGAACGGAAATTAGAATTTTCAGGTGCCAACGCCGAAGGCGTTTACACCTAGTATGAGAAGAATAGGAAATCCATGATGAAATAATAAAAAATCAACAACCCCTCAAAAGAGGGGGGGGAATGAACGAGATGCCTGCTACGCCAACCGAACGAGCTGAGTGAACTACCCAGAAACAGGTTGGTGACGTAGTGGCTTGAATGAAGGGAAGGACCAGGAAGGAATCCATCGCCAAAAGATGTACATGGAGGGGGAGGTGACAGTCAGAACTGACCCTGTTTCGATTAGCAGTAGAGCGTTTGATATTGTAGATGTTTGAATTTAATGTTTATTTGTTGAGTTACGGCGGTTTGAGCGGTAGCTGCCATTTTGCCGTGGCATAGGCGTATTTCTATTTAGGATGTGGATACGTGAACATTGTTTGTGCTCGAATAATTGGGTTGTCGTGATTTTCTATAGTTCTGAAAACATTCCTAGCTAACTTAGTGATGTAACTAGAAATCGGCTCCATATGTAGGTCGAAGTGAATAACATCATTTCTAACGTACCAAGGTGCGTTAGTAATGAGTCGGAGAATTTTGTTTTTGATAACTTGGATTTTTTTTCATGTGGGTGGCAGCCGCTGCTCCCCAGACAGGAGAAGCGTAAGTTATAATTGGGCGCAGAACTTGCTTGTATAAAATGACTTTGTTTTCAAGGGAAAGTGGAGAATTCCTCCCAACGAGGGAGATAGCTAAATGAATTCTCCCCCAGAACTTTTCTGAGAGATAGTCGATATGCTTTTGTATGTTAAGCGGCTATCCATGTGTAGACCCAAGTAACGAACTACCGAGACCCACTGTATGTTGTCTTCAAAAGAGTGAGTTGAAAAGGGGGTCAATAACTCCACATTTTCTGAATATAATTGCTTGAGACTTGTCAACATTAATTGCAATTCTCCATTGTGTGAGCCAATCTTGTAACTTGTCAAGATAGTTTTGCATGTTTTTAAGTGTGTATTTGAGCTGGGTACCTTGCGTAAGCATGGCGGAATCATCCGCGAACAGGCAAGTACTGACGGTGGGGTGTTCTGGGAAGTCGTGTGTGTAAATGTTGTATAAAATGGGGGACAGGGAACTACCCTGGGGGGTTCCACTTTGAATAAGTCCATTAGTAGAAAATGTGTTATTTACACGGACCCTGAAGGTCCTGTTGTGTAAATAATTGTGAATAATTTTAATTAAATATCCAGGGAATTTGAGTTTGATAAGCTTGTATGTGAGGCCATCATGCCACATCTTGTCGAATGCTCTCTTAACATCTAAGAAAACACCGACAGTGTAGAATTTGTTAGCGAATCCTTCATTTATAATATTCGTAACTCGTATAAGTTGGTGTAGCGTTGAGTGGCCCTCCCGGAACCCGCATTGTTCCGGGGGAATGCAATCTATGGCTTTGCAGTGTGTTTGAATTCTTTTTAAGATTATTCTTTCGAAAACCTTAGCAGTGGTACTTAATAAAGAAATCGGCCTATAATTTTGACTAAATTTGTGGTTCTGATTTGGCTTTGGCAACATAACTACGTTTGCTTGCTTCCACTGTGTCGGAAAGTGATTTTTAATGAGGCATTGATTGTAGATTTTTGTTAAATGTGTAATAGCATTTAAAGTTAAATATTTGAGTGCAATATTTGGGATATGGTCGGGACCCGCAGCTTTACGGTTCTGCAATCTTTTAATAATGCCTCGGACTTCGATAGGGGAAGTGAGGGGAGGTGTGAGTGTTGTGAAGTTGTCGAAGTAGTTACAAACTACATTTTCGACTTCTTCGATCTTGTCGTCACTGTAGGGTTCAACATTTTCCTGAAAAGTGACTTCAAGTGTGTCTTTAAAAGCCTCCGCTTTTTCGAAATCAGAATAAGCCATTCCTCCTGGACCATGGAGGGGGGGAATGACCGTAGCTCTTTTAGTGATTTTCCTATGTAAATTGTACAAGGAATTATCCTGTGGGTTTAAAGTTAAAAGAAGATCTTTCCAGGTCCTGTTTTTATGTGCTTCGATTTCTTTCCTGATCTGTCTAATGAGAGCGTTAACTTCGCGTTTGTATGGTTGATATCTGGTGTTATTCCAGAGTTTCCTGAATCTATTTTTTGCTCTGATAAGCTCTCGTATGTTTTCAGGAAGGCGAAGGTGAGGTGTGTTGATTACTCTAGTGGACGTGGAAGCAGCGATCGCATTCGTAATTACGTCGGTGATCTATTTGGGGATTTCCCGGAATGTTGTGATAAAGTATCTCTTGAAACTTAATCCAGTTTGTAGATTTAAGAGTTCTAAGAATCGGTGGTAAGATGTTATTTGTTATGAAATCAAAAATCACTGGATTGTGATCACTGCTAAGGGCATTTATCGTGAAAACATCAGTGTGAGCCAAATTAGCTGCAAAGACGATGTCAAGAATGTTGTTAGTGTGCCATGCGTTGAAATGAGTTGGAGTGTCAGGGGCGATATTATCTAATGCGGACCCGACGGCCCAATTGCATAAAATATTACCATTTGTGTTAGACCTGCCTGGGTTCCAGCTGGAGTGTTTCGCATTAAAATCACCGAAAAGAAAGGCTTTGTTGCTATGATTGAGAATTGCGTCCAATTGAATAGTATTAATGGAGCCGTGTGGAGGTCTGTAAATACACGCCACCGTGATTTTTGTGTTGTTACCTACTTGTAGAATAACCGATGTATTTTCAAATGTGTTTGAAGTATTGACAATGGCGTGATGCCTAATGGAATTTTTAACGAAGTCGGTGTGTTGTACGATCACTTCTGTGACAAGTGTAGTTTGGAATGCTAACTCGGTCCGCAGGACGAAGGTGTGTTTCTTGTATCCCGATTACGTCGGGATTGTAGTCAATGATAGTGTCTTTAAATTCATCTATACATCGTTTTAAGCCGTTAGCATTCCAGCTAAAAAACCCTGAGAGAGTTACTGCTCGCGTTATTATTGAATGTTAATTTTAAATTTTAGATTGAATGTAGGAGAGCATTTGTCCCCACTGTGTCATCATTTGTGACATGACTTGAGATACATCAAAGTCGTGCTTCGTGTTTTTCTTAACTGCAGCAGAGTACAGTTGTTGAGGAGGTGTGGAGTTCTGAGCGCGCGCTCCTGGTTTCTCCTGCCAGACGGGGTTTTTGGGGCATCCTGAGAAATTTGCAGGGTGCGGTCCACTGCAGTTTGAACATTTAGCTGGGGCTTTATTTGGCTTTTTGCAATCGGAGGTGAGATGGCCTCCTGAACATTTCAAGCATCTAGGTGCACGATTGCAAAACCTAGAGTGATGGTAAAACTCCTGGCATCTATAGCACTGAGGAGGCATGTTTGATTTGTTTAGAGGTTCAGCATGAACTCTAAAAAATCCTATGTTGGTAATATTGAATATACCCTGATTATCAGGGTTTTTAGGGAGGGTTACCAGGAAAAGTGGCATGTTTGTGTGTTGGTCTTCTTATTTTTCAACAAGGAGATGTGGTTGGGATCAAAACCAAAACCACGGAGTTCCTGCATCAGTTCGGTGTGATCAAAATCGGTGGGTAACCCTCTGATCACGCATTTTAATTGTTGAGTGTGTGACATCTCAAAAGGGGCTGCGGTAGCCCAGTGGTTAAGGTATCCAACCATGGCAGGCATGTCATGAGTTCGATCCCAGTACCACTAAAGACCCGCCGTGTAGGGCAGCGATGCACGTTAAATCTGTCGAGAGCTGAAACGTCCTCCCGTTGGGGTGGTGTGGTAGTTAGGAGAGGGGGGTGCCAGCTCAGGTGTCGTCCACGTCACTTGACCATGGTTCAAAATTACGTGGTCCGTCGCCAAAAGCCCTCGTGTAGCTGAACAGTGCGACGTTAATATTAACTCACTCACTCACTCAGACATCTCAAAAGTGTGGGACCGCATTTTATTTTCAGCTATATATGATTGGAGCTTTCTGTGCTCGACTATGGACTTTGGGAAAACGCGAAGTTTTCCGTTTTCAAATCGCCCTCAAGTGGTGCGCCTACATGTTTACCTAACTGTTCCAACAGCCCGGTTGCATTTTCCCCGCATCGATAACGATGGAGGCAATGCGTCTTTTTCTAGTAACCTCAGTGAATGAGTCACTATCGTAATCCTTATTTGAAGGAGCGTTACCGTTATCGGGAATTCCCGAGCGCGAAGCGCCAACGGGAGAAACGACCTTCGTAGTTTCTGTTTCTTCCGAGCTGTCGTCGGATGAAATATCTTCCTCCATCGAAAGCGTTTCGCTTTCGACTGGAGGGGAAGGGGTGTTGGGTGGGAGCGAACGCTCCGAGCATTTCTTCTTCCCTCCTTTGCCTGGCGTAGGAGAGCCAGTCGCTCGCTTGTTTTTCCTACTCTTCGCCGTTTTAGAAGCGGCGGTAGCAGTGGGGACTTTAACTTGATTGAGACGCTCGATCTCTGTAATGTAATCCTTGAACTCCTGACATTGGAGTTTCGTGGATTTTCGGGAGCATTTTAATGCTATCCATTGCACTTCATTAATGACCCTAAGTCTCTCAGGCGTGTTGTTGTCGGGTTTGTGAAGTATGTCGAGGATGTCTTCAAGAGCATCGCACAAATCTTCACATTCCGCGCATGTACTACATTTCTCTAATTTAGAATTTGCTCTTACTGCATCAAAACAAAAGGGATCAGTAGTGAACATGTCACCTACCTTTGTCGACGCTACATCTGACCTGGTTGCGGTCTCATCCATGGTAATCCAAGTATGAACTGAAAAAAAAATGAAATAGTGAATGTAAACACGTTTACCAATCCAAGAACCAGTGTTGGCGCTAAGCCTAACACATACCGCGTGTCACCGCAAACTCCGAAAAAACCCGGAAAACTAACTAAAATAATCCTCTAAAAAGGACCACAATTGTCCTTAGAACAGGAACCAGGCAAATAAATGACCAAAATTCTAATGGCTAGCTCGATGGAATTGGATAAAGAAAATCCAGCTTGGGGTATGACTTTGAGAAAGGGTCGCGTTGAGATTGAAAGTGAATTGAAAATTGGAAGGAGAACTTTGAATAATAATTGAAAGAATTTTTTTTTTAAAAAAAAATTTAAGGGGAGAAAATAATTAGAAATATAAGAAAGGGGAATTAAGTATTTAAATATTGTTCATGATAGCTTCTGCCAGAAGGCAGGTTTTTTCTTCGTCTGATTTTGCAGTTTTGAATTTTGAAAGTAGGTCGAGAATTTTTGGGTTTTTCTTAACTAAATTAGAGATCGTATTGAAAAGTTCCAAAACTTGAGAAAAATCCGAACTGTTATTTTCTTGGGTAAGGAATCCACTGGAAGAGTTTTCCTTTTCATTTACAGTTTGATTTTCGATTTTGGTAGGGGTCTGGCTGGGGATTTCTCCACTAACAATGTTAGCGAAGGAAATTCCCTCTTTTGTCCATTTACTGGAAATTTTTTTTCTTGCTATCGGGTTAGAGAAGGCTGCGCCTTTTTTTTAGGTTGGGGGAATTTGGGGCATTTTGTATAACATGCCGAGTGACCGAAGTCCTGGCAGTTAATACAAAACGGGTTTTGTTGTCGCTCTTTGATATTACAGTTTCTGGTTGCGTGGTCTTTGCCGCATTTAAGGCATCTTGGTCGCATAAAACAATTCGCGGCTGTGTGATAGAAGTTATTGCAGTTGAAGCATTGGGTTATTCCTCTAACGAGGCAACCCTCAACTTTCACCTGCAAATAACCCAGCTTTTTAATATCGAAAATCTTGCTATTGAAGTCATTTCTTTGGAGAATTATTAGAAAATATGGAAGGGATTTTTTAGTGCGTTTAGAAGTTAATTGCGTGCAGCTGTCTCTCAATTTTAAATCCTATATCTTTTAAATCGTTAGTAATGTCAGTTATATTGGAAGAATTAGGGAGGCCTTTAATAACGGCTTTAATTGGTTTATCTTTTTGTCTTTTAAGAATGTAGAATTCATAATCATTATTCGCCTCAAGGAAGTGCTTTAGTTTTCTGTATTCCTCGTGATCATTGGTAAACATTTTAACAACGTCGTTTACAATTCTATTACGAAGGTTGGGGAAATTATCTGAGATACATTTAATTTGTGTTCTCTAAAGTTTTCCTTAATTTTGAGCATTATAGGGGGAGTAATTTTAGGTGTAACTACTTCAGTAGTTACTTTTTTCAGTCGGGGAGGATGTTCGACATCCTGCTCTAAGTCAGAGAAACTATTATTTTTTTCAATGGGGTCCTGGGTCAAGGTCGGAGAGATCGGTCTGGCCGTCTTTTTCGGAAAGATAAACTCTTCCGTAGAATCCTTACCTTTCTGTTTTCGCTTTTTGCTAAGTTTTTTCTTTGATTTACTATTTGCTTTAATCTTATTTTCAATAGCAGGAGGGGAGGGAGCGAAATTAATTTCCTCTTCTACCGAGGTAGAGGGAATTTTATGGTCCTGGCAGTCTGAGATAGTACATGGCGGGAGGGTTTTAAGCTCACTTACCATCTCCTCCTTTCTCCTGATCATGGCCTGGGTGCTAGTGTAGTATAAGTCCATGAATGAATTTCCTGGGCTGGGAGAACGTCCGTCCATCCCGTGAATTGACGAATGTAGGGCTGAGATACATGTGACGGTATCTCTAAGTTTCTCGCAGGCGGAAACTTGATCATATTTTGTCGGCGAAAATTCCATGTTATCGCTAGATTCGCTCATGGTAAATCAAGAGGTCGTGGAGCTCGCAGCTGCGTGGTCTCCGTTGGATATTTGTGGGAGTGATTTCGTGAAAAGGGACGGATGTGTGACATAAGCGTACTAATTGATTTGACCAATGAGAGAGCCTGGCGGTATCTTTTCGGTACCCTCGCATGGGGGTCTAACTCTAGTAGCCATCAAGCATTCGAGCGCTTGACTCTAAATCCGTTAGTCACAATATTAGGGGATATAAGTGCTTATTTGAAAACGGACAAACAGTGATTTCGGTGGTCGTATACATTTCTTCGAATCAAACGGTTAAAAAAATTAAAGATTTCCTGTGCATTTTGTATTTTATCTCTCGCTTCTCCTGATTTTGAGAGGTGATTTTAACTTTAACTTCAATTTGCCAAAAGACGAGCCATTCATAGCTTTTATGAATGATGAACTCAAGCTCGAAATGAACACAAATCAAAATGTTTCGACTGCTAACTGTGGTACTGCACTCATACATGCAAACATACCTCTGCACCCTCCTCACTGCATTATTATTAATTGCAGTTATATTTTATACGATAATATACAGTGTGATAAAATTTAAAAAAATTTAAGTCCATTGCATTTATTTCTGAACCATTTGATGTCTTCCCTCAAGTATAGGGGATACTCTGACATTAAAGAATTCCCTTAATATTTTAGCTCCGTGTTAGTATTCTTATAATTGCACCGTTACTGCTGACGAAAAACTGTTAATTTTGATAGCAATAAAATTTTTCCTTTGTAGATTGCTTGCATTTTTTATGACTGAATTGTATTGATCAATTGTAGAACCTAATGAATTTTAAAATGTTAATAAAATTACGTAAATAAAAATAAAAGAAACTTTTCTGATATAAAGGATTATATAAAACTAAACATATTCAATTTCTTCTCCGTTGATACTTTTTTAGAATTTAAAATCATTCACCAACTTACAATGAAAAAAAATTCTATTCGGAACAGTATAGCGATGTCTGGGGCACACAAGAAAACCTGCAACACCACCAATGCTTTACTCCACACCACTCCCATGGACTCAGAACACAAAATACTTAGGACTTCTGTTTGATAAAAAAAAAACTCACTTGGACACAGCACATCTTCACGCGCGTGATAATTTCTGGAATGCTCTAAGGTTAATTTACCCACTGTTTTGCCGGAATTCCTCAATGTCACTAGAAAACGAAGTAGTTCTCTACACTTCCGTTTTGTGGCCCATCATGACTTACTCTTGTTCTGAGTAGGATACGCAGCTAATAGTAATATTAAACTGCTTGAAATTTCTCAAAATAAATTTCCAAGAATGATTGTACATGCAAACATACCTCTGCATCCTCCTCACTGAATAATTATTATTTGCAGTTATAATTAAACGATAATATACAGTGTTATAAAATTTTAAAAAAATTAAGGTTCTTTCATTTATTTCTGAACCATGTGGCGTTTTCCCTCAAGTATAGGGGGCAGATGCCACACACGCTTATATCCTTATTACTGCCATGTTATGATAGTTTCTTTTTGAGTGGTATGTGTAACATTATGCGTAACTCACTTATGTTGCTAAAAGTGTTTAAGATAACGTTCAAAAACTTTTCTAAAGATGTTGGGGCTAAGCTGGCTTTTTATCTCCATATTTAACAAAGTCATATAATCATAGTCTAAGTAGTTATGAGGGATTTCGCACATCCTTTCGTTCATTAACTTTCAGCATTTTTATTGGTAACATTTGAACCTTGCGAATATTAATTTTTTTATTTACAAGGTGAAAACTCCAGACATCATTATCATACAATTATGCAGCAAAAGGCAAAGAGAAAAGCTGAACCCATGTATCCACCCAGTTATTCCCGAAAGGAGAGTGAGCTTCCCTGCGGGATGCAGGTTCTCCAATAATACTTTAACTTATAAAGCTCCAGAGCATTTTTCTTCGTAGTCGTGACTGATGGAATTAGGAAAAAAACTGATTTTGCCTATGTTTAAAACCGCACCTAGAAACCAGAAGAAATGTTAAGAAAGACATTCATATGACTGCATCGCATTTCCCATGTATTCACTCTGAGGCGCCATCTGTATTCTTTATTACCCTCAATACTTTTTACTTAGACCATATTACCGAATTTAATTGTGAAACTAAAACTTCTATGTTCACTAATAAAAACTTTCAAGAATTAAAAATTCTTGATAATAGTTCACGAGATATTTGACTAGGCTGTGCTCTCATTAACTTGCATCGTAAATAATTTTTTTTAAAAAGAAACGTAATCGGTATGTATATAACAATACTATATTCGCGCACAAAAAGGTGAATTACCAAAAATTTAAAAATAATAATAAAAGAAACTAAAAAATAAACAGATGCATTAGCTAAACTATAAAGTAAAGAATGAAACATATTAAATAAAAATGTTAATAATAACGGTAATGCTAATTATTATTTGTGTAACATTAACTTTTCAAATTCCTCTTGTTAGTTGTGAAGATGGCGCTACTATCTGGAAACAGGACGTGCATGTTTACAAAATTAATGCATAGTAGATAACTAAAATAAAATTAGATGGAACGCGGGCGACGGCGCGACAGCGCCTTTTCCCAGTAGAATGGGAGAAAACATAAAACCATGAATGAATATGGATCTAATCAAGAATACTCCCCGACAGAACGGGGAGGGAGGACGTATTCCGAAACTCGAAACGCTCTAACAAAGCAGAGCGCCGGCGGGGGGAGGGGAAGAACGCAGGAACGGAACCGGGACGGCCGAAGGCAGTAAATCAAAGCAGTGACCAAGCACTCAAGAACCCAGTGTCAATGATGCAGTGCAGGGCAGCATAGGACGTGTTGTAAAGAGAGTGTGAAAACGTGTTTTTGTTGGGTTATGTGTTTGTGCGGTCACTCGCGTGACAAGTGTAAATCGGAATGCTAACAAAGTCCAAAAGGACGAATAGCGTTTCTGTAATCCCGATTACGTCGGGGTCAAAAGTAGTACAAATAATAAAATATTTAATGAAGAAATTAAAAATATTAGCATTCCAGCTAAAAAACCTGAGAGAATAATTTAAACTAAAACAGATGAATTTTAATTTAAAGTCTAGACTGTAATAAGGACAGCATATCTCCCCACTGAGACATCATCTGGGCCATTTTTGTAATAACTTCTTTGGCATCCAGTGAGTTGTTACTTGAACCTTTAACAATTTCCGCAAAGGAAGGTTTTATTTGTTTTGAGTTTTTCTTGCGCGCAGCTTCGCTCTTGCCAGACATTTTTCGTCGCTTTTGTTTTTTGTTGTTTTAGTGTTGATTGGGTTTTGGGGCAAACCCGGAGAAGTTTGCGGTGCTGACCGCTGCAATTGGCACACCAGCCGGGGCCTTGGCTGACTTGGTGCATTCAGAGGTGAGATGGCTTCCCGAGCATTTCAAACACTTCCGGTGCTCTTATTGCCAAAACCGAGAGTGATGAAAGAATTCTTGGCATCTATAGCACTGTGGGGGCAAGGTGGATTTATTGAGGGGCTCAACCGAAACTCTAAAAATCAATGTTTTTATGTTAAAAATACCCTTATTTTCAGCGTTTCTAAGGAGGGTTACCAAAAATAAAGGCATGTTTGTATTGGTTTTCCTGTTTCTCAACAAGGAAATATGGTTGGGCTTAAAGCCAAGTGTATGTAACTCTGACATGGGATTCTTCTTGGTTGTAGTCGGTGGGTAACCCTCGCAAGACAACTTTAAGTTGTTTATTGTGGGCCATCTCGAATGTGTGGGGACCGCATTTTTTTGTCCGAGACAAATTTCTGGATGATACGGTGCTCTTCGGCAGAAGTTGGGAAAATTCGGGTTTCCCGTTCTCAGCGCCCCTCGAGTGAATGTTTTTTACATAGATTCCCCCTATCTGAGTAAGGAGCTCGGTTGCATTGCTCTGTGCATCAATCACAATGGGAGCAATGCGTTTTCCGTTGCGGCCTACCGTAGTAAAGCCGTCGTCTTTCTGATTCGAATCGGGAGCGCTAGCGCTCTCGGCGGCTTTCGCCGCCGGGCTGCTTGGCGCGATCACCGACTTAGCTGTTTTAGCTGAATTGACCTCTTCCGAGCTCTCTTCGGCTGACGATTCCCCTTCCTCCATAGAAGACGCAGCGTCTTCGATATGGCGAGGGGAGGTGGATGTGCGTGGGAGCTTTCGCTCCGACTTCGCCTGCTTCTTCGACGGAACGTCTTTCTGAGGCGATGCGGGCTGGCGTTTCGCTTGAATCCGCTTCTGCTGCGAAGCGGGTGAGGCTGCAGTGGGGGCGCGCTTAGATAGCTCAACCTCCCTAATGTATTTTTTGAACTCCGCGTTTTGGAGTCGAATTGACCTGCGTGAGCATTTCAGTGCTGTCCAATGACTAAATTAACAAGCTTGAGTCTCTCAGGCGTGTTTGCTACTTCGGCGTCGACGTCTTCGAGGGTGTACAGTATCTCATCTAACATACCGCACAAATCCTCTGACTCGGTGCACGTGGTGCAATTATCAATGTAATCCGTAGCTGCCATAACATCAAAAGACAAGGGCTCAAGAGTGAATAAATCACTTACCTCGATTGATGGGGCCACATCTGTCCTGGAAGCGGACAGATGAGGCCTAGCACGAGCCGCGTGCAGAATCTAACTAAAAAATAATCGGAAAAATTTAAAAATTAATCCCTAGCAATAACCTCGATCGATTATATTTGAAAGAACAAGGCCAAAATGTGACACAGGATGAACCAAAAAGCGGATGCAAAAAGATCCAGAATGAATTCGGGGCGAAACACTTGAAGAACAAGGGTCGCAGTCGAGGGCAGGAAAACTGCGTCTGAACTCTACCAAGACAGGAAGAAGAATGCATAGTAGATAATGCAAACACAATGAATTATTATCAAAATTCACACACAAAAAAAAAATAGTGAACTTTTTTTAATGCTGAAATAATGAATATTTAGTGAAGAAATGTGAACGAATATTTTTATTTTATTCTCTCGTTCTAATTTCTCACTTCTGAAATGCATTTTCATCCCTCCAATTTTATATTTAACGATATAGTTGTTATGGCGAGCGTGTGAGTTGTTGCTGTTAATTGGAGGAGTTGCTTAAAGTCAGTCTGACGACTTTGCTGCGTCGAGTAAGTCTGACTTCCAGTTTGTTTTTAAAATGACCATCAATTACAGTCATCGTTATTAATAATAATAACGGAAAAAGAAGAGTTAAATTAGTTTCAATGGTGAAGGATGATTTACAATTGTTATACCAGCGTGTTTCTGTCTAGTTTTTTTTTTTTTGTGGCTAATAAAGTTGAGACAGGGAAAAGACTGTGAGGCCATGGCTTCCGAAATAACAGACACAGCAGTAGTTTTAACATACAGGGTTAGCATAAATGATTCACTCATTTTTGAAAAGGCTATTTTATCAAAAGTATTACAGTACTCACGTGAAAGATATATGAAAAAACCCACCAAATCATCGTTTATACACCTTCTGTAAATGTTCAAATACGTCCCCCTTTGGTAACGCGACACTCGTCCAGATAATAATAGAGCTACATTTTGCAGCATAGTTCTGTTAACTGTCTGCACTGGAGGACATCGTTCTTTAAGATCGACTAAGGGTTGTGGTAGTGGGGGTACATAAACAAGGACCTTAATGTTACCCCAGAGGAAAAAGTCGCACAGCGTTTGTTGCTGGTCTATCCACGTTCTTTCTACTAATAGTCCTCTTCGGGAATATATATTCAGATTTGAAAATAAAGATTAAATTTTCGAGTTAGAAGGAGAAAAGGTTAGACTGCTAAAAAAAACCGGATAGTAGTTATTGATTAACGTGAAGCTAGGCGTGAGCCCTTCGTAGCTTATTTGAGTGATTGACTCTTTGGTCAATTAATGATTAAATTTGATTAGTTCTATTTGAACTAGAAGGTGTATTGCTTGTACATAAGTGATCTGATTTATTGTTAAGTCTTCTAGTATCTCGTCTACCTCGCTTTTGCTTTACATATTTGGTAATTGGTGCATTTCTTAACTTGGGTTATTGAATTTGTGTTGTTGTAGATTATATATATATTGTGAATCAATAGAAGTTGTTTTGAATATGGCTAATCTTCCTCCCGGCCCTCCCACACAAAGGACGGCTCGGGACGACCATTACACGTTAAATCAAGAAATCTGAGAGGTCAGGGGAACAAAGCTAGATCATTTTTAATAACATTCTCAATCCATCGATGTGGAAGTTCATTGCTTAGGTAATCACAAAATGGGATGTGCTAAAAAGGGGATGGAATGAATGAAACAAACTTGTTGAGTTTGTGGTTCTTTTCATATATCTTTAACGTGCGTACATGTAATGTTTTCGAAAGTATAGCCTTTTCAGAACGAAAAAATGATTTATGCTAGCTCTGTACTCTTTATTCAGCTCGAATAAAATATCAAAAAATAGTTCTTCTCGTGACACGGTTTTCCTAACGTGAATCGTAACAAAATATAAATAACTGGTCGTTATGCACCCATTTCGGTCGGTATTTCATGATGTTGTATGAATATATAACTGTTTTTAAGTTATGGATATATGTCTTACCATTAAGGTTTCATATGTGTTGAAAAACATTTTGTAGTCATCGCCTCTTGATTTAAAAAGGACTTGAATTTCTAAGATTTAAGTCTATTTATTTCCTGCGTCTCCGAAACCTCTCTTGGGAATCAGTTTCCGTAAAATCCGTTTTCAGCGGATCTAGTAAATACAAAAGACATTATTAAGAAAGAGAGAATTCCTCTAGATGCGTTTGGAGTCATTAATTTTACACTCAGTTTATTGTTTTGTACATGAGTTGTGAGTTGAGTTAGAACAGTTTCCTCTGCCATATTTCTCGTTTACCAAGCTTGAAATTCTCTGTTACACTTACTATCTCGTAATTTTTTTTGAACGAGCCATGTTAAATAGCAATTAAAAATAGTAAATGTACACTCAAATAACGTATAAAGTACAGCTTTGTATACGAAATTGACAATGCTATGTATAGACATACTTTGTTTCATTAACATTTGCAGTCCACAACGGAACTGAAATAAGACAATTGCTGACGAGTGAGCTCCCAGTCACTCTGCGACCGATCATTCGCATTTGTTCGTTATACTTCATTGTGAACATTGTTATTTTGAACTAAATTGCAAACCGTTTATGGGTTGCGTGCCCAAAATATTTTAACGCGTGCCATCAATGGCCCGTGTGTCACTGGTTTGCTAACCCCGGGCTAGGCGGTGCCTTGCACTGGAGCCCTCGAATCCTGATCTCCAAGCAAGCCGAGGTTGCGATAATTTTTCCCACATTTAAGATATAAGTATAAAAGTTTGCAACACATGGCAACTCAGTCGAAAGTAATTTCTAACTTGAAGGGAATTCTTTCCGTTTTTGTGTGTTGTTGCAAACTTTACTTTTTGAAATGTTTATATTATCATAAAGATTATTTATCAAATTAAAATTTTTTTAAGAGAGCGTGAGTTAGGCTCGTTGCCTCATTTACTGCCAATGCAATTGAAAATCAAGTCGCATCAAACCTGGATTCAACCGAAGTTATTGAAACTTTTGCAAAAACTAAAATTATCTAAAGAGTGCAAGCCAAATTTTAAATTTGTTGTTAAGACAGTCAGTAGGGTAAAAACTTTTTGAAAATCGATTTTCAGCTTTTGATAAAATGTCCAAATCATTATCTTTCCAATGATATAACATACGAGCCATTATATGAATTACAAGTATTTTAAAATGACTTTTAAAGAATAATCAGCTGCAACAGGACACGCCCACTTTGACAGATTAAGTGTAACTATTGACTTTTTAAATCTGAGAACTTGCAAAGCCTCCATAAAATTTCATTTAATCATACACATTTAACTGTAGATTCAATGAAACTTAGTTCCAAGTTTAGCTGTTAGTTTGCTTACGTACTTTTGGAGCCAAGTTTGAAAACATGATGAAAATATTTGCTTTTAATTTGAAATTTAGTACCTGGGTGAAACTTTTTGTTGTGTAATTAGAATTTTTTTGTTGTGTTTTATTTCTCCTTTCGAAATTTTTATACTTTTAAATACTTAATAACTTGTTTGTGAGGATTAAAAATGTGCTTTTTGAAGAAATGGTAGTTATAAAATTTTTTCAATAGCTTAAAAATGAGGGATATGGCAGAAATGAGTGCGCACTTACTGCAAACAAATTTGTTACTGGACAGGTAATAGTCGTTAAAATATTGCATATGTAAAACACCTGTTTTTCATCTAAACAATACTAAAAGACATTTCATACCATCCATTAAATCAATGGAAATAGAAGGGGAATCAAGAATCTTATCCTTCATTACCTTGCATAAAAAATTATAGGATACAATTTTTTTTTGATAAGGTAAGATTTTTTTATAAAAATTTCTGTTTTCTAAAATTTATATTTTTAAAAATGTGTAAATTACCTGTATGCATGTACTCTATGTTCCTTAAATGCAATTGTGTATAGTGAAGTGACATTTTTGAAATATTCTTAAAACATCCAAATAGAAAGCACATATAACAAAAAATAACAGTTTTCTATAAATTCATAATAATAATACTCAGTGAACTAACAGTTTGTCTTTAAAAAAACTAGCTAATATATTTAAAAAAAATTTCACTTGAGTTTAAATATAAATGTCTAATTGATATACAATAAAAATTTGAGTATTTATGTTTAAAATTTTATGAGAAAAAGGTATGAGATGACACATCAAATGTGATGTTTGTTGTCTTTTCAAGAGGCTTGTTACATACATAAAAATACATAAATTTCATGTTTAAAAACATAAAAACAGCTTTATTTTGGTTATTTCAGAAATCATTTGTACAGTTTAGAGTAATTTTTGAAGTTTAAAACTTAAAAATTGTTTGCACCAACAAAACCTAATGATAACTTTACGATATCCCAGCGAAAACTTTCAAAATGTCGTATATATATAATCATGTATTTTTAAATACCATTTCAAACTCATACCAAAACCATATTGATACATTTTCACATTATATTTATGATTATTTATGTTCAAATTTGATATCTGTAAAGCATGAAAGCTACTGATTCTTCAAAAGTTGACATAAAATTGATGTAATACTAGAAATTATCTCGTTAAAAAAAACTGAAAAATGCTATTCTGGGCAATTTAAGACTTTTTTTGTTTACTATTTTATGCAAAATAAATTGCAAAAATGCTAATGTTTAATAAAAGAGGACAAATACATGTTGTAATTCATTATTTTTCTGATGAAGTCACATTTTATAGTAAAAATTCAATTTTCTCAAAAATGATGTTTTTAAAACTGAATGCACGTTTTTCTCAGAAAATAATGTATGTTTACACATGAAATTTTTGCCCTCATATTACTGATACATAACTATATATATTCATGTTTTGGGGGAGGGGGATTTTCCCAAAATATTTGACTGAAATCCATATATCGTGACAAAAAATGCAAATTTTTTAAAAATTCATAGTGATATTTTTATGTTACATGTTTTTGAGAAAACTAAACAATATATTTTGAATATTTCAATTCATTGCAAATATTAATGTATATTTATTGTTCAGACAAGTTTTTAGCCTTTAATATTCAAAGGTATTAAAATAAATGGTAACTAATTATAACTCAGATATGTAATGCTTTTTGTCGTTGCGAGAAGCTTGTTACATGCATAAAAATACACAAATTTCATGTTTAAAAAAACATAAAGTTTTATTTTTGACTTTTTTAGAAATCTCTTGTACAGTTTAGAGAAAATTTTGAATTTTGAAACTTTTAGAAATTGTTTTTGCATGTGAACATAGAAATCCATAATGAAAACTTTCGCAATGTCGTAAAGTCACATATTTCCAAATCATTATTTTTACATATTGGTACATGTTTACATTATATTTATGATGTTATAAAGTCAAATTTGATATTTGTAATACATCGAAGTTAAAAATTCTTCCCAGATTGTTACATATGTTTACTATTATTGGATGTTATTAAAATGAGAGGAGTGTATATTTTTTGTTCTGAAACTTTTAACATGCTTGATTTATATATAAAAAAATGTTAGCTACCATTATTGTTATTATTCAGGATTATTATTTTATTTATACAAACATAAGAATTCATTTAATTAGCATGAAAACCCCCAATTTTTTATAGTTATAAAAATAATATAATTCTAAATCAGATTTTTACGATATTTCAATTAAATGTTTAATTTATCAATTTTCCTCTTAATGAGCAATTATAAATTCTTGACTTTTTTAGATACCTAGAAATCCTGACTGAATAAAATGGTCAAAACCTTATGCAGATAATATAAGAATTATTAGATATTGAAGATTCTCACATTCCATTGATGATGAAAATTCTACAGTAACTGATATAAGGGATATTATTGAAAAGGGGGATTTTTATTTAACAAAAATACAAGGCAAAAAACTAAACATTTTTATATGGCAGAAGTAATAGATGTTAAAAAAGAACACGAGTGTTAAATTTCTGAAGAATATTGTACGTTCAAATAAGTTTCTTTATGATAAAGAAGAAACTTATAAAATTGGCAACAGAAATATTGTGTTCAAATTGCCTAAACCACAATCTGTTGATGCTTCAGAATGACAATGTATGCAGCTCACTTTTGGAACCAGTTTTTTAAATTAAATGTTGGATGAGAAAATACGTGCAATTCATTAATAATTTGGCACATTGCAATTTAAATGGTTAGATGATAAATCAATGTATTAGCTGATATTGTTTCTTTTATTAAATTCATGTGTGTATGTTTGTTTTCTAATGATTACAGAGTGAAACCTAACTTTCTGGAAAAGGCCCTAGGTACAATAATGATATTGCACCTAGGGCCATCTGTGAATTTTTTTAAAACCTTTTATTTCACAGAATTTAATATTTTAAGTACTTATATTTACAATTGGATGGCAGTTAGTAAAATGATGAGTGCATATCAGTTTCACATTTTTAAACAGGCCAGGGGCTCTGTTTTTGTGCATTGAAAAAATATGGCCCTAGGTACATAGGTTTCCCCTACTTATATATTATTGCAACCTATTGGCAACATTATAGGAAATGAAGCACCTGGTTGCCAATTCAGCATGTACAACACAGGAAATTGGAGGGTACTTATGAAATATTGCCAACTCTATTAATAACTCACCAAGTTGGCAACCCCGATGACACAGTGAAAATTTGCAACTAGGTGCGTCATTTCATATAATGTCGCCAATAAGAGGTAAGCACCAATTGGAGTTGTCAATTCAGCGAATTATTAATTGAGTTGGCGATTGTTTTGATTATACGTAAGTACTGCAATCTGTTCAGTCTGACGTACATGAAACACCATAAATTTAATAAATTATAGTTTAAAAAAATGCTTTTACAGTTAATCGTACTAAAAAGTAAATCTTAATATAAGAATGGATTCAGTCCTAGGAGAGCCCACACCCTTGGAGCAAATTATTTTGGTTGGCGATAATTGCACCATCTTGGTCATTCTATTTTGATACATTATGTGTGGTAAACCTAACTATTTCTGGAATTTTTGTATTTTGTCAGCGGGCATTTCGAATTGCGTCATTTTGTTGTTGGGTACCGGGCGGGCTGGAAGTATGGCACGTGTGTGAGTGGATGTACCTTCGAATTTTGTACTTTGCTGAATGCTAAATGTAAGAAAAAATTGATTGAATGGTGTATGAAGGAAGGAAGGATTGATTGCTTTGAATTATGAATGTTCTAAATGTAATGAGCGAATGGGATTATATGAATGAAAGAGTGCTGTTTTGGATGGATTTTAACGGAGATTTCAAATGGCTATGTTCAACCATTACCTCGCAGAATATTTCTGGCCGCGCTTCCACGATTATTCTCTTAATGATGATGCCTTCAAGGCTTTTTGTTAAAATCCGCTGTCATGCTGTACTCTCCACTCGGAAAAGATCAGCAGTAAGAAAATAAGTGCCGTTTTTTTTAATCTTAAATATGTTTGATTAATTTTTGTATTGTTTACATATATTTTCATTACAATCCACCTTGTCCCGCTACATTCACTTGCGGCCATCTCGTTCTGGCTTCGCGCTTTTTTGGTTTGTCGCCAAGGGTGGGGGCTTTCCTAGGACTGAACCTAAGAATTAGATGATTAACAAGAAAATTAATGTCATTGTGGTAAACGTGTGGGGGTTCCTTGTACTACATTTTAACACTAACTCTGTATTACAGTATAGAACTATTAAGAAATTATAACAATTGATATCAAGCACCCTACGCTTTTAAATGCAGTTATTATTTTCCCATTTTCCCCACATTCCAATTTCCATAGTTTTTCTGTTTTTCCTGGCATTTCTAAATACCTTGTGTTCTGTTTTTTTAAATCCTGGCACTCATATTTTTCTAATTGGTTTTCTACAACATTTGAGCTTCATAATGTAATTCCTCTTTTGTCAGGAATAAGCCATTCTTTTAAACTATTTTCATGTTGTGTTCTTATTGCGAGACCATCATCTTAGATTGAAAACTATTGGATACCAAAATCTTATTTGCAGCAAGTTCAAAACCATGCTTAAAAGATATTTTGTGTGTAGTGTACTGATATATATATATTGTTCCAATGTGTGGTATTTTTGAACAGTAGTTTTTATACATGTGAACTTAAAAAAAATCATGCCATCATGTGTAATATTTAGAAAATCATACTTTTTAAACCTTTTATCGTGTTTCTAGATTATGAATGCTTTATTCTTAATTTGCATTATTTTCACTTCTACTAGTAAGCAAATAATTCAATATATATTACATTAAAACAATGGAGTTGACTATAGTATTGATTATATAGTGTTTATAAAAAAAAATCAATAAAAAATAACATATAGATGGTGTGTTGTTTCAAAAATCTCACTTATATTGTTTATTTTTTGAATGTATGATATGTATGTGTCATTTACAGAATAAATATTTCAAAAATATGATTTGGGTTTGTTTTATTTTTCTTGTTTAAGTGAATCATTGAGAAAAAAAAAGGCATTGAAAATAAAATGCTGTATATTGGATTATGGTTCTACTGTTTTAGTTGTTTTTACATTCTTCTAAGGACTGAAATTTTTGATTAAAAAAACATTAACTTAAAAACTATAATATTTGTTTTCTTTGGTGATAGGAGAGTATAAAATCAGTTGATATGAATAAAAATCTAGCTTAATTTGTAATATATATTGTGCAATGCATTTTTTTATCTTTCCATCTGGATGAATGTTTCTATTTAAACAAAACAATTCATTAAAAAGTACTTCCACACCTGGGCCTAATGAGTGTTATTTTACTCAAAAGGCTTTTTCTTCGTTACATATGTAAAAAACTGCTTTCTTACTTTGTTTTGAAGTTTTTACTATATAAAATTTGTTATTCATCCTAATGTTTCCAAGATATTTCTAATAACTTATTATTGAAAGACTGAATTTAAATAATAGTTAATTTTCTTCTTGTATGGGATTTTAAAGAAACAATATATTTCTTTTAGAAACATAAATATAACTTATAATAAACCAAATTGCTTCTGGAACTAGTTCAAATGCTTACAAATTTGTTTAACTATTTCATCGAATCTATTTTTGTTATTTTCAAAGATTTAAATCTGATGTATAAGTTCGAAGACAAAGTTTTTGATCAAATAATAGTTGTATTTTTTTCTTAAAAGTAAAATTTTTTGTTGTATTGGCGACAACATATAAAATTAAGTACATGGTTGCTAATTCAACGCGTACGAGACATGGCGAATTATCTTGAACGTTGGAATTTTTGCGATGATACTAAAGTACCTTTTTGTAACACAATAAATGCAAAGGAATTTAGATTTTCGAGAAGTTAAGTGGTAAAAACTTCATAAAATGTAAATTAAATAATATATAAGATGGAAAAAATGAAATTTACCAACTTAAGTATCGCATATTTAGATCCCTTTAAATTTGATTTGACGTATATTTTTATGTTAAAAATTCGAATTGGATACAACAGTATCGAAAATAAATAACATACAAACTCATATTTGACCCATAAATACTCATAAATAAGTGCATTACACACTCATCTAGCTGTTATATTCTCAAATTTGATCCAGTAACAGGTTCAAAAATGAGTATGCGATGTTTACAATTTTGAGTACGTAGCTGATGCCAAAGATGAGAATGGGCTATTCTCAAATTTGAGTATGTTTGCATCGGAGCTATTTTGAGTATGTGACGTATTCAAAAGTGAGTATTTTGTACGCCGTTCTGAATACCGGTGTTTCGCAGTGAACCATCCTGTCGAAGATCTTTAAGGCGTCAGACTCGATGGACAGACAAGCTTCGTCTATGGTCAATGGGTGCAAGCATTCCTTTGACCATTATGACTGCCAATCTAGGTGTCGGCGCTTCTCCGAGGTCAAACAATAAACAAAGACCCCATAACCACGAGCTCTGGTCTCTTAGCCACCTGTTCTGAGTCATAAAACTTGGTTTGAATAAAGAAAGTTGGGTGCACACCTAGTGAAGTCGCTACGTCTTACTAGAAAGCTTATACACATACATAGCATATGTAGCTTTGCTTTCCTATGTTCTGCAGAGCACAAAAAAGAACTGATGCTAAAGTAACCTTGTATATTCGAAACATCAATGTACAATCTAACCTCTATATAACGAAGTCGCTAAATTCCGCAGAAAGTTCGTTATAAAGAGGTTGATCTTTCAATTTCCTTTATAAACCATGTGAAACAAATTTTAAATTCATAAACACACTATATAATAAAAAAGTAATTATTCACAACTTTTTGTTCATTAATACATTAATATATTTTTATTTTATATACCTTACCTATAAAAAAAAACGAAAACGAAAATAATGAAAAATTACAAGAAAAGTTCCTTGACACCTTTATGCACTTCCTGCAGAATTAAATTTTTTTCTTTGATGCCCAAACACTCCCGTTTTGACAGTTTCGAGCAACAAGAAACGAAGCGACCTGTACGATGGATCAACACTACAAATGACCCGAGACTCGTCAAAAACACTTGAACACGAGATAACTCCACTAATGATGAAAAAGGATATCGAGGATGTTTCCAGTGAACTGGACAATGGGGGAAAAAAGTTAGCGCTTTTTGGATGAAACACCCAGATTTCTATCGTTCTCGGCGAGTTAGACACCTAATAAAACATGTTAAAAGAGATTACAATTTGAAATGTCCAGAAATAATTCAAAAACAGGGAGAAAAAAAATTGAATCGCAACACAAAAATTTCGTTATATAGAAAATGCACTTCGCTATTGGGAGGTTATTTTTCGAAGAATATCGTGAAATGTTCTTGGTTCTAGAACAAAGCTCGCAAAATAGAAGAATTCGCAAAATAGAGGTTCGTAGTGTGGAGGTTTGAATGCATTTTTCTTTTTTCACTTGATAAAAGCAACCAAGAGATAGAACCTTTATTTTATTTTATTTATTTATTTTCTTTGCAACCTGGCCTTTAGATACATAGATACGCCCCTGTTTAAAGTCTAACAGTATTTAGAATTTCTATGAGCGAAAAAATTACAACATTAACAGGAGGGGCACTTGAAAAGGAAAAGGGGAAAAAATTGCAAAATAATAAAGGGCGTTTTTTTGAGAGGTATAGAACTTTAAATTGCAATAAAACAACGATGTATCATTCGATTGACATGAATTTTTTTTTATTCGAAAGATAATCTTGGGGCATTACATTTTAAATATAATTTCTGGCACAGGACTGCCACGGCTGGCTCGGATGTAGTCCAATCTTGACGTCCAATTTTCGATGACTTTTTCCAACATTTGTGGCCGTATATCGGCAATAACACGGCGAATGTTGTCTTCCAAATGGTCAAGCGTTTGTGGCTTATCCGCATAGACCAATGACTTTACATAGCCCCACAGAAAATAGTCAAGCGGTGTTAAATCACAAGATCTTGGAGGCCAATTCACAGGTCCAAAACGTGAAATTAGGCGGTCACCAAACGTGTCTTTCAATAAATCGATTGTGGCACGAGCTGTGTGACATGTTGCGCCGTCTTGTTGGAGCCACAGCTCCTGGACATCATGATTGTTCAATTCAGGAATGAAAAAGTTAGTAATCATGGCTCTATACCGATCACCATTGACTGTAACGTTGTGGCCTTCATCGGTTTTGAAGAAGGATTCCACCAGCCCATAAAGTGCACCAAACAGTCAGTTTTTCTGGATGTAACGGTGTTTCGACATACACTTGTGGATTAGCTTGACTCCAAATGCGGCAGTTTTGTTTGTTGACGTAGCCATTCAACCAGAAGTGCGCTTCATCGCTAAACAAAATTCACTTATGAAAATCGACCATTAATTTCGAAATAAAATTGCACAATTTGAAAGCGTTGTTCAGGCGTGAGTCTATTCATGATGAATTGCCAAACCAAACTGAGAATAAATCACTTGACAGCTGTTAAATCGGTCGCCATCTTGGAAAGTAATGCCAACTTAAATTTCTATACCTAGAAAAAAAACACTCTGTAAAATTTAGCCGTATCTATACATTGTGAAACATAACCTAAAAGAAGAAGAGTCAGATAATGAGAATGATAAAACGCAGGAAAACAAAACAAAATGTAAAACAATGTAATCACTCTTTCTTAAAAGCTACGGTGCGTATTTGGAGGAATAGGGATCTGTTCAGATTAAATAAATAAAAACCGCCATACAAGATTGTGACGAATCTATACGGAACTTTATCACTAACCTTCTGAGTCGACCTTTTTAGGGAAATTTAATTCCCTACCTATTTCCAATCAACTCCAAAAATCGGACAGGATTCCTTGTTATGCAGATTAGATTAAGTATTTAAGTCAAACGTAATAGTAAAGTTAGAGCAGTAGGAGATAGAGATTGAAGCAGAAAGTTATCGTGGATTTAAATTGGAGATTTCTTGTTAGAGATAATTTTATATCAAGAAGAGTTGAGATTCCGTTGGTAAATATAGATTTATAAGTAAAGTCTCATTAAAATTTTAGGAGTGAGATTAAAGTTAAATGTTCAATAAGAACATTATTAAACATAATTCTGGGATCTCTTATCGTGGTAATCTCTGCGTGATCGTTATTTAATGTTTAATTAATGAGATCATTAATTAAGTTAATTTAAAGGATATTATCTTTAAAACCTCATAATACTATTTAAATAAATTTGTTAATAAGTCTTTGATTCTATTTGGATAAGATAACCAAATAAAGAAAGTTGTTTATAAAAATGGCTACTGGTTCTTACATGACTCCTATTTATTCTCGTTCTCAAAGTGAGGTCCTAGGAGACCTTCACAAGATCAAGAAAGAAAATGTCCCACAGTAAAATGCAAAAATGCACAGTAATTAGAAAAAAAAATAATCACACAATTATCTTTCAAAACTTTAATTTGAAAGAAAATTTTTTTTATGGCAAAAACTAGAATACCACATGAAATTCATATGATTGCTCGAATTCAGTGGCGTCCCCGCATCACCGGAAGAGGGGGGGGGCAAAACCACGTTGACGCCAAGTACGTTCCCCTTGTTAGTTACGGCTTGGGGCCCAAAACCTGATTTTGCAGCGGCCCTTCTATTATCCGTTATGCCACTGTTAGAATTCATTAATGCGCAATTTTAACACATTTTAATTAGATGGAAATTTATAGGTGAGCGTCACATATGCCAGTGTAATGACTTCACACAGCTCTGGGATAAACTATTTATTTCTCAGTAAGAAATTCATCAAAAAATATTCTATCACATTTAATTAGCAGAAGGGTCCACAAATTTCGAGTCTCTTTCGCTGCAATGTCTCATCTCTGTCGCATAAAATAATGACGTATATTAACACGCTGGAGAAAAGTCCTATACATTCACTCTCGGTAATTCCACACCGAGTCTGGTGGAGTTCGCTGGCTTTAAATCTGCCGTGCAGTTGCTCCTCGGCAATTTCCATATATGCCGCGTGGTATAAAAAGGTTAGCTTAAGGAGAAAAAAAAAGATATGAGAGCATATTAAAAATTAGACTTCTTCGTGTATACATATGTATACATATATATCCCAGGTGAAAAAAATAAACAAATAAATATAATAGAATAAATGAGGGACATATTTTGGTTGGGTTTTATCCAGTAAAGTAAAAAGATATGAATGTTTTAAACATACAAATTTATTTTAGAGCATCAGGCCTTTATCGTCCTCTGCAGGATACAGTAAGACAAAGCTACATACTATCTACATGAGTGGCGCACACTAGGGGGAGGTGTCGGACCCCCTGAAGCCACTGATTTTCCGTCTGATTATGATTCTAAGTATATTAATACGTAAAATTTAATTTAATATTTGTTATTAATGATTAATTTTTTAATCCTCCTTATTTGTTCAATAATTAGTTTTTTACTGTATTTGTGTTCCCGAAAATCGACAAAATGAAAAAAGATCATGATACAAGAATGGTGTACTTTCGACCCCGCCTTGAAAATTTTTTGTGTGCGCTACTGGTATGAGTTTTTTTCTGTTAGCTTTAGAGTTCGCTAAGGTTCGATTTGACACAACGACACTCAAAAAAGGCTGACTAAGAAATTTGACAATTTTGGATAATTTTTGTTTATTATATTCTCTTCCTTGGCGTTGTTTGCACTTAAACGCACTACAAAATTTCCTTTCTTATATCCATAATTTTATTTTTCTAATGTATGAAATAAAATTCGTAAATACTGGAGTACTTACTGAAGTAAAAAGGAAGGAGAAACGTAATTCTACACTACAAAATGTCGTTGGAAAATCCCAGGCTTGTTTTTTATTTTCTGGAGAGGATCGAACTTCCCCATCAGTGGTTTAGAGCTACAAAATGGTCCACACCGAAACATCGCCAGGAAAGGATACAAAAATATGCATGAACAAGAAAATACAATACAATATTACTATAATTATTTTTTTAAAAAAACATCGCGCGCGCTGCAAAAGAGCAGAGAATGAATTGCTTCCTGTTTAGTTTTTTAAGATACAATAAAAAGGACGTTAAAACTTTTCATGGAGTTTATTTTTAAGTAACAGTTTACAGAAAAATGAAAAAATGAAAAAAATAACATAAACTTTTCAATAAGTTAAGTTCGTAACACTATACAAACAAAGGAACTTTCCTGAGAATTACTGTCCAAAGCGAGGAGGAATATAGAAAGCTTGCCACATATTTCAGGCACGAACAAATCGCATTCAAATCTTTGATGTTAAAATCGGAAAGACCACTAAAACTTATTTTGAAAGGACCTCCCACTTCCACCGAACTTGAAGCTGTTAAAAAAGAAATTGAGTCGGAGGGTTTCAAAATTCACAAAATTTCTCGTTTAACTAAATTCCAAAGCAAAGCCCCAATGCCGCTGATTTACATTCAATTAATTAATTATCTAAGTGCCGACTCAATCTACAATTACGTAGATATGTTCGGTACTCGTGTAGCTTTTGAGCCGTATGATGGATCCCGTAATAGACGGCCCAACCAGTATTGGCGTTGTCAGGGATTTTTCCACAGTTCAGAAGTCTGTCACCTCCCAATGAAGTGTCTGAAATGTGCAGGACCCCATCAAGCAAAAGACTGTACTTTGCATTTTGAGGATCCCCTCAAATGCGCAAATTGCGGTGGAGAGCACGCAGCTAATTGGAGGCTATGTCCGTGTTTTCCAAAAAGCAAAAAGGCTCCAAACCATCAAAACAAAGGTGGGAATATTAAAAATAATAATACGAAGCTCTCCAACAAAAACATTAATCAAAGGAATCAAAATACTGCACCGGAGGTGATGCCCTCGTCACAAAATTTGAAACAATAATCAACTTCGGTCTCCTCAAAGTTACCGTACCACAGACCCTAAACTACCTTACTCCAAAGTTGTCTAGGGACAAATTCCGGCAAACCAAGGAAAAATATAAATAATAATAATGATCAAAATTTTTCGGCTCTATTCTGTTCTGTTTTGGCCATTTCCAATGATGCAGGAGTAGACCAAAATTTACTAGCAAAAACATTCCGGCAGGCTCTCCCTGCCCTAAAAAATCTAAATGATGCTAACGAGAAAGCCTGCGTAATTTTTGAAGCGTACGTAGCAATAGTACAAGGGCGCAATTACACTCCAATGCTCATAGCCTAACATTCAATTTCAACGTGCAATCTGTCGATTTGCTTCTGGAATGCGAACGGACTTCGACCCAAAATTTGTGAAGTCCGCGATTTTGTATCAGAACAAAACCCTAATCTGTTGTTAGTTCAAGAAACGAAACTACAACCCGGTCTAGATCCACTTATTGCGAATCATCGTCTTCATAAAGACGACAGAAATAATTTTCCGCATTCTCGAATATATATATATATAGATGGATGTACCGCTATTTACTGCAAAAATAATTACGATCATAACAGAGTTCCATTACCGACTCTGCAGTATATGGATGCAACTGCAATCGAAATTAAATTTATTAATTCCCCCCCTCCTATCCGAATTGTTTCAGCGTACGCTCGAAACACCCCGGAAAATAATAGAAAATTCCCTAATAAAGATTTTCTCAAAATTCTTAATTCTGGCCAAAATATTATCATTGCTGTAGACTTAAATGCCGCGCATCGTATATGGAGTAACGCTAGATCAAATGCATTTGGCTATGCTCTCCGCAAAGTTGTTAATAGTAAATCGAATGTGAGGATTGTAGCACCGCACACTCTACACATATCAACGCTAGCTCTAGACCGGGTGCAAGAGATTCTATTATTGATCTAGCAGTTCTTAAAAATATCCCCTTCAATCATAATATTAGAGTTATAGATGATCTTGAATCAGATCATCTACCGGTCATTCTTACTCTATATACTGGCTCTGCTCTAATTAAAATTCT
Source organism: Trichonephila clavipes (assembly GCA_019973935.1). Classification (NCBI taxonomy): domain Eukaryota; kingdom Metazoa; phylum Arthropoda; class Arachnida; order Araneae; family Nephilidae; genus Trichonephila; species Trichonephila clavipes. Next base: position 68,257 of record BMAU01014853.1, read on the forward strand.
GGATTAACTCTCCACCAATTGGGAGAACTTCAAATTTCTTTTAAATAACAAACCACTCCCCATCCCTCCTTCCTCCAGCAATGACGACCTCGAAATTGCAATTAGAAGGCTTGGAGAAAATATCTCTGAAGCTCTCATAGAAGCTTCAAAACCTAAATTTAAACAACCCTCATTAAAACTCCCCTCCGAAATTAAAGCTAAAATTCGCCACAGAAATCGTATTCGGAAATTTTGGCAACGTACCAGAGATCCTGCAGATAAATTTGAGTTCCGAATACTCAGTCGTGAGGTTACAAAAGACATTAGACACTTTTTCCAATCTCGTTGGGAATCTCACATAGCGGCACTTACGCCGGAGACAGGCACTCTTTGGAGGAAAATCTCCTTATTCAAAAAACCACCTCAAAACATCCCCCCTAAAGGGCGCACTTGGCAGTGTAGCAAATCACCCTCTGGAGAAGGCGGAAGTGATTGCTGACAGCCTTCAAAAGCAGTTCGAACCCAACACTGAAGCTGAAAACGACCGTTTTATAGCTCGTACACAAAGGAAAATTAAAAGATTCCTGGACGCTCCTACCTGTCTCGACCTGGAAAAAACAACACCAGGGGAAGTACAGGAGTATATTAAAAAGCTTAAGATCAATAAATCTCCTGGATTGAATTTAATTAAAAATCGCATCCTTAAAAATCTCCCCCTCAAATTTGTTCTTTTTATTGTCATGTTGTTCAATCTATTGATGGAGAACTGTCATTTCCCTAAGAATTGGAAGACTGCCGTGGTGGTCCCTATACTTAAACCCAATTCTGATGATACTCAACCTCAAAGTTACCGTCCAATCTTGCTACTCAGTAGCTTAAGCAAAGCGTACGAATTTGTTCTTTTGAATCGCCTTAATTAGCACTTCAAAGCCAGGAATATTATTATTCCTGAACAGCATGGCTTTGTCACACAGTGCTCCACATTAACCCAGTTACTAAGAGTTACTGAGCTGATTCATCACGGCTTTCAAAATAGCCAGGCCACGGGTATGCTTTTTGTGGACATAGCCAAAGACTTTGACAAAATTTGGCATGATGGCTTGCTATCCAAGATGATGCTACTTGGGTTTTCGGACCAACTCTCTCATCAAAATTATACACTCCTACCTAAACTCTCGTGAATTTAGGGTAAGAGTTGAAAACAGTCTCTCCACCTCACGTCCAATTCTCAGCGGGGTACCACAAGGATCTTTATTAGGGCCCGAGCTCTTTAATCTATACATCAAAGACATTCCCAAGGCTGTCGGAGTCCACTTAGCGATGTACGCGGACGACACTGCCATTTTTACCCAAAACATTTATAACGGCAATATCATTGAGCGGCTACAAAATTATGTCATTCGACTCGAATCCTGGCTTAACGACTGGAAAATAAAGGTTAATGGATCTAAAAGTGCATGCCTCCTTTTTACGAGACAGCGGTGCATCGGAAACCTCCCGCATGTCAACATTTTTAATCAGCCTGTCCCCTGGGTTACTGAATATATGTACCTAGGGTTAATACTTGACACTAAATTAAACTTTGCTAAACACATCCGTTCCGCCCACCAAAAGGCGGCTGGAATGAGATGCACTCTAAATCGCTTGATTTCTCCCAAGAGCAAGCTCGTATTAAGGCAAAAGGTTCTATTATACAAAGCCATTCTTCACCCCATCATGCTGTATGCTTCTCCCATCTGGGCAGTGGCGGCAGTTACTCACCTGAAAAGATTGCACACTTTTCAAAACATTCAACTGCATAGAGCAGCAAACGCACCTTGGTTTGTCAGGAACGAAGTCTTGCATAAAGATCTTAATGTTCCTCCGCTTCTTGATTTCATCAAAAAACAATCAGAAAATTTCTTCGACCGGTTACCACAGATTTCAAATGAATCTATCCGGGAAATCCCGGCTTACGACAATTCTATTCTTAGCTCTTCTAAGAGACCTAGAGCAGTTCTTAATCACTCGTATCAACATTTCCCAGCCCTGAAAAGGATGAGAATGTCTTGATACGAATTAAAAAATTATGAGCTTTATTGTTATAGTAGTTGTTTTCTTTTGCAAGACTTCACTCACTCTGATTATCCCCCCCGCGCCATGTAAGTTTTTGATCGCGTTTAGTATGGCAACTTCACCTCTCATGATCTTATTTTAAACTCCTCTACCTGTTCTTACTTTCTTCCAAGTGGTTACTTAAAACTTCCTTTCAATAACCGCATGCAGTTATCTTAGAGGTATCGTGTAACGGACTTAAAAATATTATTCTCTTAATCCGTGTTATTAAAGAAACCCTTTTCTCTCCTCGTTCCGTCCAGATGCGGCAGACAGTTGAAAGACGGGCTTTGCTGTCATGGAGATGTGACGTCATTTTCTCTTCGTTTTCCTATGAAAGCAAAACAGAAACTAAATCAACTGGGAGAGTGGTTTCCCACCCACCCCTCCACCAGCGTTGTTGCGCTGCATTTAATGTGGACTGTTTTCTAATTTTTATGTACTTCAACGTCATGAACTGTGGTATGTTGTTTATAATTATCTATGAGGTGTACTTTTTCAGGAAGGGGTAAGATACCATCTTTATTTAGAAGATAACCTACAAAGGGGACTTCAGAGGATCCGAACATGCATTTACTGGCGCTGTTGGTTAAACCATAAGTATCAAGCCTTTGTAAAACTTCTCTCACGTGTTTCTTATGAGAGTTGGCGTCTGTCGATGCAATTAATATGTCGTCTAAGTAGACGAAACAATAGTCTAAGCCTCTTAACACCTTGTGGATGAATCACATCCACGTTTGAGCGGCGTTGCATAATCCAAATGGCATAAATACAAATTCGAAAGTTCCGAAGTTTGTAATTATTGCTGTTTTATGCCTATGGTCAAGATGGATAGAAATATGATTGTAAGCTCTTTGAATATATATCCAGTTTTGTGAAAATTGTTTTACCTTTGAGATTTTCGTTAAAACTTGTTAAATTTGGAATAGAGTATCGGTCAGGTCTAGTTTGTTTGTTTAAAGCACGATAATCACCGCAAGGACGCCACGAGTTCGTATCTTTTTTTGGAAACCATGTGCAATGGAGAACACCAGTTTGATTTAGAAGGGATAGTAATACCCTGATCGAGCATATATTGAAATTCTTGCTTTGCAGCTTCAGATTGTTGGGTATTTAACTTTCGCGCTCGAGCATGCACTGGAGGATCAAATGTTTCAATGTAATGAAAAGTATTGTGTTTAATTTTTTCATTAAATGGTCGGGGTCTAGTAAGATCGGGAAATTCTCATAGGATGGCAGCATATTCCGAATCAAGTGATGCGGCTAAGGTCTTAATCTGAGGTGTTGAACGAGTAAAAGTTCTCCTTTTGTTGATAATTTGGTCAAGGGATCGATAAGACGCTTGTTTTTTATATCGATTATTAATTTGTACTTATTTAAAAAATTGGAACCGATAATCCCTGTGTTAACATCTGCCATTATGAAGTTCCACGGAAATGATCACAATAAATTTAAGTCTAGTTTAAGTAATTTTTGATTTTAGAATCATTGGCTGCAAAAAGATGAAATTTATTTGGTTTCGGAATAATGCTGACGTCTGCGCCTGAATCAACTAAATAACGTTGATTAGTATGTTTGTCAGAAACAACTAGGCGACATATTTTAGCGAGCGCATTTACATGACTACAAGACGCCGCTGTAGTCACGTTTCTTAGTTTTCCGACTGATAGCTAGGTCTATCACGAGATTGGTGATGTAAGAAGTCGCAAGGTGGGATACAGTTATGGGCGCTCTCACGAAAACATTTGTGATAAAAACAAATAGCCTCACGGTTAGTTGTTCTGTTCCTATTTCGCGAGGGCGAGAATTACTTCCGACTAAAGAACTGTCTATTTCGGGACCGCGACATGCGAGATATTTGAAGTTTTAATTCTGCAATTTGTTTGGTTAATTCTTGAATTTCAGCGGATGTGTTGGGTTCAGGTGCAGACTTGCGGAATAAACCGCGGTGGGCACAGCAACGTCTGCTACCTTGTGTGCGATCTCGGCTAATTTATCTAAAGTTTCCGAGGAAACTGAAAGTACAGCCTGAATTTGGGATGGGAGACGCTGTATCCATAGATTTTTTAGAAATTCATCTTGCAATTGAGCACCGGACAGTTCTTTCATCTTTCGTAGCAAGTGGGTTGGTTTATCATCGCCTAATTGTAATTCGGTTAAAAGTTTTTATTTTTTATTTTTTGGTGTTCCGAATCCACAAATTCTCTAACTGAGCGATCGGATAGCGTTATGTATTTATTTGCAGCCGGAGGTGAAAGAATAATATTGGAAACATGGAAAAGTGTTTCCGGATCCAACATAGAAACGAGCGCTGTATATTTTGTTTCATTTTGAGTAATTTGACTCAAAACGAATAAACTGTCACATTGTCGAATCCAAAGCGCGACATTATTTCGCCAAAGTACTGGAAGGCGTAAAGTGATCCTTCCAACATTAGAGAAGAATCTTCCATCGTAGGTGAAATCATGTTTGTAAGCAAAACAGCGAGCGAGAGGGGCCAGGGAGAAAGAACGGGATAAAAAAAAATGAACCGAAACAACTCGACTACGAAGGAATGCTCGCGAATTGAGAGGCAATATATCATACAGAATGAAATGTAAATGCACATTATATGTAAATAATACAACATACATTAAATGTGAAATGTATAAGAAGCTGAAAGACATTAACGCGAAAGAAATAGATAGCTAAAGTATATTTAGAATGATTATATTGAGGAGTTTAGCACAAAGAAACAAGGCGTGACTAAAAACGCACTATTTGTGATTTCTATACCATCCGAAACTTTTAGGGATGAATTAATGCGCAGAAGGTGCTCACGTATGCTTCAGTCACCATTTTGGTAGTGACTTGGTCTGTTAATTATTAGTGTCTTTTGCGTTTAAGTTAACCCCATCGGATAATATATACACAACATTTATTAATCTCAAGAACGGCAAGACCTTCTGTGGTTCATAGCCTCGGAGTAACTCTCGAAAATGAACCAGTAGGGTTGCCAGATACAATATAAAATATATACAAAGAAATGCTACAGAGCCAGTCGCCATAGATGTTACACATCAAAAGCATACACAAGAAAGACCGCGCTCGCAGCGTGACTTATTTTGAACAACAATAGTAATTTCGTTCGTGACATATGATCTCTCTCTCACTTACCAATTTACAGTTCATTAATAATCATATTTAGAGATTTCGAAATTAAAACCAGTGAATTGAAAATATGAACTGCGTCCTTTTTTTTTAATGAGAGAAAAGAATTATTACAATTCATACCAATTTATGATTTGCGAAAATTAAATTATCTTGATTCATCAAAGAAAGTAATAAAATACGCATTTCTTGCTTAAAAAAGAATAACAAATCGAGTTATTTGATAAAATAAGATTAATAAGTGAAAGCTCTTACATAATGAATTAATTCCTTACCACTAGCTGAAGAAAATGTCAGACTACTATGCAATGCTGAATTAAAAGCGTTACGATGCTTAGATTTTCTCTCACACTGATAGCGCCTGTCGGTACCAAACGAATGATTTAAAAAAATTCTAATATAGGGTTACAGCAAGGATGTCAAAGTCAAAAGCTAACCTGGGACAAACAAACAAAGTTTAACTTTAGGTGGGCCGCAAAAAAAAAAAAAAAAAATCCGGCAAATAACGCGTGCTTTTAACACAAAAATTAAGATCGAAATTTAAGTGTCCGCGTTATACGCCGGGTATAAAAACGATAGATTTAATAACAAAACATAAGAGCATAAAAAATTGATGACTTTTACAGGTATCGAAATACTGTTTATTGAAAAGAAATAACATGCTTTATGAACTGCAAGAGTTGTAAATATAGAAGAATACTATTTCTTTTAAAGTCTGCGATAATACTTCGAATAAATGACTCGAAAACTTAAGAGCATTCATTGTATGCTAACATTTCAGATTTGTTCGCAAAAAAAAGGATGAGCATTATACGGTGAATGTACCTGAAAATTAAAAATGCAGCTTGAAAGTATATATACGTAGGTACGCATTATATACGCCGGATTTTACGGTAATATTCCTAAAAATGTAGGTTTCTTTCGAATAATGCATTATAATAAATATGTATAAAAGATAAAGCAAAATTTAATATTTATTGCTGACACCCTTCTCTGCTACTATCTTTACTATTTCATGATAATTTTCGTTACTTCATTACATAATATGTGCCAATTCACTAAAAAAGACACTCAAACAAGTTCATTGTAGGCTGCGAAGTGGAAGAACAACAGATGTACATTATTACAATTACTATTCAGTTATGACTGAGTCTTGCGAACCATTCTTTGTTAATTAAAAAGTACATCGTCTATTATTTTGGATCAAGACCCATTTTAGAGAACATTTTTAAGCTAACTATAATGTAACGATTGATTGATTCGTGGCAATCTGAAATCTCTGTGTGTGTTTTTATTATTTTAGAGATCTCTTAGAAACACAAGCTTTATGTAAAAAATGATGAAAGTTTTTTGTTTTACTTACTTAGCATCGAGAATCGTTTTTCTATTTATTGCTTCCACATTAATAATTTTTTATTTCTAACGCAATACTTTCTTTTATAGTGCATCAGAAATTTGAAGCTATATATCTTATCTGTGAGAAGGAGGGAAGATAGAACAATAATTTTACAATAAAAAACGTTTTCGGGCTATAGAGAGGAAAGAAACCCCGCCTGTCTTAAATCAAAAAAATAAATTGGAATGGAACAAATTTCGAAAAAGGAATTTTTGACATAATTTAAGAAATCACTCCCATTGT
>BMAU01014856.1:0-14408 GCA_019973935.1 Trichonephila clavipes
TTTTAAATGAGCATTTCTCCAAAACTTTGTCACGTACCGCACTCTCAATAAATGCTGATATAATTCAGCTTTACATGGTGGTAAACTCGATGAATCGAAACTTCGACATTTCTTTTCGAAATTATCATCGAGTTCTTTTGATTGAAAAGTTTTGGAAAATAGATAGAAGTGAACATCATTAACATTTGAAGAATTAGGCACCCTATACATGTGACATATAAATTTTTCCAAAGTGGCAAATATACGTTCAAGTTCATCGTCATCATCAGTTATAATCTCTTGACATGTTAACTGATACTCGACAGATTTTTCGAGCAGCTTGAAGGGCCTTAGTTTACATTTCCGAAAAAATGCTGGGGTATAATAGCACCCTGTTATTGTGTGGAAACATGGTAGAGCTTTCGATAAAGAAAAAAAAAGATCTTGATATAAGTCATTGATGCTTATTAGACGTTCATGGTTTCCTACTCCCCATTGGATTCAAAGCTTCAAAGATGCATTCAGATGATCCAAATTGTCAAGAAATATAATCAGAATATCGGAGTCTGAGCAGCGTACAACAACTTGAGCGTCAACGCTTATCTGGCAAATATGATACATAATTCGAGTATCAGCTTCATGTTCATCACATGATAATGATTCTTCAATACTTTTAATAACTTAGTTATTTACAACGCGATACAAATAACACTTATCGAAGCTTAGATAAATAGTTTTATTCCCAATAAAAGGATACATCGTTAGCCCAATGATCAATAAAAAATTTTACGAGAGCTTCCTTGAACTGAGTATTTTTCCGTTCACCAGCAAAATTATGATGCCGAATTTGATTAGGTTCGATGGAAACTGTACTGGCTGTTTCGTTGCGACGTAAGCGCTCACAATCTTTTATAAAAGGTGTGAAATACTGAACACAACACAGTATCAATGCGAGGTGATTTAAACTGTGAAATCATTTTAAGGAATTTTTTTATATGCCATCGAAAGTTTGGGGCACTTCTTTCATGATGTGTAACATGAAGAAACCGTCTAAAATACTAATATCAAAAAATAAGGATTGCTGATTGACCTTTCTAACTTTTTTTTCGAAAACTTTAATTAATTGTGCTTCATCTCTTTTACAAATACTACCGTCTGTAAGACACATCGATGTTGGTATCGATGTTAGTGGAAGTCACAGTACTTTTTCAATATCGACTTTGTTGGTCATAGATATACCTAAGAGTCAACCAAACAGACCTCGTTGCATTCTTAGCTCAATAACTTTGTTACCAAGAGTTATTTTTTTCTTCTTTTGAGCACCAGCAAAACTAAGCACTTGGTTTTTTTATTGGCTTATCAAATCTATTCTGATCTTCAGCACATTCAGTAATAAACTGTTTCCGTAAATCTTCACCATTTTTCTCAATGTTCAACAAAAAGTTCACTACATTTTCAGGTACAGACTTGGCAGTTGCAATATTATATAAACTATCTTTGTCTAAACTTTCATGAAATGGATTAATATTGTTTTCAAAAATTTCATTGAAATCAGAGAGTTGTTTGCCATAAATTTTAATTCTATTTGGTTGCAAATCCGCAGACACGTCTTGTAATTGCTTCAATCCACAAACATCGAGAACGTGAGAGATTATAGTAGCTCTAATACTGTGACTTTTGGTCCAGCGTTGACGGGCAGCTAAGGAATTAGTAAAATGTGCAATACCACTTAGGCATCTAGCCACTTCAGAATTGATAGTCGCTTCAGTGTAAGATCCATTGGTATGCTCGAAAATGGTTTGTCGGTTCTTTTTATTCCAAAACATCCATTCATGAAATCATTTTTTAGTCCAGGATGTGTTTCATCTACTTTATGTAGATTGACTAAATATTTAACACACCATCGAGCATAATTCGGTTGATTTTCTGCGAAAAATAAATTGGTTATTTTTGGAATAACATATTTGAACATTTCGAAATCTCCCATGCGTCTGCTTCTTGACAGGGTTATATAATAATTTACAAGCTGGAAGTTAATCAAATAGAATTGAGCCGTTTTCCCATGCTCACCTTGTCTTGTTTCTTCTACGAATTTTTGATATTCAGATAATACTCTCGATAATACATTATTAGGTAATTCTTTTCGCATAGACGAGTGAAAATCTATAACTTCTTGATAATGAAGGTGATCGTCGATAACTTGTTCCTTCAGGAAATTGCATTCAATATTGTCCAAAAATGATCAAAATGTAACATTTTCAAACCAAGAGCTATCAACGGATGCAGACGTTTGCAACGATTAAAATGTTTACCTTCAACTAAACCGTTCACTCTAAGCCAGAAGCAATAATATTACTCTCAATCATCATATGAGATAGACCACACTCATTTATAAAAACTCCTATGGCATTGAAGAAAGCCATCATTAAATGGAATGAACCAAGATGGATAAAAAGATTATTGAATTGTGGCTTTGACGTTGATTGGATTTTATATGCTATTTTAGCTATTGCCAGGTCATAAGTAACTTGCACATATGTTTGATTACATTCCTTTCCAAATACTTGGGCCTGTTCCATTGTATGTGTAACTACCGCTACATTTGTCGGTGAAAAATTAATATGTGTAAGATAAGATACTTTTTGTTTGGGACTAGTAACTTTAATAATTTTAGAATTAAAACCTGTCCCCATTGGGGTATTTGGCACATGTAAGAAGTGTGAAAGTAAATATAACAGATCTATTGTTTCTATACCAAAGGTAAATGTGCAGGAAGTGTTGGTTTATTCTCAACTGGTGTTACATTTTCTAACATTAGCAATCGATGATTAAACGACGGTAGTTCTGGAATTTCCTCGTTAAAAGTCCGTCTTCTTTTGTTGGTGGTAGCGGTATGTCAACATTTCCACTTATACTACTTGAATTTAATTCAATATCGTTATCATGACTTACATTTTGGTAAATGATTCCTACGGTGTCATGTAAAGTGTCCTTTCCAGTTAACCCTCTAAGTGGATACCTTCATCCTGAAAAGTTATTCCGAAAGCGCTTTACTCTTATTTTGCTATTGCCTTCAAAAATGCAACAGACTTCAATTCTTTCCCCCTTTTAGAACTTGGGAGGTCGAACGGGGACAATTTTATGACCTAGTTCGGTTCCTTTGTCAAGTAAGAACCAAGAGATCAATCGTTTACAGCTAGCTGTTAAGTTGCCTTGGGCAATCTTGTATGAAAACCGTAGTTCTACTCTGTCGTTTCCCCATAGATTCAGTCACAGTAAAATTAAAACAAAATTCAGGGTAAAAAAAAACATGAAATAAATGGCGTGTTAAAAGTTGAAAAATAGTTATATTTTCTTCAAACAAAATTTATTTTTCTGTCATTTTTTAAAAATTAAAAAAAATATTTTGGTATTGCGATTTGAACCAGAGAAAAGCATTCTGTATTCATTTTTGAATATGAGAGTAAGAAAACGCGCTCTTTCCTGTTTTTAAAAAAAGTTATGAGGTAAAAAGAGTAAAGGCCCTATCTTTTTTTTTAAACATTAAGACAATAAATGGTGCATATTTATGAAATAAAACAGATCTTTCTCTATTCAATTATATTTTTAATTTAGAATAAATTAAAAATGATTTCAATACTTTTAATTTATTTAAATTTAAATCATATAAATGATATTTTTATGTTAACTGAATATTTTTTGGAAAAATCTAAATTTTCATTCCTAGTGCTCTACTTTTCGAACTCCTTGTATTAAATAAAAATATCTTTACTACATCGGAATTTGTGATGGACATAACACACATTCAGTCAATAATTTTTAATTTTAATGGGGGATATACTTCTTCAAATGTGCATGACAGTACTTCTAACCATTTTCTACTCAAGTTAAATTTCTTATCTTTCTGTTTCTTTTATTACAAGGAAAAATGTCACACATCGATAACTACATTTTCACACAATTCAGTCATTACAAATTCTATTGTGAGAAAAATTCTCCCTAATTAATTTTGTCTTTCAAAACAGTACACTTAAAACAATTTTGTTCAGTGAAGTTAACCCACAGTTCCACAATGTATTCATACCAAATTTTAAAACAAATTTAACACATGGAAATGTATCCTGTATTAAATTTTTCAGTATACACAAATATTTCCTGCTGCAGGGAAGATATAGTATGAGATGTGGTGTGCGGTTGTGAAAGAATGTTTTCGTACGTGTAGACTATTTTTGAAAATTTAAATATCACTGAAGCTGATCATATAACTGCAAATAAGCCTTATTTTAATGTGTGCTGGTATCAAAGTAAAACACTTTACAATATTAAACAGCCTATGGGTTTATACTCAATATCAAACTATTCGCAAAATGGCTTACAAATTCTATTCAAATTGTAAAGAAACTGAAATATAAATATATCTTACTGCAGTCAAAAGTATTCATAATATGTATAAGTATCCTATTTCTCCATTTATTTCTGTACATTTTAAAAACTGTAGCTGAATGCAATTTTTTATATTTATAAACGAGGCATAACAGCTCACACAGTCGTAAAAATGTATTTATCATTTTTAAATATACTACTATAAAACGTATATGGATTGTAAGATCAGTTGTAAAATCCTAAAAGCTTTTACTCGTGACCATTGGACGCTGAGGTGCATGAACAGATGTCCCGATTTGGTGGTCTGTCTGAAGAGACCTTCAGTGTTTAAGACCCGAAGCCAGCTTGGTACTCATTTATCGACCCAATGTAGCGGGGATGAAAGGCAGAGTCGACCTTGTGCAGCCCGTTAATAGAACCCCAGACTTGTGGTGTGGAAGCACTATACACTACCAATCGATCCTATTCGGTGAAAAATAAAATTTTATGTTAGAATCTTATATAAATCCGTAATGAATGAAGGAGTCCAAACTTTTTTTTCATGTAAACTGTTTAGACGGAAATGGCTAATTATGAACATTTCACAAGTTGCATAAATTAAAATTAACCGCTATAGTTTACATAAATTTTTAAGGGTGCAAAAGGTGTATTTCGGCTGCACGAATTAATTTTAAAAGGAATACGGTTACGAAAAAGTAGTACAAATCTAACTAAAGTAGGGTTGGTTACCTTACATATTGTCAAACACAACAATGTATTGGAAGCCAATTCCACAATTCGTTGTTATAAAAATGTATGGAAAATTACAAGATTTATTTTTGCATTTGTAATTTATATATATATATTTTTTCCTGGGAACTTTAAAAGCTAGAGTGGCATCCATCAACACCGCGGTTCTCTCTCTGTTTTTCCAGATCGTCCCTGACTAAGCCGGCTCTGCCATAGTAAGTGAAAATGCCGGATTTTTTTTGTCAAGATCATTTTATAGCAGACTGCATTTTTCATGTATTTTAGATGGTCGTTTTATATTTTCTACATCAATATGTTAATGTCTGAATTTAAAATTACATAAAATTCTTGACATTCGCTTTGATGATTAATATTAACATATTATTTTAACCATTTATTTAATATTAAGTATAACACCCACACACATAACGCACACAAATTTTCTGAACTTTAAAATAAATAGTTCGAAAACTACGTCAGATATACTCAAAAGTTTTCATTCCTACGCATTAGCTTCTCAGTTTTGCTTCTATGTAAGAATTTAATGTAATTGTGTATTCATCAATTTTTTTAGTATGTTTTTTGCTCTTAGCATGCAGTTTTCAACTGAATTGTATGAAATCTTCGAAATATATTAAAAGATACCAAAGAAGCTATATAATAAAATTTGAAATTTTTATTATACTCAAACAATTGCTAAAACTTATGGTAAATAATTTTTAACTGCGCGATGCATTTTTTTTCGAAATTTCAAATGGAATTTCTAACATAAAATTTCTAGCTTTATACGGTCGAGATTTAAAAAAATATCCAGATTTTAATTACTTATTCAGTTAGCCTTTAAAAAAGATAAATGTTGAGGTATTTTGTATAAATAGCTTTTTTGAACAATAATTCGAATGTTTTTGAATAGCTCGAATTTAAAATTGATTTTTATGTTTATTTATATGGATAAATGTCTACTGTAAATGTTTCCGTTTATTTTTGATTACCATTTATTCAAACATTCAAGTTATAAAAAAATGTGTGAAAATCTTCATTCATGTTGTCTTTGATGTAAACTGAATTTCAAGCACCTTAAATTCAAATATAATTCGGTGTATTTTAACAATATATAACTAGGCACACACACACACACTGTACTTAAACTTCCCTGAACACTTAGGCTTTGAAATCTAAAAAAAACAACTAATAACTCTTAATTAGTTTTTTTTAGTTATTATTTTTATGAAAGTGTAAGAAAATGTTTCAAATGATTTGATGAAGTTTAAATTTATTCATTTTTAGTGGTTGGAAAATTGAAAAGGTTCCAAATTTTAAAGAGTTTGGTGTTTTATTAATTTTTTCGGTATCTTATAATAAAATAATCATGTTTCAAAAACTGAAAGCTTTGATTAAAATAAGAAAAATGAAGCGAAAGAATATACTTAAAAAAAGATAATTTGTCTAACTATATAAAATAGCAGATTGCACTGACACGCCCCAACTTGTTACAGTTTCAAATAATATGAAACCTAAAGGGAATTGTAACATATTTATGCGTTGGGACTTTACAAAACTTTAAAAAAACGTTATAACAAATAAACACTTCCTGGGGTCTAAAGAAATTTCCCCTCGATATTTTACGATTGCCCCAGGGTCAAAACACGGGGTTTTCTGCGAGCCATAAAACTTCCTATTATTGTCCTGCTGTGTTGCTTCCACCGTCCCCAATTATCTTTCAAGATGTTAAACCTTTAAAATGGGGAAAGGATTTCAGAAAAGTGTGGCTAATCCGCTTATGAAAACGTTATTTGAAGGCAGAAAAATCCGTGCAGTCCATTTTCGAAGCATCTTTACACTGATTGAATTTTCCGTGCTATCCGGTTAGAGGGTTAAAGTATCGACGTATCTATCAAAATTATCGAATGCTACACCTGTGCTTAATGACGGACTTTGAATAATGTCAGGAGGGCAAATTTGAAACGGTTTACAGATGAGATCGTAGCTTCAGTTTCTGGTTCTTCCAGCGTATTGTAGTTATAACAATGTCCAAGTCGATTTAAAATATTAATCATTTTTCTACTACTTGTAAGACTTTTCACGGTCATACCCAGTGTTATGTGCTTTGATGGCTTAACAGTACTATTGCTTACATCAAAAATAGCATCAAAAGCCAATGAATTGCTTAACCTATGACAATTGACTCCATCTCGGCGACGAATATCTTTACTTCCTGTTAATGCTTTGAAAAAGCGATCTAGTTTTTCTGGAATAGTATACTTACCATTAATCAAATCTTCCATCTTCATTACAGCAGGTAATGTTGTTTTATCCATTTTTAAAATAGTACTTCGTAGAATGAATGCAACTTTATCAATGAGATCATTCTCTTCGAGTTTTTTTAGATCTTCTTGTTCCAATAAGTTACTATTTTTATGCATAATAATTTTTCTTTTCTTTTTTATTACAATCTTAATTTGCTTGAATTGTTTTACTATTTTTCTTCAAGTTGATGATTTGTCATTAAACTTACATCTGCTTCAGGTTGATGCTTTAACTCTTCTTGTAATTCTTTATTATACATGTCACAAAGGAAAGTTAATGACAAATAATATATTTTTTAACTATATCTTCTTCAATTACTGACACAATTTTATTAAAAATATCCTTATGAATATCTCGCACATTATGCCAGGAGGTGCGTACAATATTCACGGTTATTTTCTTGTAGTCATTGAAATATCCCACTTAACACGAATGGTGATAAAAAATTGGAGTATTTGAGGTTTTTAGATTATTGGTCGTTCTCAAAGTGAGGTCCAAGGGGACCTTCACAACTCCATCAACTTAAAATATGAAGCCATAAGTGTACCACAAGGTTCAGTTCGCATTGTCAAAAAGACACAAGAAAGAAAAAGTTCAACTTGCTATTTGTTGATCCCCAAAGAGGTCACGAGTTCGAGCCCAGTACCACTAAAGACCCGCCGTGTAGGGGTGAGATGCACGTTAAAACTGTCGAGAGCTCAAACGTCTTCTTGTTGGAGTGGTGAGGTAGTTAAAAGAGGCCAGCTCAAGTATCGTCCTCGTCACTTGACCATGGTTCAAAAATACGAGGTCCATCTCCAAAGGCCCTCCTGTAGCTGAACAGTAGGACGTTAATATTCACTCAATTGATCATGAAAGCTCATTAAAGCTACAATAACTTGAACAAAATAGGACAGCTTTGCCAGCAAAGAACATTTCTGTAATAATAGTGAAAAGTGTCTCTGATTTGCGTCTTTTATTAAGGTCTTGCACTTTTGAATCATTTTAGTTCAGTTTTTTGGATTTTATCTCAAATCATCAAAGAAAAATTGAATAGTCTTTGAAAGCAGGGGTAAGTATACTTTCTCTTAATTAAATTATTCACTGGAATTCCGATTTGTATCTCGTGTACAGTAGAAATAATTATAAACAAGTGATTGGGGTGACTGAGTTCCCCCGCACTACCATTAGCGTTAGTATCAAGTGCGCACCTGCTCCCGGATTAAAACATTTTGAAGTCTTCTCGCTTTAAATATAAAAAAGTAACACAATTATTCTTCATCGGAATTTTTGTACTCTTTTTCTTCATTATTTAACATTAATTCTAAATGCTAATATTGTGAGGTTTAAAATTACAGTTCTTTTAAATAGTTATTCACAATTATAGCATTTATCTAAAAAAAATCATATTTTTTTATACAATGTCGTGCACGCAATTCTTTTTACTCTCCTTACAGTTGAGCTATTATATCAAGAATAATGTTTTATTTTTTTAAAAAAATTAACTCGTGCGAAGAGCCGGTGTTTCAGCCAGTATACGTTTAAGGTATCAGTACTGAAGAAGGTATTTTAGAAATAATTTCTTAACACTAAATTAAGAACAAGTTTAATAATTATTAGGGATTCCATTGGCTTGACTTGTAGAGCAAAGTTTTTCAAGGAAGGTTTAATATCAGAAATTGACACTTGAAGTTATTTTTCTATATTTAGCTGAGATCTATATTTTGTTTTCAAAGCAGCCACCGCAGAAAATCCGATTTAACAAAGGTAGGATGTTGAAAATGGTAATAGTATACGAAGTGCTTTTGTTTTCAGTACAGAAAATTCATCATCCACCTCTACCCAAAATTCAAAGAGCGATTTATTACAAAATTGCCTTTTAATTTTTCACTGGGTGTGAAATCTATGAAGATTTCTTCTTCGGAAGTTGAGAGCTCATCTGGAGTATCATGAAATAGATCTTTAATCCACTCGTAACTTGCCACCAAGTTGTCCTCATTCAGAAAATACTTTTTAAAATTCTTTGCCAACATGGCTAAATGATTTTACATGGTTTTAAAACAACTTTCACATGTTTTTCTTCAAATTTGTAAGTTTTAACACATAACGAGCTGGGGCTTTTTTCCCCATCATTTACTTCAGTAGTGGTAAATCGAAAATTTAAGTATTTTTAAAAATATTTCCTTAATTTAATTTTCAGAACCATGCTGGTCTGTGTACTTGTTGATCCTTTATTATCGTCGAATGTTTGCTGATGACTTAAAAATGTATGTATGATTTTGTTTTAATCTACTGCCGTAAATACTTAATTACCGTGAATTACAATTAGCGTGCAAATTTAAAAAAATGTACATTCAAGCTAGATTCGGTAGCTATAGAAGTATCGAGTCGACCAAAACTGACTGGAATTGTACGAGGAAAAGCATTGTTAGATGCTTTGCGCAGACGTCCGATAGGTTGCCCAGACTCACGCAAATGTACCCGATAAAGCCAGATGTGATAGATATGATAAAAAAGGGGGGGGATCATTGGGCACTGGGTTTTATAAAACCCTTCGTTTCATAAATAGATATGATAGAGAGCAACAAAGACTAGACTACTTTTCTAATGGCATTTGTACTTTGAGAAATGGAAGCTGAAGGAAAAAAATCTTTAATTAAATATATCATTTTGCGATCTGTTCCAATTTAAATATTAGAGAAAAAAATAACATAGTAATAATGAAGTAATATATATTTTAAGTGATTTTCTTAAAATATATATTACTTAAAAGTTACATATACAAAATTTAATATACTTATCGAATTAATTTGTACGGTTTATAATTAAGATCGTATTGTCTCTCTCTCGAAGTGCAATTTTATTGCAGGAAATACATTATTGTTGTACAGAGAGGGGGCGACAAAAATTATGATTGAAAATTGGGTCGCCAGTATTGAAAGTTTGAGAAACACTGCCCTAAGCTGATCTCTGCTCAGCAAAAGTAACACATTGTTAAAAGTTTTGCGTAATGAACGCTTAAAATAGTGTAAATAATTTATATCTGATAGTTTAATACATTAATATTATTTTCTGTTGTATTTATTTTACGTTAAAATTGTAATATTCGCAAGCAACGCCGTTTCTTAACTTATAATGGCGATTCAATGAAAATCCCAGCGAAATGATAACGATAGAGTCAAGTTGGCAAATGTCTAGCTACTTTCATAGCTCGAGCTTTATTAGAGCTTTGTAAGACCCGCCGTGTAGGGAAGCGAGCACGTTATTGCTTTATCTACCGCATTATGATTTACTGCAGTTTTTTTCATGCAATATTTTTTTGGATCACTACATTGAAAATTAAGGGATATACATAAACGAAATATTCCACTTTGGGAAATTTAATCCGTTAGAGATAATAAATTAATTAAATATATTCCACTGTAAAATTAATTATATACACCGTTCACTTAAAATAAATAGTTAAATCGTTTTCTAAGGTCTTCATTAACATACAAAAACATAAGACACTTAAATTTTGACATAAACTATTTTTTCGGGACAAAAATAATAATCTTTGCAATCCACTGAAAACGCCGTCAGCTGAAAACGCATATATGCTGCAAAACTGTTCGCCTTCCCCGCTAAAATACTCATCATAGAACCCGTGCTGCCATATATCTTGGAAGAGTGGATTTCAAAAAATATTTCTGCCAAGTATTGGTAGAATATTCCTTCTAAGTTGGTGTGTGTGGTAGTTAGGTGAAGGGGGTGCCAACTCAGGTGTCGTCCACGTCACTTGACCATGGTTCAAAATTACGTGGTCCGTGTGAAAGACAAAGTTTATCTAATGTTAGTACCAGAAGCAATAAAAGTATTTATATTTAAAAAAGATCAATTTCTTACTTACTAACTCCCTTCAAAACTTAGTTTTATTCTGAAATAAAAAAAATTAGGGATTATGCTGATCACAGGAAATAATTAGAAGTGAGCGCCTTGCGTAGGCAAAACAAAAAGGGTTCTTTCACAAACAAAAGATAGATATATGCTGATGTGGGCTTTTTTGCAGCGCACGCCAGAATTGCTTGCAGTTTTCAGAATTTTTTCCTACTTACTTGACAAATATCGTTATATTTTGGACACTTCTCACAATATCTTTATAAATTATAGTCTATGCTATAAATTATAGCCTATGTGTTATTCTGATGTATAAGCTATATTACTGTAAAGTTTCATTAAAATCCATTCAGTTGTTTTTGTGTGAAAGACGCCCAAATATCCTCACAAACTTTGACATTTATAATATATATCTAGATAATAGAAGTATTTTCCCCCTCTCCTCTCTCTTTCAATCGTAATACATGAAATATCCATCTTTTGTAGGTTTTTCGACTTATGTTTGATTTTTCGAACACACTAGAAGAGTTCAGCAGACCAAAGCCCAACATGAAACTTCAATTTTCATATCGTGTGTTATAAATAAATGCCTTTTATTACTCATGATTGCAACGAATCAATCTGTACGTTAAAAAGTATTTTCTAACATCAAGTCCATCAATCTCTCTCTCTCTCATTAGCCAGTTTGTATCAAGTTTACGCGGAGATTTCTTACACTAATACTTAATGAATCGAGCTAATTTTAAAGAAATATATGTTTAATAAGGAAAATCAGCATCTGTTTGAGTTGTTGTGTGCTCTCCGGATGATGTAAGCGTGCTGCAATTCGTCTCCCTAAAGAATCCACACACATGTTCGATGGGATTTAAATCTGGGGAGTACGCTGGCCAATCCATTCGAGTGATATCTTCACTTTCTTCAACAGCTCCTCAAGAGCGATCCGATGTGGCCATTCACTGTCATCCATAAAAATGAAGTCTGGGCCAATGGCACCTCGGAACAGACTCACATGGGGAAGAAGTACCTCCTCACAATGGCGATCCCCGTTTACATACCCTCTGTCGAAAATGTGGAGCTCAGTTCGCCCGTTCAGTATAATGCCTCTGCAGACAAGAACTCCATGACCACTGTAATGGTGTCTTTCCTTGATGTTACTGGGATAAAATTGGGTCCCGATCTCTCTCAAAATCAAAACGCGTTGCGAATCGCTTCTGGTACTGAACCGACTCTCATCCGTAAAGAGGACATGACTCCATTGATTAGTTGACCAGTTTTTGTGCTCTCTGCACCACTGTAAACGGTGGTGTCGGTGGCCAACTTTCAACGGGTGGCAGCGTTCAGGACGGCGGGCGAATAGGCCCCCTTTGTGAAGGCGTCTGACCATAGTAAACCGCGACACTTGTCGCCCCATTGCTGTACAGAGTTGCAGAGCAATGGCGCTTGCTGCTGCCTGTCGGCCTCTTTTCGCGTACAGGATGATATATTGGTGATTCCCTACAGTTGTCTCCCTCGGGCGGCCACCACCAATCTTTCTAACAGCAGTACCTGTGGTTTGGAACGCTTTCAAGCGCGCGAAACGACACTCTTTTGTTGATTCGAACTCTGCCGCTACACTGGTGACAGTACGCCCCTCTAGCTTTCCGATCATTCTTCCACGTGTGAAGTCGTTCAGGTGATTTCTTCTAGCCATATTTTACGAACTGACTTACTGGCACTTGCAGCGCATATGTTGAATTGCGTCTCCGTCCTTCATTTTATTCTACTGTTGAGCAGCGCGTCAATATCACTCGTTTTCGTACGCTCACGTCGCTTCTGACGTTTCGTTCCTGATATTTGCATACCCAAGACGTTTCTACTGACTTACGTGTTCACTGTACTGATCTCCAGACCTCCTTTTCTGCAATTCCTTGGCTACCTGCTAAATTTTTACATTGTTGCTTAAGTTTTGCGCACCAGTGTACGTCGACTTTAAAGGAACAGGACACCCATTGGCAGTGGTCCTCGTAAATCAGAACTGGGATCAAGCGACGAGGATGACACCTGCTGGAAATCAACTTTCTAAGCTTCCATACCCCATCAACGTGAAGACTTTGAACCTCAATGGATTTAACAACGAACAGCTGCCCCCTATATGTCATTTATTCGGTGGCACCAGGACTGGAATTCAGACTGGACAACCTGGGCCATGTGTTTGTGACCACTACCACTTGGTTGTCACGGCAACAAAGTGGTTCCGTCATAGACACGATGGAGTATGTGTCACTTATCAGAGCCTGAACGCTTATGAAAGAATAGTAAAAAAAAAATTGTATAAATACGGCAAGGATATCTAAATTTTTCCTATTCATCATCTCAGCAAGTGTTAAAATATCGATGCTTTCATCAAACCACCCACTTGTTAATATACATTACAAAAAAGGATGGCACTAAAGCTGACACATCTTTTAACACTATTGAGTAATGCTGCATGCATCATAACATGTTCAACCTCGGTAAAATCTGTTTATTTCTATATCCTTTACTTCAAAAATGAAGTACAGACTTCCTTATTACAAACTGAAATGAATTTAATAGAAAACTTATAATAAAACTGCTTTAATAGAAAGCCAAATAGCATATGTGTATAATTTTTAAGAATATTCAGTTTATATATGTACAATATGTGATTTACATTTGCATATTCAGCTCTCAGTGCAAGGTGAGAGGCGTCACTGTAGAAATTTTACCAAAACTAATAAACATTACTAATTATGAGATACGTGGCTCTCCGAAATATTTGGGCTAAATAGAGCTAAACTAGGCAATCCATACAACATTTTGTCTTCTAATTGCATTCATAAAACATAAATAAAGATTTATAGGATATAAAGTTAATGCTATTATATTCTTGGGGCCTCTAAATCTCAATTTTGTTTTTCTTAAAAACTTGCATTCATTGGACTCAAAAATAGAGGGCACGACTTGAACTAAAGACCGACTTCCATCTATGTAGGACTACTGCGTATTACGGTATCTCACTACTTCAGGGAGCTTTTTTAAAAAAATGGAGATATTTTATTTAATTAGTACATTTTAAGAAAAATGTGCTAAAATTAAGAAGAGAAAAAGAAATTATTATTACTAAAATGGGAAAAATTGGTTAAATTTTACAAAAT
>BMAU01014857.1:0-100818 GCA_019973935.1 Trichonephila clavipes
ATATAGTCGAACTATATATATATATATATATATATATATCTAAATATATGTATATAGTGGAACTATATATATATATATATATAGTAATGATTTCCTTTAACTTTACCTTAAACCAGTGGTTCTCAAACTTTCACTACTGGCGACCTAATTTTCAATGATAATTTTTATCGTGCCCCCCCTAAAAATAATAATGTATTGAATGCAATAATAATGCACTTTGGCGCTAAAGCTACAATACGATCATAATTATAAACCGTATAAATTAACAAGATAAGTATTAGATTTTATATATGTTACTTTTAAGTAATATATTTATTTTTTTTACTTTTTAGTTCGATTCACTATAAAAGCGTGTTATTTAGTTTGTTTTAAAACTATAATTTATTTTATAGTTATTTTTACTATACATGATAAAAATCACAAAATTTCAGTGAATAATTTAATTAAGAGAAAATATACTTACCTAGTTTCAAGGACTTTTAAATTTTTCTTCGAAAATTTGAGAAAAAATCCAATAAAACCAAGGGAAATGTTCCAAATGTGCGTGTCCTTAATAAAGGACATAAATCACAGACACTTTTCGCTAACAACACAGGAACTTTATTTTCCAGCTAAACTGTCATATTTTATTCACGTTTTTGTAGTTTTTCTGTTGTTTGATGCTCTACAAATAGCATTTTGAACTTTTTCTTCCTTGTGTCTTTTTGACAAGGCGAAGTGCTACATCATGGCTTCATAGTTTTCGACATAGATATCTTTAGGCAGCATTTGAAAATTTCTAATCAACTCAAACGTTTCATGTCTAACGCTTTTCTGATATTTACTTTCGCTATCTTGATTAATATGCATTATTACAGTAGGTTCTTCAATTGCTTGATCAGTTTCAACTTCCTTCAATAGGGATTACAGATGCCCATTTTTTTAATAATCTGCTTATTTACATTTATAAACCATTATAAGTCGTACATGCTTATCCATGGTCCCATGCTTATCCATATGTCATAAAACTCTTTCACATGGAAAAAGATCAAACAGAAATGTATTATATATATTTACAATTTCCCTAAAAAAAAACGGAGATAACCGTACCAGTAAGTTCGAATGTCAGCTAAAGTAATATTTTAGGTTAAAAGAAACGTAATAAAAAAATCTCGCATCGTTCTCATATTGACCGCAAAGCAAACAAAATATTTTTTTAAAATTTGGTTATAGGATCAAAGATGGCTAATGAGCGTTTGAAGTGGAATCTTTTATTTTTGATGATCACCAGATGATAAAAATAAATTATATCAGCGTAAATGTGTATTTTTTATTATGTCAGAAAGCATTTTGTTTTACTTCATTCCAAAAAATTGTTTTTTAAAACCTTTTATTTTCAATATGCTCGCGCCCCCCCAGGGGGGCGCGCCCCACAGTTTGAGAAACACTGCCTTAAACAACTTGTAAATTTGTAATGGACTTGCGCCTTCAGGACTCGCGAGTAGATAATTAACTAATCTACCCTCCTAGCGGGATGTAATCATAATTTTATCTCGTAAAATTAAAAGCTCACCGTATTTGAAGCAAGGTTACTATTTCCTCGAACGATATCTTTTCACCAATTACAAGCTCCATTCAAGCAAGTCATGTGGAATTTGGAGCACCTGGTTGCCGCTTCATGTAAAAGCTCTCATTTCCAAGGAAAATTTGCCTGCTTCTTGTTCTCGTTTTATCGCCACCGCTGCTGCTTATTGTAATTTCTATGTAACTATACTTTTGTTACTTGTCTATTGTAAATATTCCTGTGTTGTGTGTGTATATACTATTATCTGTGCGAAGTGTTTTTCTACATCAAATAAATGTGGATTAATAATAACCAATTTCCTCCATTATATCAATAGATCAATGGAATAGAATCACCCTGCATTAAAGATGAAATGATCACTAGTTAATGTCAATGCATCACTTGATTTCATATATATATATATATATATATATATATATAATGGTGTCGAGTGGTGGTTTTATGTAGCTCATTATCCCTGTTGTTGTAGTGATGAGATTTTTTTCAAAGAAACATCTTCTTAATTTACATCCAGCTTCTATTCATGGTGACACACAAACATATCTGAACAGCACAATATAGACAACAAGAAACACACAGTACAAAAATATGCGCGCGCTTTACGAAGACAAAGACAAAGTGTTAGTGAGAAAATTATTCAAATATCAAGTTTTTATACACAGAAAAGAACAGGGGAAAAATACAAAAAATACAGCCACGTGTTTAGGTGAAGGGAATAATTAGGTATTTTTAGAAATGACATCATTGTTCCGGGAATATTAAATCCCGGTTAGTAAGGCACATGAAAACAATTACTGATCTTGTATTTATTGGAATCGCCAATAAATCTGTCAAAAATTCAAGGTGTAAGGAATCAGTAATAAATATATCAACAAAATCTTTTTAATGCTTTAGATAAGATAAATTGAGACGCGTGCTTCAAAATAGGGGATTAGGATTTAGGAAGTACATGTTAATAATAAAGGAGATTCGACTTATATGAGTAGATATCAATTTAAGTTAATATATATATATAATTCAATATAAAAAATTCAATATATAAATATATATATATATATATATATATATATATATATATATATTCACATACATATATATACATATATATATATAAATATATATATATATATATATATGCACACACACATATACACAAATATATAAACGAAAATATAAAAATAAACAGATAGTTATAACCTAAGATAACTAAATAGGTAGAAGTCACAGTAGTATAATGACAAACTCCTATCCTTAGGAACCAGGATTGCAGGTTTAAACATGTTTTGGGGCCGACCAACCTTCACCTGAAATTTGTCATACTATGTACCAAGAGAAAAGGAAAGAACTATATAAGAGGAATTTAAATATTAAAAAATCATTAAAATAAATAACATATGAACAAAAACATAACCTACTTTTACTCACAGTGTAGACGTAGGTCGGGAGTGCATCAACAAGTACTGTGTTCCCACCAAATACAAGGAAGTGAAAGAAGATCCGCATAAAATTAATTGTGAAAGGATATTAAGAAATTTATATATACATATATATATGTATATATATATATATATATATATATATATATATATATATATATATATATATATATACATATATACTTTTAAAAATATTCATATAAAAATTAGTGTCAGTAAATAATTACAGTAATATAAATTGTATCATTAAAAACCATTATAAATATAATTACAAAGAAAGTTAGCAGGATATCTATGTTCAATGCAGTGATTAAAAAAATTATTAAGATTTAAAAAAATATTATCTTTATCGCTAACTAATACATTATTACGATAAATATAGTTAAAAATAATATTTCTATATTTAGATATTGATAAATTTGAATTCCAGTAAGGCACTTTTATGATATTAAAATTAAAGGCATCTCTTTTATCATAACTATTACTATGTAATTTCAAATCCTTAATATACAGTGTTACATCTAGGTAATTAGTTCTGATTGGATTATTTTTAATTTTAACTAAGTTTAAGTAAGCCGGATAAAAATTAATAATGGGATTTAAATTATCATTTTTACCAAAAATAATTAAATTATCAATATATCTAAAATATAGTAGTCATTATTAATAACATAATTATATTCATAAAAATGTAAATAAAGATTAGCCAAACTATTGCTATCTGGGCCCCCTTGTGGGAGTCCTTTCTCTTGTTTATATAAAGAACCATTAAAATTAATGTAATTTTCTTTGAAGACAAAATCTATGAGAGTTTTAAATTTGTTAATATTAATATTAAGATTATACATACTGTGGTTTTCTAGAATTACTTTAATAATATCATTTATATCAATGGAATTGAAAAGATCTTCAAAGTCATAACTATGAACTGAATAAATATTTTTATTATTAAAAAAATCTATAATCTCTTTACTATTTTAATCATAGCTTTATTACATAGCTGATTAATAAAGTTTTGTATAGTATTATGAAGTAATTTGCCTGCAGTAGTAATATAAGTTTTAAAACCATTTGTCACAGTTCTAAATTTAACAGGACTTTTATGGAATTTTGGAGTTAAAAATGTATATGGATACTTAATTTTAGGAACACAAAAACCTAATTTTTTATAAATAGCAATAATACGATTACTAATTTCATTATGTGACAAATCTAATTTTTTAGAAAGTGATCATTAAGAATATTATAATATAAATACTTACAAATCACAGCATAGTTACCAGGTACTTTATCAATGTAAACTATGATAAAATTCTTTTGTAGTTTATAAATTTTCTGTTTTATATCTTTAAAAGTAGTTTCATATTGAGAATGGTAGCTGAAATTCATAAGGTCTTTTATAATATTGTACTTATACTCATCAAATGCCTCAATAGGTAGTCCAAATTTAATTGCAGATTTTGTAATAAAATTATCTATATCTTTAATAATTTGTTTTTAACAGTATTGTTGTTATTAGAAACATTTAATCTAAAACTCTTGCCTGTACTCATTATATCTTTTAAAATATTGTCATTGATTAGGTCTTTGTTGCCAGTAACTACATGTTTATGTTGACCATCAATAAAATCATTATAGTTTTTACATATACAATCTCCTATATTAATAGAGGGCGAACTATTGTTGTAATTAAAGATAAATCTGCCCATTGTTTTGTTATACTTAAATGCTTTCTTTACAACCACCTTCCTAACCGGAAAAGTGACAAATGTCTATTAAATACTTTAGAAATGTTAATTTTGTCAAAAGTTTTGTTCATGAATAATAAAGTGCAGTACTCTGTAATAGATTCATTAATTTTGAATTTATTAACTTGATAGTTAAGAATGTCTTTAATAATGTGTACTGCATGACAAACATTTAAGGAACCATTATTTAAGGTTTCATATAACAATACAATTTCATGTTTATTAAGACCAAACATGAAGTATTTGATCTTCCTGATATTAAAGTTTTTTTCAAAATCATCAATAAGAACTTTAATATTGTCATTTAATGAATTTTTAAATATTGATATATGTAAACAAGTATTGAAGCTTGAGAGCTTTATAACATTAAAGTTAAATGCTTTCCTTTTATCATAAATATTACTGTATAATTTGTTGTCAATAGTATTTAAATCTAAATCTATAAAAATTTAACTTCGTTCGAGTTAAAAGTAACATATAATGTAGCATATTATCCAGCAGCATAGAACATCACATCGATACCAAATTGCACATAATCATTAATTTTAGGGAATCTATCTCTATCTATCTATCTATCTATCTATCTATCTATCTATCTATCTATCTATCTATCTATCTATCTATCTATCTATCTCTCTCTCTCTCTCTCTCTCTCTCTCTCTCTCTCTCTCTTTATATATATATATATATATATATATATATATATATATATATATATATATATATACAGACGTATTCCATAAAACTAATGATTATGTTCAATTTTGCATCGATATTCTATGCTACTTGATAATACGAAATCTATTGATAAGAATGCAATACAAAAACATTTGCTTAAAAAGAAGAAACGATAACATTTAAAGACATTCCTTTCCTCTTTCTTCTTAGATTCGTCAGATATAATGGAAATATATGACCAAGCCACTACATTTGACGAAAATAATATTTACATTTAACAGCTTCTGGTAAAAGCGTAGCGAACTGAATATCATGAATAAGTCTTATTTTTTGTAGATAGCGTCAAACAGCATCCAGTATTTTTTTATTCTCATTTAATAGGCTATCGATTTCTTCCCTTTAAAGCACATAAAATAAAAGAATATAGTCATTTGTAAATTATTTTAGAAAAGACTAGTCCAATTTAGTCCAGAATGAAATGTGTTTGTTAACGAACTTTTATTGCTGACAATACGCAGGACTATAAATAAATATTTACTATTATCGTAACCATCTTTTTTTGTTTAATTTAATTCTCTATAGTTTTTATTAATAGTTTTGCATTCCTTTAAAACAGACAAAATTCTGAAAATTGTTTTTATACAGCTGTCCTTTTTGTTGGCTGAAATTGACAAAGAGTTATTACGTACGTATTTGAAAGAAAATATGGAATTGTACTACAATTAATCTAAAACTATTATTTTAAAATAATGTTATCATACTTTTGCGTAAGTACACTATTGGGCATTAAAATTCCAACAGCATGAAGGAAAAAAATACAAAATGGATATTTATTATTCGTAAATAGTATGGCATGAAGACAAAACAATTAAATTTGCAAGCAATTGGGTGCGAAATTAGTAGAAACAGCTGCCACCCCCCAGAAGCTAAAACAGCCCCTACCCGGTTAGGCATGGAGTCGAACTGGTCTTGAATGACAGAAACGGGCAAATTCTATGCTGCTTCAAGTCTTTGTCTCACTTCATAAACCATATTAGCTGGAAAAGGGTTGTGGACCAGTCTCTCAGCAACATATGATTGGATGTATTCAATGAGTGAAAGATCTTGGAATCATGAAAGCCAGGGGAACCTTGTGTATCAAGGAAGATCAGAACATGATGTGCAATATGTAGTCTTGCACTATCTTGTTAGTGGAGGGCATTTGGCAGGTATCGACAATAGGGCACAGACATTGGATGTAAGATGTGAGAAATGTATCGGCCTGAGTTTAAAGTACAGTAAGACCCCGCTTAACGCTGTTTCGGTTTAACGCTCTTTTATTTGAATTGTGGGATTCCCCGAAATATATTGCATGGTGCGTTAGGCTTCCCGATATCTGAAGCAGTTTATGTGTGTTTCTTCTTTCCTGCGGTGTTATACAAACATATTTTTATCGTTTCAAACATTTGTTGACGTTATTGTAAATATAAGTTTACATAATATAACGATTGCCATTAGTGACAAATATTATGATTTTTAGTTTTTAATCATGGGTGATAAAAACACAAAATAAAGCAACAAGAAAAAGCATTTCACTAGAAACTAAAATGCAAGCGATTAGAAGATTAGATACTGGTGAACGTCAATCTCAAATTGGTGCTGCATTGAATTTGGCAGATTCAACAATAAGAACCATTCTTAAGAATAAGGAAAAAATACTTCATCGGCAACTGGAATTACCCTTTCTAAAACTAATACAATAGAGGAAATGAAAAAACGACTTTCTATATGGATTGACGATGAAATTTAACGCAATATACCCTCTAAGCTAATATATAATAATGGAAAAAGCAATAAGAATTTTTAACTGAAAATGTAAGCATACCGATTTAGTTTTTTATTTATTTTTATATGTATATTCATTTATTATGTTTCTATATTTGTAAGAAATAAATTTTGCTCTATTGTTATAAAAACATAATTAATAAATTTAATGGTATAATATCAGACCAATTTTCTACCCATCTTCCCCTAACTCTAGAATTACATGATGAGATAACCTTGTTTAACGCTGTTTCATATTACGCTCTACTTTGATGAAATGTGTACTTCGCGTTAAGCGAGGTATTACTGTATCATCGATTGGAACTAGAGATGTGCGTGCCGTGTACCCAATAGCTGTTCAAACCATCACATTAGATGCAGAGCCCCCATGCCAACATCAAATGTAAGCTGACGACGAGTGGTACCCTCGGAGCCTCCAGACACGAATACGGACATTAGAATACTATACGCAGCAGAACCGGCCTGAAAAGCAGAAATTGTGCCCTTTTGTATCCAGCTTCGTCGTTTGGTGCAAGCGAGCTGCCGTGTCTCTCTATGCTGCTTTGTTAAGGAAGTCGAAGTAATGGTTGCCGCGCTGACAGTCCACGCTGCTGCAAACGCCGTCGCACCTTACAAATAGATACTGGGCATGCTGCAAACATACCTGTTCTAGACAAATGGTCCATGATGGGTTTGAACAATTTTGAAGGGATAACTTCACAATATGTCTCTCCATTTGGGAGTTAGTCATGTGGGAGGACATGAAGATCCTGCCTACAGTTCAGTATGACCCTCAGCAACCTATTGATTCCAGATTCGCCTAACAGTGTTTAGATTTCTATCAGTGTGACGGGCAATATCACAGAACAATATTCAACACTCTCGACAGGCAATGATCCTGCAGCTATGAAATTCCTACACTTGCTGGAAAGCATTCCTTCTTATTCGAGGCACAACACGATATTCAGAGCAAACTCCGACCTTATGAACAGCTTCTAGAGTGAGAAATCCACCATACAGTTCTTCTTTTATGCAGCGCTGTAGACGTAGTTTCTCCATATTGCATCATCTAAACGCGCTGAAATACTGATTATTTTCATATCCTAACCTCTTCCTCCCTTCATGTGGTTTTGACTTTCGTCAGATTATTTCTTCTTGGTGTTGCATTTTTAATGGCCAGCAGCGTACTTATATTCAAAAGTTCCAAAGTAATACTATCATACTCTCTCCTTGTAATTTCACTATTATTATTAATAATAGGGAAATTATTATTAATATTTGATTAAATTGCTTATTATTAATATTTGATTTAAACTTATTTAAGCACCACTACGTAAAAATAAGATTAGAAATTTAAGAAAAAATGTTTGGAGGGGGAAGGGAAGATCTATAAATTAAAATTAAATTTTTATTTAATAAGTTAATACATTTATTAAGGAATAGTGTAATTAAATAACCTGACTAATTTATTTCAGTATTCTTCTTATTTACCACAGTTATTACCTAATATTTGAAAGAAATGTATTGTTTTTTTAATCCTAACAATATTTTATTTCAATGAATTACTTATCAATATCGAAATTCAAAACATCTTATTATTAATTATGTTACTTTAAAAGCATGTTTCGGAACTTAAAAACTTGCTTCTTTTGACTGCCATAAAAATTTGCTCATTGTGGTTTATTATAAATAACACGATTAGATAAAATCTATACTTCATTCAAAAAATCTCTTTGAATTTATGAACAATATCTGCAAAATGAAAAAGGCCAATCAAACAAAAAATTTTTTAATGAGTTAAGATCTTAAACAATAGAGAATATTATTTTAAATTTTATGTAACAAAGGGGAAAAAAATTCCATTATTGTGGAGCAATTGATGATTTTACTTAAAAGTCTTCTCTGCAAAAAGTTTTCTAAGCTTCTCTTAAACAATCAAGCAAAATATTATTTTAAATTTCATTTAACAAAGGAAAAAAACCCATTATTGTGAAGCAATTGATGATTTTACTTGAAAGTTTTCTCTGTATTTTATTATTTTTAAGTTTCCTAAGATGATCTCCTTGATGCCCTTTAATATGAAATACGTTTTAAATGAGCACTATATTTTGCTATTCAGTAAGTTATGGTATACTGCCTGGTGTGTGTTAATTATTATTTTGAATTATTCTTACCCATTTGATACAGATATATTTACACTTAATAACTTTTATTTGTTTCAGATTTTGAATGAAAGTTAAATTTCTTACGCTTTAAAAGAAAATTTTGAAATAATGATATGAGAGAGCATTTTCCTATGAATTTTTATTTTTTTAAGACAACAAACCAAAATAAGAGAAACTTTTGCTTAAAAAATTCTCGTTTAAAGTTTGCTTGCATGTGTATAATTATTTTAGTGTTAATTAAGTATGTCATTTAACATTTGGAAATGTTTAGAATACATAAATATATACTTTTATCAAAATTATTAATAAGCAATAATAAAAATGTACATCTAGGGTATTTTTTTCATCAAAATAGAATATCTTTAAAAAGTTCCATATGAATAAGACTTTTCAATTCTAAGTTAAAACAACAAGATTTTCACGGAAAGAAATAAAAAAGCGTTCTTCTTTTAAAATTCTTATCTCCTTTTTTTCTCAATCTATTCCAAGTAAAATTTCAAACTTTGCCCTATAGTATACCAAGGTCTCTTTCTTTGTGTCTCCGCCCTGGATTGTGCCTTATTCTCATACAAACAAAGGAACACGAAAAGAGAATTATTTCTTGTGGAAAGAGAATCTATTTATGCAGTTGTTTGAAGAAACGTTTCTTTGAATCGCAAAGGGCTGGTTACATTGTTCGTGATATCGATCAAAGGCTGTAGCAAATAAATCAAAGGAAAGTCAAACACCAAGAATTAAATGAATTACACAAACGTGTAACTCAATTTTGTCGTACAAATATCATGCATATAATTATTTTTTGTGCTTCAAAAGGTGAAGAGTCGTTGATATAAATGTAGAATGTTGTTCTAAGATGTACCAACAAAATCGTTTGGTCGCGTTTTGTAAATCATACAGTTTTCTCAATCAATAAGAGGCTCAACGTAACACCTATTATTGTCAATCTTATTTAGTAATTTTAAAATGGACTACAGATTATTTTAAAATAGATTATCACACTTTATTTTCCACTATACATACTAAATACAATAGAGGAAATAACATATTTGTATAATGAGCAGGGGTGTAGCTACAGTCGTATCAATGATATGGGGCCCCCAAGTTACAGAGGCCCCAACATATGTAAGCAAAAATGGTGAAATATTAAAGGTTCCCATAAAAGGACACTCCCAAAAATTTTTGATACAGGGCCCTTTCAGGACGAGCTACGCCAAGCATCACGAGGGTCTTCCGGAAAGTAAGTTTCTCACATCACCAAAAGATGACACATCGAAAGGTGCAAAGGAACAAGCCAGGTAGATTGTATGCGTGACTACTGTATACGGTATATACTTTTATATAACTTCCCAATCACTTACATTAACGTCGTTGTAGCGTTGTACATTTATCGGCACTCGTTCTCCTACTGACTGCTAAGTGAAAACCGTGAAAAACTTTTTCAACGTACAGAATAATGACACGCCCTTCAGAGCAAGAGGCATGGGATGTTCGGTACTGGTGATCACGACGACGATGATCGACCATATATGGAAGATGACACAAAAGAATCTGCTGTAGAAATTTTGCTGGAAGCCGTTTGATTATCTACCCTATAGTACCGATCTTGCTCCTAAATATTTGTAAGTGTTCTTGCTCATGAAGAACTTACCGAAAGGTCATCACATTTCCACAAACGAATGTCGATAGACAACTGTGATACGATGGCTGAACTCTCAGGCAGCTGACTTCTATGAACCATTGGCTACAAATACTTATCCCATGGTATGACAAGTGTTACATTTCAGTTAGCTATTATATTCAAAAGTAATTGAAGTAATTCTGAATACTTTGCAATAAATATTTCCGGGTAATTACGATCTGCTTCTTTTCACGGGCCGGGGGAAACTTACTTCCTGATTGTGTGACCCTCGTTTTTCTCCTAATTAGACAGATTCAAAGAAAATCTGGAATGCAATTAACTTCGAAGTAATCCAAAGAAAATTCAACTTAAGGGAGTTCATCCATGTGATAAGTTCAAAAAATCAAAATGTTTTTCATGAATTGCTTCCTTAACATGCCTAGAATACGGAGGTAAAGAGATTTTTTAAAATTCGAAGTCATTACAAAGAAGTAGGTGTTAGAAGAGCAGCTGTTCGGAGCGCTAAGTTAAGATTTTCATTGTTTTAATAAGATTGAAACTTTAAACTCGTTTTTCTCAAAACTGTGTTTTTCAAACTTACTTTCTACCGTCATATCTCAAGAACGGTTTGACCGAACGATTTCAAATTTATAGGGTAGAATCAGCACATGCATACGCATCAAATCGACTATGATCATTCCAAAATTCAAAACATTTCTATTTTTTATAGTAAAAACATAACAAAAAAACCCATGGAATTCAAAATTTTTCTTTAAGAGGTCTACCAAAAATTCATTTTTTGATATTTTCAATTAAGTATATAGCCCATTCTGTGCATTTAAGCTTATAAATTTTAAAAAAATGCTATTAATTTTTTTTATTTCAAGTAAGTCAATCATTCGGAATCGGGGGAGAAGTGAGCGTCCATTTTTTTTTAGGCTTGTGTTCAGAGAGCTTGGCGTCATTATCCTGTTAAAAAATGAAGTCGTCTCCAATATCCAAAATTTGGGCGGATTATTTAAAATTTCTCTTTAAAATATTTAAATAGAGCTCATGCTTCGTAATACCATCAAAAAAGTAACAAATTACCTAATTTTGAAGCCGATTTACATCCCCACGCGCAGGAACACTATCACCTCCATGGTTCATTGATCCAACTAGATTCTTAGGATTAAGTTTCAGAAAATTCAAAATTGACAGAAAATTGATTGGCATGACAGAAAATTCTACATTTTTTGTTTCTGATGGGTGCATCATAGTTTGTAAATGATAAAATAAGGAATTTTATCTCATGAATTAAGGTAGAACAAAAACTTGGCTTCAGCATGGAGATGGATGCGTTCTTGCGTGAAAGTGTAAATCGGCTTCAAGATTAGGTAATTTGGTATTTTTTGATGGTATTGAGAATCATGAGCTCTAGTTAAATGTTTTAAAAGGAAACTTTAAATTATCCACCCAAAATTTGGGTATTGGAGGCGACTTTATTTTTTAACAGGATAATGACGCCAAGCGCACTGCTCTCAATGTACGCCGCTGGTGCCTGTATAATTTGAAAAAACCCCCTTCCATCACTTTATATGGCCAATTAGAACATATTTGGTAAGAATTTGATTTTATAAAAAGAAAACATGACATATAAGAACATAAAGGGAAGTAAAAACAATAACCACAGAAGCATGGAGGAAAATCGATACAGAAATTATAAAAAAAACTGATTAAATTTATACCAAGACGTTTAAAGGTTGTTGTGGACACTAAAAGTTATCCTACTAAGTACCAAATTAAGAAAGAAATACAATATTTAAAGCTATGTTGAGATTTTCGTTAAAAGTACAAAGACTTTTGTGGCGTAATTTTTTAGTAGCTTTTTGATCATTAATTTTAAAAAATAATAGTTATACTATTTTTAAAAAAATTATGTCATCCCATTAAGAATAAGTTGTAGTTATCATAAAAAATTACAATTTCGATATATTAATCTTTATTAGTCGAAAACTTTAAATTTTATTGGAAGTTACAAGTGTACGAACAGTTTTGGGGTCCACTATATGTATTTTTTGTGAAGAAGGTTTTTGTGCTATCCTCTTTGTGGCAGCTCCCCACCAGGTGGCACTATAGCATATCAACTTTTGCATCATTCAATCAATCACCATTGTGATGACCCCCCTGGGTCACACCTTGAACACCAAGATTAATTTGAGGCAAAGAGCCACTAAGAGCCATTTTGAATAATAATAATATTTATTTACTATTATAATTTTTTCAAAAATCTCTGATAACATATAATACGATAATGTTACGTCTCTTAAAGGGATTTGCCTTTATTTTAAATTAAATTACTAAGAATACAACTAATTAATAATCTAGCTCAAACTCAAGTAAGGTTTACCGAAATAGGAGATCCGAGAAACACACGTATTCGAATTCTTAACTTTCATTAACTTTAACTAAGTCGCTCAAACTGACGCTTACTTTAAGCGTACGTGAATTATATTTACCGCTGGCTTATATCAGCTTTCTGGTACGTCTCGCCGCACGACGTCTTCACGAATCTAATCTCCTTGAATCTTCTAGTAATGCGTTTAAAGTTACTGGCTCAATAGCCTATCATCATCTCTCTTGCTATCTCGCAACGCTCGACTTAAATACCTTATCTAATTTAAATATCCCGTACTTTTTTTTCGAATTGATTGGAAATAAACGCGAATTTATATTCCCCAGAAAGACGCATAAGAAGATTAGTGGAAAGGTTCCGTACAGATTCGTCACACCATGTTGCCAACATAGTTGCCTAATATGATTCCAAATTGGCTCTTCACCAACATTTGGCTCTGTTTCTATTAAATCGCCATTATAATGTAAAGAACGGTGTTACTTGTGAATATTACAATTTTAACATAAAGTAAATACAACAGAAAGTAATATTAAGGTATTACACATCCATACATAAATCATTAAAATTTTTTTAAGCATTCATTACACAAAATTTGTAACAATATCTAACTTTTGCTGAGCAGAAATCAGCTTAGGAAGATGTTTTAAAAATTCGACTCACAAGGGAGTTACGGGGGTGTTATAAAAATAAAAAAAACTTTTTTTTATCAGCTATTAGGTCTCTACAGACTTGAAATTTAACAGATGTGATTTTTTTGTTCAGCTGAGACATAAAAAAGTCTTTTTTCTTGTTTAATTTGTAATTCACGTATAATTAACTCATTAAAAACTTATTTGTCCTTCAGTTTGTATTGTTTAATTTTTCAATTCACCTGTGCGAAGAACGGGTATACCAGCTTGTGCATGTATAAGTTAAAATCTAACTTCAATTTTTAAATTACGGTTTCTGATAATGCGCTCTTTGAATTTGATTAGTAGTATATAAATTGGTGGAAAATGTACTTGAAATGTTATAATATGTAGTTTAATATTTATCATACTCTTGATGTAAATGTGAGAAAAGTTTTAAGGAAAAAAAGCCTCTCTGTTTGATTGATTATTTTCGCAAAATGCTTTAAATACAAGAATATATTTATCGGTAAATAATCATTTTTAGTATCTAATTGAAGAGAGATTCCATAACTGCGAACAATCGATGAATCATAATAAATTACAAAATTGGTTTTACGATGGCTAAAATCGTGCATGAAAATATGCTAGCTGAAAATTTTTTTTTTCGTTGAAATTTTTTTACGATAATACGAAAATTATTTAACTCTAATATCATTCCTACGTTTTCAAAATAAACAAATCTGAAGGTAAAAATTTCATTTCTCCAAGTTATATTGAATGAAAAGTTTCATCTTATAATTGTTCCAAGTAACAGCATGGGAGAAATAACGAGTGTTCATGGTTTCCGATCTCGGGGTTATCGAGTCATGACTTTGAGTCCTGGTACCTCTCAAGATCCACCGTTTAAAAGGCTTGATGCATGCTAAATTTGTCATGACTCAGTCTTCACTTTGGCATGGTGTAACGTTAGTTAAAAATTAAATCATTCTTTTAATAGCATTGATCTTAATAAATTTACTACATTCAATTAATTGTATAAATAGCCGTCGAGCCACAAATCCTCTCATGAGATTGGTAGAAGGCCCCTGACCACCCTCAGCTGTCCTCTCTCAAAATTGGGGTGGAAACGAGCCAAATTGTACTGTCACCTGTATGGTGCTCAAAGCTACGGCTAACGAGAGGAGTCACTTAGCCCTTTGGAATGATGAATTTCGTGGGCCTCCATCTGGCCTTTGCTGATCAGGTGGCATCAGTAACAACAACAACATCGAGAATGTTTTACGATCAACACTTCTAGAAATTTCTATTAGTCTACGAAAAAGGACCTTTGAAAAAAGACCAAATCCTAATAGAAGAGAATCTGAATCAGAATCTGTGTCATTACTGCGATAAGAGAGAATGACTTTATCTGTCTGAGTTCTTGCTAGTAGAATTATTTTAGAGAGTCGTTTCTAGAATGTTTTAAAGCTTATATATATATATATATATATATATATATATATATATATATATATATATATATATATGTATAACGAGTGTGTTTTGCACTATTGTAAATAAAAATAATCTGTTATAATACTTCCTTTTACATACACGTTGATTTGTAATCGGGAAGACATCTGTTCTTTCTTGTCAACTAATAAATGTATTATTCAAATAATTGGAGTGTCATCGGTTTCTTTTAACCCCCTCAAATTTGCAGCAATCTATTATTGAAAGATTTCTTCAGTTAGAAAAATGCTTAGCATTTTGACATCGTTGTTTTTTACAGAACAGCATTTTTTATTATACCATTCGGTTTAAGCTGAGTTGATCCATTTCTTTCTGACATAAATTGCATTTCCTATTCTGTTCCCAACGCGTTAATGCTATATGAGATTTCACTTTTTATCTTAAAGTGAAAAATTAATTACTTGTAGAATATTCGTAAGGTTTAAGAATCCTGTATTGAAAATAGATGAATGAAATACCACGTTTCAAATTTCATTGAAACTAAGATATTCATCTTCCTCTCAAAATGTGTTCCACATTTAAATTTTGATTTTACATTTTGCAAAGACAGCCTTAAATCTGTCAGAACTTGGGCTCCACTCAATGATGTGGAAGTGTGGAGAGTTAGGTTCCAGGTCAGAAATGTCGTCCCTGTCGTTTAACCGTGGCTCAAAACTATGGGATTCGTAGTTATTGCCCTCTTACTACTTTTAAATAGGAAGTTAAAAAATAATCATTCAATTAAGAACTTAATGGTAAAGCGCAAGCAATTTCGAAATCCATGATTTCATTTCTTAAATCAAATAAATGATTATCAAAACTAATTTTGTTCACTGCATACTATCGATGAAGAGTAGCAACATATACTTATTGCCTTAAGAATTTGCGCACCAATAAAAAGTCGTCAAAATAAAACGAAATATTTCATATGTAAGTACTACTTTGATATGATTAGAAAACCAAAGAAAAAGGATCCTTTATTACAGAAAAAAGTACAAATAAACGGAAGTTTTAGTACTCTGTTGGACCCTCTCTAGCACTAATGAACGGTGCGATACGAGCGGGCATTGTGACATACGAGTTCCGTATGATGTTTCGTTCCATAGCTAGTGTAAACGCACCTCTTATTCAACCAAACTAGTAAGCTGTCCTACTTACCGTCCCAAATAATCTAAGATATGCTGGATTGGTGACAAATCTAGGGATCGAACAGGCAAGGGAACGGTGGTAATGAGCCAGAGACAGTCTTGTGACATCCTTTCTGTGTGTACCCGAGCATTGTCTTGTTAAAAAATGGCTTCGAGGACCCTGCCATGAGTGGCAACTCATGTGGCTGAAGGATGTTATGGGCTTACCTCTGGGCTGTCATTGTACCATGGATCAATATTAGGGGTGACCGTGTATCGTAAGCAATGACACCCCCATACCATCACACCATCTTTGGGTGCCGTGTCGTTGTAAACGATTGAGGCGTTCACCACGGGACATCAACACACGAACGTGATTGTCATCACTGCTCAAATTGAATCTAGATTCATCTCTGAAGACAACCTGGTTCCATTCCGTTGCAGTCCAATCTCGTCGTGCATGACACCACTCTAAATGGAGACGCCGATGGGTAGTGTCATTGGCAGCATACGTAATGGGCACCGGTATACCAGATATCCTTCAGCAAGGCGCTTTGCGATGGTTCGGGAAGACACAGTGGCCCGTAGTGAAGGTGTGGTCTGTGTCAGGATAGCAGCTAATGAGGCAGTTGGCTCTATGCGCGCGTGTCATATGATGTAACGGTTTTCTCAACGACTGGTGTATCGAGGGTGTCCTGAGCCTGGTAAGCGTGTAAATGACGTCTCTTTTGTCCACTGCTCCCAATCTTTCCTCTCAGTCAAATCAGAGCGGCCTACTTGACGAGCTACTCGCCGAGCTGACCACCCATCTTCCAACACACCGCTGATTTTTCACCTCTTGAACTCTGACAGCTGCTCATATAGTCTTCGATGGTGGCGTATTGTTATGTCTACCTCAGCGTTTCCTTTGCAAAAGATGAAGTACCTATTACTTGTTTTATACTCCAAGGAGAACAAAGTTCAATACCCTCTAGTGGCATTACGCAATGCGCAATCACGCTGCATTACTAATCATTTTCATATCTACCCGACATGTATCTACGTGTAAAGTTTCATTACAATCCCATAATTCTTTCTTGGTGCGCAAATTTTTAAGGCAATGAGTATGTTTTAAACTTTACTGTTAATGGAGATACATCATGATTAGTTAGAAATAGTCAGATTTTTTCAAACTTCGCATATGTGAATATGTGAAGAAAAAAAATTCTTCAGTATAACTGGCAATAAAAAATATTGAAAATTCAAAAAGATCAAAACAAAATTCGACTGAAACATTGCGAAAAATATCAATATTTTGTCTTTCTTGCTGAATCAGAATCAACATTATGACGTATCAAAAATGATCTCGAAGCGCATCACTAATGGAAAAGCAGTACAATACACATGGGGAATAGTATGTAAGAACAATAGGAATCAAGTAGGAATATTGTACTGTATATACAGTAGGATTATTGTTAAGTACATGCAATAAAAAAACTGCAGTGTAAAAACAATGGGAATAGTATTTAAGAACTGAGAATTTACGGGGTAAAATTAGTCACATTAAAAATGATTTCAAATGAGTTAATAATCTTTTATGCCCTCCAAATAAGATTATCATCATAAAAATTTAAAGATAAAAAGTGGCACTAAAATATGAAAAGAGTCATTCCTTTGAGAAAAATTATAGAAATTTTTCATGATGTGAAGCAGAATATTATTTAAAACAAGTCGATTTTGAAATTGGTTCTTAAAAATATACCAATACACTGGGATTTTGTTAAGCGTGCTTTGATTTGCTATAGCATTATGGAATAAAAGCGAGAATTTTTCACCAAAAGAATCACATTAATTATGCATTTAGTCATTTTTAGGGGGTACAAAAAAAATCAATATTTGTCTTCATTAAAGTTTATACGTATAATATTAAAAAAATCTGAGGTCCATTAGTTTCTCAGATTTTATGTATAGCATTTTTTTTAAAGACATCTTATGTGAAAAAGAAAATTGAAATTCTCCAATCGTATGTTACAATAATTAAAATATTTTGAAGCATCTATAAAACATAAATAAAAACTCCATTAGGGAATGCAGTATCGGTACAATACTAAATATTTTAGAACATTCTGTAATTAAATAAATAAACACGAAACAATGCTGAAGAGATACAATAATCCAAAAAGTCAAGAAAGACAAAAGCATACATTTTGCGCAACAATCTTCGCTCGAATTTTAACTTGAATTTAAGCACCTCAAGTTCTGAAGTTTCTCAAAACCTCATAAGCCGTCATACTTCCTTTACTTATAGCATCGTATTTAGTCTACAACTGTGGTATAAAGTAAAGAAATGCTAAAAATTAAGTTAAAATATTTTCGCTAAGATGACCCTAGATTTAAAAAAATAATAAAATATTCTTATTCTCTTTACGATATTTCTTACATTGCACTAAAATCAATTTAGTTAACGAAAAATAGCAGCAGTTTATGTCATAAGGTCTGACGTATTTGCTGACTGCGGTTGTCGAGTACATCAAAGTCACGAAATCGTGACAGGTATTTTGATATCTGGGTTTGAGTCTTGGGGTGCCACAGAAGACTTGAAATGTAGAAGTTCTAATGCCATTTAAATATGCCGAGGCTCAAAGTCCTCCCGTTGGTTTGATGTGGAAGTTCAGAGAGAGTGTCCCAACTTAGATTTCGTCATCGTTAGATCGTAGATCAAAGTTACGATGTTCGTAACCGATAGGACTCGTGTTGCTTTAGTGTGTGACTTAATTCAAAACCAAATCAAGTTGACACCCAATCAAATAATATCCTCGTCATTTCACCGAGATTAAAAATTTGCGAGATTTATTGCCATCATGTTACTATAGAGTGTGACGTTAATTAAAAAAAAAAAAAAATCAAGTTCGACGCATTGTATAAAAACTATCGATATTTTTAATGTAAATGCTTTAGAATAAGTTCTCTATTTTCTTTTATTTTAGAAGGATACTATATATATATATATATTAGTTTGTACAATAAAATAATGTTTTCTTTAGTTTATGGGAAAATTAATTAGATTTTTAAAAGATTAAAATAAAGAATTTGTGAGAATTAGTTCTGGTGACACTTATCATGGAAATGAAAGCTCTGCATGTAATACATTTTAATAAAATCCCTGTCTTTATAATAGTTTTTAAAAAGGATTTTTTAAAAACAGACAAGACAATTATAAAGTGTTTAGAATTTTGTAGTATATGATTTTCTTATAATTTAATACTTCCTTTATTGAAACTTTTTACGTAATTTTAAGTAATAAGGACCCAATGCAAGTCTAAAATTTTAAAATGGGTTAATGATTTCTCAAATTGTTGTTAAATTAAAAAGAAAATTATTTGTGTCGTGAATTAAATATTTTACGCAGACTTTCGGAAAACACTTTCAATTAATTCTCTTTAAGAGGGATTTTTATATAAGGTTTTTAAATTTAAATTTGCACTGCCTACTTAGATCAATATTTTCCCAGTAAGTTTATTTTTATATAAAAATATGAAAATGTTTTATGTATATATACCTTCTGCTTTTGAATAATCCTTCTGTTATTTTCATCAAGAATGTTGAATTATTGCACTGCAAACAGACTTTGAGGGCATGTAAACAGCAGAAAATTTCTTAGATTACCTTTTGTTTGCTGAATATTTAGCCCTTCATTTTTATTCATCTTCTGTTTTAGAAACATTATTCACATGAGGTATTTCTCTGAAAACGTGCCTTACAACTCTGCTTTCTTTTATGAATATAATATCCATTCTGAATATTTTGAATGGATATTATACTCGTAAAAGAAAGTAGTATCGATGATGACAATCAATTAATGTAATATTTTCAAAATTTCTATTGAGGTATAACTAATGTTTATATTTACAAATTGTATATGACAAAAATTAACCTTTTAAAATTAATTTAGCATAGTATTTCTTTCACCAAAATATCAAGGAACAGAAAATAAGTATTACTTACACATATACAAAATTTTTAAAACTCATACAAATTTTTTGTTATTTATAATTCCAAATCCTTACACTCTTTTAGTATTACAGATCTTCAGCAAAAACGTAACATTTATCTATACAGTATATAAAATGTTTCAAATGTAAAAAATATATAACTAAGGTAATATGTTTTTTTAATACTTCATACAATCTATTTAAAGGTGAAAAGTGCATCTGAAACCCCCAGATGTTACAGTTTTATTGAAGATTTTATGTACAAATTTTAATGATATAAAACTACTTATAGAACTATATACATTATTTCTCGTTCAAGCCTAGATATATACAATGGCAAGTAGAAGAATAAACCCAGAGTGAATGCTTTGATTAAAATATATGAAATTGTGTTTTCTAAAAGAGGATACAAAATATTTTTTCTAAGAGCATTACGCTGTCTTATTTAAAATCGAAAAGTGAGAATTTAAATTTTTTTCCCTCGGATTCAGACATTAAACCAAATTACGATGTAGGATGAAATTTGCTTCGAAACATATTATTTCAAAAAATATCTATATCCCACCAAAATAGTTTTAAAAGAACTTAGATTTTCTGCGAGAATAAATGATTGGATAAGAAGTGGGGGAAAGAGGGGAAGGAAGGGTTAATGTTGGGAAACATAAAATTTATTGCAAAATGTCGAAGAAAAAACAATTTTCTCTCTACCTTCTCTATAGAGGATGTTTACTTTAAATATATAGTAAAGAGATGATAGATTAAGAATGTGAACATGAAAATATTAAAGTAGTGCAGCTTGCAAAAAAAAAAAAAAAAAAGAGGCAACTTATGAAACTTTAGCGATGTGGTTAACTATAAAACAGTTTATCATTTTTTCTGTTAATTTGCACGTGGTTAACAAAATGCAAATGACACCAGCTTTTCAGGTAAAATAAAACACAAGCATTATTTTAAAATTTAAACGTTTACCAATGAGTTTAGTTTTTTTTTTAAAAAAAAGAAAAGAAATCCTGAATAACTTTTAAAATCATTAAGTAGAGGCCATGTTTATAGGTTAAATGTGCTCTAAATTATTTAAATTCGTGTACTTCAAATTTAACAGGTTTCCTTTTTTAGCTTTTTCAGATATATATCGGTATTTATATTTTTAAAAATAATATCTGAAATCTATATAAATAAAAATTACGTGTCACAGTGTTTGTCCGCGATGAACTCCAAAACTTCTCAACCGATTTCAATACAATTTTGTGTATTGTGTGCCATTTAGTCCAACTTAAAATATATGATACTTTTTGTTTCAATTAAAGATATAATTTTTTTTATTGCCGGAAATGTAAAGAATCCGGGAAAAGGGAAAACTTCTAAAATTTTGCAATGCGTGTGTGTCAGCTGAAGCTGATTTTGTTGACCAAAGTGCACGAAAAGTGAATACACGGCGTATTTTGGAGCGTGAAGTCCGAATTTTGAATTTGTTTCCAATAACACCTGGAACTTTGCCGGATAGGGCCGGTCAACCATATTTTAGACACACCATGGCAGAGGCTTACCTTAAAAGCCTTGGAGCCCAAACGCTTGGTTCCTGACGTATTTCAAAATGGGCAATCCGAATCTTATATGCTATTTGAGAAATTACCGTAACTTTGCCGGATAATTCCGGACGACAGTCAATTATGCGAACCATGGCAGG
This sequence comes from Trichonephila clavipes, assembly GCA_019973935.1. Lineage (NCBI taxonomy): Eukaryota > Metazoa > Arthropoda > Arachnida > Araneae > Nephilidae > Trichonephila > Trichonephila clavipes. The sequence goes on from BMAU01014857.1 coordinate 22,295, forward strand.
TGCTTACCCTATAGGTCTTAGGGTGAAAAAATTGGGTTTCTGGCGCATTTCGAGATGGTGAACAAGTTTCTGAAATCGAATTTTAGAAATTACCTTAACTTTGCGGGTAATGCCAGACGGCCGTCTATAACACGAATCGTGGCAGGAGCTTACCTAAACGTCTGAGAGCGGAAAAAGTGAGTTTCTGGTGTACTTCGGGAATGCGAACGTGAATCTGAAATCGAATTTTTGAAATTTCTGCAACATTGCCAGATAATGCCGGATGACCACATTTTACCTGACACCACCTGACATACCGCTTCAGGGACTTACCTCAAAAGCCTTGGAACGGAAAAACTTGGTTCCTGACTTATCTCCAAACGGACAATCTAAATCTAATATCCAATTCGAGAAATTCCCATGACTCTGCTGACTAATTTCAACCGACCATATTTTACGCAGACCATGACAGGGGCTTATCCTAACAGTCGTGGTGCGTGAAAAGTGCCTGTCTGGTGTACTTCAGGGTGGTGGACGAAAATCCGAAATCAAATTTTAGAAGTTCTCAAAATTTTGCCGGATTAGGTTGGACGACCCCAATGTCCCCCTCCCAGGAACTTAACTCGCAGGCTAGAGGGCAACGAAAAAAAGTCTCCAGTTGCGTATAGGGGCGGTAAACGAGAATCTGATACTTCAGAAATTCCCGTATTTTTGCAGGATATTACCGGAATTAGGTGGAAAGGCTTTGCATTCAAATCTCACGTTCGGATTTTCATTCCCTCTAGCGACTGAACTTGCTCACACTGGGGCCTCAAAAGTCAATCTCGTGTTCGTTTTGGAATGCGGAGTGAGAATTTGAAATCAAATTTTAGGAGTTAGGATAGCCTTGTCGGATAATGTCGGACGAGCATAATATTCGAGGTCTAGCTTGCAGACTTAAGGATGCAAAAAGTGAGTCCTGATCCGAAAATTCCCATCCAATTCAAGAAATGCCCATAACTTTATTAAACAACGCCAGATGATCACAATGCGAATGAATGCTAGATCTGTATTTTACGCGAACCATGTGGCAGGGGCTTACCTTAAAATTCTTGGGGTGTGAAAAGTAGTTATCTGGTGTTTTTCTGGGTGTGGTGCAAAAATCTGAAATAAAATTTTAGGAATTCCCGTAATTTTTTTGGATAATGCCGTACAACCGTAAAGCCCCCTTCAGAGACTGAACTGGCAGGGCTAGGTGCACCGAAATTGGTCACCGGGAGCATCTGGGGTGGGGAACGAGAATCTGGATTCGGATTTCAGAAACTCCCCTAACTTAGCTGGATATTGCCGGAATGAGATCGAATGGCTTTGAGCTTGAGTCCCGCGTCCTGACTTTCATTTCCTATAGCAACTAAACTTGTAGGCACAGCCTTGCAAGAATACGATTGCAAAAGGAAATTGCATTTTCAGGCATGTTATCAATTTGTTAGATGGTGGACAAACTGCACATTCCACATTCAAACTGCCATTAAGCATTCATAAGAAATCAAGCGCAATGTCTACCACTGATAAAACTGAGGAATGGCTACGGTATTGCAAAGGAGTTCGATCATAATCAGATGATTTTGCCATATTCCATAAAAATTCACTCAATGCATTTCAAAGAGCTTTGCAAGATTTAAGCGGGAACAAAAAATATTCGGTGGTGCTGTCCTTCTACTGTGTGGTGATTTCCAACAAACATTGTCAGTCATTGCTCTCGCACTACTTTTACTCACTAGATTAATGTATGATTGAAACAATCGCTTTTATGGCGAAGCATCGAAACACTTCAATTGACCACAATTGCGAGTTGATCAATCGAAGCAAGTATTAACTTCGGAGTAACCAACTGCTGGATATGGGTAACGGGGAGTAGAATTGTATCCCAAAACATAATGTATATCAAATAGCCAAACAATTTCTGTACTGTTGTTTAGAACAAAAAGGAACTGTGATTCAGAGTGTCTTCCCGGATATACTGTATAATTATCTAGATAATTTTGGATTGGTAGCCCTGTTACTTAATCAGAAAAAACTGTTGATATTAACGAAATTAACTTCCAGATATAGAGTTATTTCCAGGGGATTCAATGCCTTTTAAATCAATCGACACTATTGATGATGAAAACAAAACCGTAAATTTTCCAACTGGGTTCTTTAATTATTTAGATATATCAGGAATGCCCACCACACAATCTTCGGTTGAAGATTGGTTGACTGGTTATTCTGCTGCGTAGCTTAAATCCAGATAGATTATGCAACATTACATGTTTATTCTTTAAAAGAATTACCGGGAAACTTCTTGAAGAAAACATTTTCATTGTAAAGGTTAAATGAGAAATCGTCTTATTGCCACGTGTTGCACTGATATCGTCAGAATCTCCAATACTATTCAAAAGACTTCATATCATAACTCCTTTGGTTTTCGTGAAGACCATAAATAAATCTCAAAGCCAAACAATGTCCATTTGGGGCTTTGACTTAGAAAATCCATGTTTTTCGAACTATATGTCGCAAGCTCACGTTTGGGAAAACCGTCGAATCTATTTGAGTTAGCAAAAGACGGGGTAACAAAAAATATTGTGCACCGTTTAGAGATTAGTTATATTACACTTATTTATTGTTATACTTTAAGAGTAGTCGGTACCCCCCTATACCGACAATGTTAAATTGAGCGTTTTTAGATTCCTGTTTCTAAGAAACTATTAAATATAAAAACTTCAAATTTTGTCAGTATATTAATTAGGCTTTTTTTATTTATACTCTGGTTAAAATGTTTCAAATATATTGTTTACTTTTTTCAAAAAAAATTATCATAAAAGTATCACTTTGAAATTTTTGAAAATTGTCATTTTTTTACGATAATTGCTTTTCAGCAAAATATCTTGGGAAAATCTCCAAAAAAAGTAGCTTTATTATGTATAGTTACATATTATTTATGTGCAGTAAAAATTGCATGAACATTCATTCTTTAGATTCTGTGAAAAAGGCAAACACGGTTTGAAAACGATCATTTTGAGAAAATTGATGTTTGGTGTGAAAAGGCACTTTATTTCAAAAATAATGAATTACTACATGTATATTTGCACTATTTTATTAAACATTCGTACTTTCTTTATTCTTTAAGCATAAAATAAGAAACAAAAAAGTCTTGAAATGTTCAGAAAATACATATATAGTATTTTTCAGTTTTTGTTCAACGAGATTTTTTTTAGCATATTGCATCGCATCAATGTTCTCAAATTTTGTAACAATCTGTGAAGAATTTTTAGCTTCGATGCATTACAAATATGAAATTTGACCTTAAAACATCATAAATAGAATGTAAACATGTATCAATATGCAAAAGTAATGGTTTGGTAATGCCTGAGTTTACTACATAGCGAAAGATTTCATTATGGATTTGTATGAGCACATGCAAACACAATTTCTAAAAGTTTCAAAATTCAAAATTTTCTCTAAACTATATAAAAGATTTCTAAAGAAGTCAAAAATAAAACTGTTTTTATGTTTTTAAACATGAAATTTGAGTATTTTTACGCATGTAACAAACTTCTCGCAACGACAAAAAGCATTACACATCTGAGTTATAATTAGTTACCTATTATTGAAAACACTTTGAATATTAAAGCTTAAAAACTTGTCTGAACAATAAATAAACATTAATATTTGTAATGAAGTGAAATATTTAGAATATATTGTTTAGTTTTCTCAAAAACATGTAACATAAAAATATCACTATGAATTTTTAAAAAAAATTGCCTTTTTTTGTCACGATATATGGATTCCAGTCAAATATTTTTAAAAAAATCTCCAAAAAACTCACAAGAAAATATATCGTTACATATGAGTAACATGAGGGGGAAAATTTCATGCACATTCATACATTATATTTCAAGAAAAAGATAAATACAGTTTTAAAAACATCATTTTTGAGAAAATTGAATTTTCGCTATAAAGTGCCACTTTATCACAAAAATAATGAATTACAACATATATTTATCCCATTTATTAAACATAAGCATCATTGGAATTTATTTTGCATAAAATAGTAAACAAAAAAGTCTTAAATTGCCCAGAACAGCATTTTTCAGTTTTTTTTTAACAAGAAAGCATCAAAATTTTCTCAAATTCTGTATCAATTTTTAAAGAATTTGTAGCTTTCATGCATTACAGGTACAAAATTTGAACAGAAAGCATCATAAATATAATGTGAAAATGTATCAATATGGTTTGGGTGTGAATTTGAGATGGTATTTAAAAATATCTGATTATATACTACGTTTCGTGAGTTTTTGTTAGGTTTTTGTAACATTATCATTAGGTCTTGTTGTTGAGAGAAGACAGTTTTAAACTTCAAAAGTTACTCTAAACTGGACAAATGATTTCTAAAACAGACAAAATAAAACTGTTTTTATATTTTTAAACATGAAATTTATGTATTTTTATCTATGTAACAAGCTTCTCGCAGACAACAAACATCACATTTAATGTATCACATTTAATACGTTCTTCTCAGAAACTATTAAACATAAAGACTCAAATTTTTATTAATATTAATTAGACATTATATTTATACTGAAGTGAAATTTTTTTTAATATAATAATTAGTTTTTTTAAAGACAAACTTTTAGTTCACCGAACAATTATTATTGTGAATTTATTAAAAATTGTCATTTTGTTGTTATGATAACTGCTTTATATTTAAATGTTTTAAGAATATTTCAAAAATGTCATTTCAGTATACACGATTGCATTTAAGAAACATACACCCTGTAAATTTACACAATTTTAAAAATATAAATTTTAAACATGCACACATACAGTAATTTTACAGAATTTTAAAAACATAAATTTTAGAAAACAGAAATTTTTATAAAAAAAATCTTATCTTTGTACTAATTTTGAGTCCAAATTTTTTCTTAAATCAGCACATAATTGTAACTTCAAGTATTTTAAAAATATTTTTAACTCTTTACTAAGCCTTAGTGAGTTTAAAAAATCAGTAATAATAACTAATTAAAACTAAATTTAAAATGAAGAACAGACTTAAATTTAGGTAAAATCACTAAATATTAAATATAACATTCAAATTAAAACCACGCTTCCAAATTTGGCTCCAAAATTTTTTGCATATCTAACACAGTTAAATTTTCAGTTCCTATACACAGGTATCTAATGCGTATTAATAAAAATAAATTGAGGTTTTGCAATTTTGCCCCTGATTTAAAAAGACAATGTTTACATTTTTATCTGTCAAATGGGCGTGGTTCATAAGCTGATTATTTTTTAAAAATCTTTTTAAAGTACTTCTAATACATATAATGGCTTGCATGTTATATCATTGGAAAGGTCCCGATTTGGAGATTTTAGAAATTTCAAAAACTAAAAATCGATTTTCAAGAGATTATTACTTACTGACTGCTCTTAAAACGATAAAAATAATAAAAGTCAATTTTAGTCACTTCCTTCATAAAATTAAATCTTATGTTGTTATTTAACAGCTTTGTAAGTATTTCATGTAATTTACTATACTCAAATAGGAGAAGAATACAATGCAACATTTAAAACATTATGTTTTATGCTTAATTTGAACTCTCCGAAATTTTAAGCGAAGATTAATTCGACTGCATTGAATGGCATGGAATAAAATATTAAATCAATTAATTAAAAAATTAAATCAATGTATTAAAACCAAGCCACAGCAACGTGTAGCCGGGTCAGCTAGTAGATGATATAAGTCTGACGAAATTTTGGCCATCATGAAGTATTTCAATTCATTATATTATGGTCAATAACAATATTAAACCTATATAAATTGCTGTATTAAACCTTAGGGGTTTAATAAATCAAGTTATAAGAATTTATCATAAATATATTTATTTATTTGCACTTTTTTCCTTCTCAGATCTGTTGTGTTGCGGTTCTTATTAATGACGCATGATCGACGGTGTCGGATATAGGCCAACGATATTCATCGAGACAAGGTACTAGTATACGCTTGTCGTTTTGGCAGCAGCCATGAGCACCATGTAGGTGGCAATAAGCTTTGGCTCCATTACATCTTAATTTCAAGAGAGACCATCCCAAGTCCGGGGATCTCCCACCTCCCTTCCCCTGCCATCAACTTCTCGAGATGTCTTTTGGCTAGACCAGTATTTATAATGCCTAAATGCCCCCCAGACACTATGCATGAACAAACATTCGTGTCTTCTCCGGGACTTACGGTATAGCATTCAGCACCACTACGCACTCTCCCGCCGGGGTGGGTTTTTACAGCTAAAGTTCATGAGCACCGAGTGGTCAAGGTCACTCAAAGCCAGCATTATTTTTTCGAATTCTAGTTCCACTGAAGATTCGTCATGTAGAGGAGCTGATACTGATTCCAGTTAAATCTGTTCAGAGTCAAAGTCTTCATGTTAATGTGGTGTGGAGATTTGGAGATGAGAGTGCCTACTCAGATGTCACCCTCTTCGCTTGACCGAGGTTTAAAATTTCCAACAGCCTTATGTAGTTTAAAATGGGATGATGATCAGCAATTCATCCTTTAGTACCATAAGCTCAGAGATTTGAATAACACAACTAATATACCTTTTGATTTCAAGTCATTGTAAAAAGGAAACAAATCAAGCCCGAACAAATTTCTTGTTTTCTGCTTTTTCCATTGCGTTCTAAATTCAGATCCATAGGCTCCAACATACAGTAAAGTCTCTAAAATTTAAACTGTCAATGCAATAGAATAAAATTGCGCAACCTATGCAAAAAAAGTTATTTTCTGAGATTTTAAAAGGAAAATTTATAGATTCAAATTAATCGGACACACATTAACTGATTCATATAATATGTGAAATTGAGAAATATCTTATCCTCTTATCTTTCGTAAAATATTTCTAAGAAAAAAAAGACCTGTTCTTTATTTTTCTCAGTATTCTTAAGAAAGCGGTGAAAGGTTTCTTCTTTCGAAGTATGTGAGTAGTACTTCAATGTACTAAGAAACTTCCTTAATCGGAATTTCAATCAGATACTTTTAACTTATATTATTCGAAATTTTTATTTTAATAAATTTGAATGTTTGATAAGTTTGTGTCAGAATAAAATACTGTACAGTTTTGTATACTTTAATATTAACTGAGTTTATTTGTGCATCATTATCAATACTTAAAGACAAAACAAAATAAGAGAACAAAATGCTGCACTCAAGAGGAAAATATTGGCCTCTATATACTCTTTCTGTTTAACGCTTAATTTCTTTACACCCTAAAACCAAATTGTGTATCACATTTAATTGGTCACCAATATACACGTAAATTGACAAATGTTATTTTGAGATTAGTTAGGACTACAACGGACTTTGATAAATAAGAGGACCAGCAGCAATTAAAATTTAGAAAAAAATGTTAAAAATTTCTCCTCGTTTGAACAGGAAAAATGGATGAGCTGCAAATAAATGAAAAGTTCTTCTCCAAGTCGAATGATGCGTGGTTGTAGGGAGAGTAATATTTATATTATATTTTATTATTTTTTAAAAAAATATATAGCTAATATTTTAGTGTGGTATTTTATGCTTATTTAAGCTTATAATAATTATTTTTTTAGAATTATAAACTTTAAAATGGTTTTTATCGGTTTGTGTTTTTTCAAATTCAGAATACCACTTCTTCCACAATTATTTACCCAATCATTTCCATTTTTTTCTCTGTGTCTCACATGTAATGCATATAACAAAGTTAGGGATCCATTTTGTGGTAAATTGAATACTTTTTTTTTAAAAAAATTAAAAGTGGGAAATATTTAGGCTTTGGTTGAATTTTAGCATATATATATATATATATATCAACATTTTACTATTTTTTCTTTCTCCAAACTAATTAAGGTATTGTAAAATCAATCCCTAAAGGTGTTTAAAACATCCTCAGAAATATTACAAAAACTTCATGTCAAAAAATTAACACAAAAAGAGTAGAATTTTAAAAATTTCCAAATTTTTTAAGAGAAATTAAATTTGTAAAATTGTGTAAATAATATGTAAATAATTTATCTCATATCATTTTTTTAAATAAACATTATATGAAATGCTAAAATATAATTTTTAAATTCATAAATAAAAAAAATGCTCAAATGGTGCCGAGTCCCTTTAATCACTACCTATTATCCTTTCTTGTATATGAACAATGTTATGTTTGATTGTATTTGTTTAATCTTTAACAATTATTAAATTTAATTTCTTTAACTTGCCACACTATTTTTTGTATATATTATCCCACGTGTAAATTACTGCTTCTATTAATATCTTTAGATCCTTGTTGAAAGACTAGTTCCATTTAGCAATCTTTTATTCTTGATCAAATTCAAACTTAGCATAAATTAGTTAAGACCCTATTAACCGTATTTGTTAGTAAAAAACAGAAAAAATGCCCAATTTACATTAATTACTACGATTTTAGATCATTATGAAGACTATAAAGTCATAAAATTTTCCATGCGCCAGATTGGTAAAACTGCCCACTGTGCTGCCTTCCCTTTGAATTATTAATCTTTCTTTACTCATTGTTAAAATTTGATTATTATTTCATTCGAAAATGATTAAGTATACCCTGCCCTTTATCTTTTCCATCCTGATTATTTTTTTAAATTTTAAAAAACATCTCTGATTCCCTCTTGCTGATTGGACACTCCAAACAGAAAAGGATGAAGAGAAATAAAAGTCGCACGCACGAAGAATCATGTACCATATGCATGAAGCATTTTAGAATTTAATAAAAACGTTATTTGTTATAGTGAAATCAAATGAAAGCGTTTAATAAAATATAGAAAAATATAATTAATCTAAAGGCCATTTCTATTAACAAAAAGAATTTCTTTTAAAACAAGAGCCGGTAACAGGCAAATATATTGTAGATTTATATATATATATATATATATATATATATATATATATAAGGTCCACATCAAATAAATTTAAAAATGAAAAAACTTTAAAAACTTGATCTATAAAATTTTTTTAAAGGAGTCGGCGGCCTTAATTTGCGTACCGGAGGGCCGCATGTTTGACACCCCTGGTTTAACGTGTAACTTACACCTTAGCTGGTTTTTACGAATCACTGTCATTTCTGAAATAAAAATAATAATACAATTGTTTTCCAAAGAGATTTATAATGAGTTAAATCATTAGTTCTTTAAGATATAAGTGATAGAGAGTTTTACGTAAATTTTAATCAATTGCATACAAGCTTGGGAATCAAATGAAAAACGAACCACAATTTTGAAAGAATAACAAATATAGTAACTCTGGAAATTAAATAAGTCTTTTAACAGTGTTTGAGTTTTGTTAAGCTTCTCTCTCTCTCTTAAACTTTAAGAAAAAGGTCCAGTTCATTAAAGACATTGTTTGCTATATTTTATTTACTTTTCTCGTTGTCTTTATTGGGCATTATTAATAGCATTTACTCCTATCTTTTTTTTAAAAGATACTTAATAACCTTGTTCAAGTCGGGTTTTTAAAAAGCTCACTGGTATGTTTTTATCATTATAACTAAAAAAGACTTCAGCTTTTTCTTATTTTATTTTATATTATTTTTTGTGGGTTGAGTGTCGAATATAATGTCTCATTTATTGTAATGTAAGACATTTGCAAAAAATACTTCGCATTCTGATATTAATACATGCAACAATTTCTTATCTTTTTTCGAAACAATTAAACTCTGACACTAATTGTACTTGATGAAAAAATCTCGTTAATTTATAGATTCTTTCAGAATTTTTTTTATTTACGAGTTCTAAGACACCAAGAAACAGATTGTGCAATTAAGATAAATAATCTTAGTTTAAAGAAAAGTATTTACCTTTTAAAGAGAAAATGAATCATCACCTACTTCGAGCAACGTATATTTTCTAATAAGAAATGCGCATCTAAAAGGATTTATTGCATTTGTTTAACAAATATAAAAATACGCCGACAGAAAAGAAAATGTTTGACGGAGATTGCTGCCCAACGATTAAATGAATGTTATGGTGCTTATTTGTAGTGAATGCACCATTTAGTGCAAAGAATAATTTGTTTCTATGATCGGTGTTTTATTTTTTTTCTAATGTTCAACTCTCTAAAAAAATTTTGATTTTTCACAAACACCTATATTTTTCCTCGATTCTTTTTAATTATTTCAGAAAAAAATGTGCGTCTTTTCTTTTTTATATTTCAATCAAGGTTTATTAAAACAAAAACGATGAGCCTAATCGAAGCTTGCTTGTGCTTTATATTTTCATTTAGATATTCAAATATTAAACAAAATAATATGCAAATTAAAAAACTAATTCTCAGTTCTTATTTAAAATATCACCTACCGATTTGTCTATATATCATTTGAGATTTTCATTTTATGAACTTTACTTATATTTATAATTTTGTTTTCTAAAACCTATTACAGATTCGACAGTATTAAATGGAAATATTCTGTGAAATTAATTTGATATTTGTTCAGTCTGTATGTTAACAAACCTTCGAAGTATGTTTAAAACTAAAGAAAAATGTTTTTAGAATTCCTTTCTGCTTTAAATAATTACAATAAGGAAATCAAATGTTTTATTAGAACATTTTAAAATATTAAAACACATTTTTATATATTGTAATTTATTAAACACTTTCTACAGATACCTTAATTTAAAAAGTTAATATTATTCAGTTTATTTTTCATATCAGTTTTTTTAAAGTTGCACTTTTAAATTTAATGTTAAAAATTAATTCGATTTCGAGATAGTAGTTTAATATCACGAAATTAATTCGACTCGAAAGTAAAAAGGCCGAAACATTTTAAAAGAACTTTGAGTGCCTTACACAGGTAAACTATTGTAAAAGGAATATAGAAAAAGAAAGTGTCCAATGTTTTGGTATCTCAATGTTATCCAAAACGGAAATTGTCTCAGTTTTTCTATTAAAAAAGTGAGAGTTAAATGGAAAACGTTTTTTTTTCAAAGTAAAGTAAAGTAATTAATTTCCTTTTTGAAAAAAAAGGTAGGAAAACAGCAAATGTTAAAGGCAACTAACATGTATTTAAAATTAAACCAATGAAATTGTGACGAAATGCTTAAATGTGTTAAAAGAAATGGAAATTTTATGAAGGAATTAATGGAAAACTTTTATCGCGTTTCATATTTGATGTGTGCTACAGAATACACCATTTGTTACTTTCTGCTTAATACTTGTGTTTTTAAGTTTTATTTTTGTATCATTTTTCCTATATGAATGGAAAATGAACTTTTCTAGAATATATATTTACTGGATACACCAAAAGCTAGTTTAAACTTTAAAAATTCAGAAGAAGGACGAAATGGCGATAAAAAAGTGAGGTTTGCCAACATGGGCTCACAAGGAAGTTGGATTCCTACGGCAACAAAAACATTTACATTCTTATTAAATATTTTTAAGAAACATTTCAAACATTTTATTAACATTTTAATTAAAATATCACAGTTAGAAAACACAAAAATCTGAGGGATTCAGCAGAATTATGCTAATTAATCTTGCAATAAAAGACTGTGATACACAAGAATTTCTCATCTGCTTTCAGAATGTTATTATTTAGAATGTTGTAGAAGCTGTTCTATTTGAATGAAGAGTCAGAAAATGTTACGTTGCTGAAATTTCGTACGACGAAAAAACAAAGACGATGAATGGTCTCGTGTATCAGAATAGTAAATTTTGTCAAATGGTTCGAAGGAACTGGATGTTTAGAAGATCGACCATGAATTAGCCAGATGGCGGAGGGCCGAATTATTGCTGTGGAAACTACTCATATTAAAGCGACGTCGAATCTTTCGCAAGGATTCAGCGGTGCTTTAACGAAGTTATTGCATCCGCCAAATTATTGCGTCGTGACGAAGTTATTGCATCCGCCAAATTATTGCGTCGTGACGAAGTTATTGCATCCGCCAAGTTGGCAGTCTGGCGTCACTTCACCACATGTTTCATTTTTGAACCATCCTTCTTTGAAGAATCGTGTCTTAAATTGGGCTGAAAAATGTGCCCATGAACGTTATCTTACTTGACGTAACACCTGTGCGTTAACTCACTCTTGCCTGATTAAGTCGAGCCCACATTAAATAAAAGTGGCATATTATCTGTAATAAGCTTTATACAAAATGAGGCACTGCCATGCTATGTTAGTCTAGTAAAATGATCCCTATTGAAAACCTTTAATGAAGGTAGGGATTCGTCAAGGTTGCAAGATCACATTGGAATTACGTTCATCAGACCTCACTCCGGTCGCCTTCTGGTTGTGGGGCTATTTAAAATAACTTGTGTGCCGTTCATCTCCTTCAACATTGGTCGAAATGAATTATTCTATCTGTCGTGAGGTTTCTGCAATTCATTCCTATATATATCATTCAGCTGTAAATGGCGTTTTGAGCCACCTTTTTGTGTCGTACAATGTTCTGGCGGTCATGTTCAACAGTTGTTATTACAATTTTAAATGGATAGATCATGCTGTTGCCCTGAATATTATATTTTGGATCGCCATCGTCGTCTATGGATGGTATTTTTTATTGAAATGCTTTTGTTGCTAAGAAATATGAATTCCTTGTGAACCCATCCTTGCAAATCGCATCTCTTTATTATTATCTATTCCTTTTTTATGAATTTTTAAAGTTTTGACGAAGTTTTAGTGCATCCGGTAGTATCGGAGCTTGTGGTAAGGATTTCTTTACTGTGAGGATAATATCTAGATGGTTGAAATGACTAGACTATTGATGACACATTCTTTTGTTAGATGATGCTCCAATTTTATTTCACATGCAGATATTTAACAACGAGAAAAACAGAAAGTAGAAGCAATATGGCATACATAATCTGCTTATTCTTAATTTTCCTGAGCCATTTGTAATTTTACATATTCATGAGGTAAGGGAGAAAAGGAATGAGATAATTATTTGATTATTTTAAGGATGCAACTTCTATACCTATTTCTCTATAAAATATATATATATATATATATATATATATATATATATATATATATATATATATATATATATATATATATGCATAATTTTCTCTGGTATCCTTTTTGTTAACTCTTTGTACTAATATTTAAACAAACTTTAATTCTTTGGTTTAAAAACAAACTGTAATCTTAATCGTAATCGGCTAGTCCGAAGTCCCGCCCATTCTATCCAGTCAGAACTACTATTACGAAATAACCACTGTCGGTATAAAAGCAAAAATTTTGTGTAATCGCGCTCTTTGTCTGCTTGCCTTCATCAAGTAATTAGCCGGCTGCCGCGCGTTCTGGGTTTGTCTTTGTCTGTGTTTGTGCCATGATGTTTGCTTCTTGTTGTGTGTAATGTCGTCCCTTCTTGATCTTTATGTGTTTCCAGATGTGAATAAACTGCATTATTGATTTACATGAGTTCCTCTTCGATAATACAGTACTCGACCACTCGCCAAGTAACAGAGGAAAATCACACCACTGGCCACGCCCTACCTTGGTTCGCTACAGTAATAACATCCACTCGCCCCGCCTTAAAATTAATTTTACCACTCAACAGAATTATTACAGAAGTATTTCAATAGTCGACATGATCCAATAGCCTGTTTGTACATGGGAGTGAAATTAGTAAGTCAAGATAAAAATGTTGGATAATATTTCACGTAAAATTATAATAAAAAATCTTCGTGCTTGCCACGCCCCGACAGGATTACCGGAGAAATAAAGGATTAACATGCGGAAAATCCCCGTTTTCCTACTTCGTCGAAGGGCTTAAATCTTCCTAATCTGCGATATTATGCATCAGAAAAAAGTGTTTCAATTTAAAGTATTTTGAAAGAAATGGTGCTGATATGTGCGCGAAATTGTGAAAGAAGAAAAGTTAAAAAGAAAAAAAAATACAAATCACAATCATCACAAATATGTTTTGGATACATTGTTTCAGAAAAGTGCAGCGCAAGCGATTTTTCAACCCAGTGATGTTTCGTTTTTATTCTGTTTTAATTATTTGCTGTTCGATCTAAATAGATTGTATATATTCATTATTGATTTTTAAATGTTTGTTCTTAAAATGTTTAAGAAATATATTATTATTAATATGCCTGATGAGAGAAAATTCCCAAATAAAAGTCTTAAGTTTTAAAATACTATCTAATAATCTATTTTGATCAAAATTCTGATATTGATATAAATTTATGGTTTAAAGATTTTGAAGAATTTTATGTTTTGAGTTTTCCATATGAAACGGTTTGGTATGGGGTAGTGGTATCATTATAGTTTTTTGTATATAAAGCCTGTTTCTAACCCCAGCAATGTTTTTATTTTAAAGTCTGGTTTTACCCCAGTAAATTTTCTTATATGTGTCTGGTTCCACTTCAGTGTTTCTTATAAATATTATATGGTTCTTACCCCATCGTTTACTTTTTATTATATTTTGGTCCCTACCACCATTGTACTGTTTTTATGGTTTATTCTGTTTTTCAATATATGTGTAGCAAATTAATTCTATTTTTCGATTATATTTAATTTTTTGATTGGGCAGTCAAACTTGAAACTCCACCTATTATTGTGAATGTTCTTATTATAAAATTATGATTTTAAAAACATTTCCAGAGATCTCGGGTTTATATTTTTCGGTTAAATTTACTCAATGTTATATTTTTATTCAAAAGAAAATGCATAACACGTAATTAATATTTTTGAATTTTGATTTTCAATATGAGAATTGATGATTTTATAGTTTTTTCAAGTGTTTACTGAATTAATACCGAAGTTTGATATTTTTTATTTATTGAGAATTTTATGTTGATACTATTTGATATATTTAATGTGTGGTTTTAAGAATTTTTAATTATGATAAGATTTTTACTTTATTACAATGATGCAATTTATTTGATATTAAAATGTAATGTATATAAAATGATAATGTTTTGAGAGCATTTAGGCTGAGGAAATATTAATAAATAAATAAAAGTATAAGCAAATGATAACATTTAGAAGAAAGACAAAATAAGAAGGGTTTGGTAAGGATTGTGCATAGTGAGTACCTCAAAGAACTACACCTTTGACTGTCAAAATACTATTGCCTCCTAACTTGTACTTTTTTAAGAATTAAAGCATAATATAAACATAAATATATATATAAATCATAAATAGTTTTAAAAAATATTCTTTATTTGTGGTTGACATGCAATTTCCAGTCTTTTGAAATTCTGTTTTTGAAGTTATGGTGCAGTATTACACGATAAGAAAGAAAACTTGTCTTAATGATTGTGCAAGGCGTGGGTCAATCTCTTAATTTGTTTTTTCTAGTCTTTTTTCACCCTCTGTGCTCTTGTAAACAATCATTACTCTATTTTTAAGAAAATTTATTTTCTGTATTTTAGGAATTTATATATTTTTGAATTCATAGTCAATAGTAATAAGGTGGTGGATGGTTGTTTAAAAATTTTTACACACTTTAAAAAGTATATTTTTGCCAATTTTTGAATATTTTTACGTTAATGTTGAAGTGAAGAGAATTTTTTTTAAGTAATGTTAATCTGAAATTGTCCACGCTTCAAAATTGAGAACTTATTATCCTCCTGAAGAAGAGAGAAATTAAGCCATGAATAATAATATTAATAATTACACTAAAATAAAACACACACACCTACACAAAACCCAAATTATTGTCCTTTTACCCTTCTTAGGTGGACCCCCTTTCCACTCTTGAGATATTTTTTTCAAGAAATGATTACAGATCTTATAATGTTCGAAACACGAGTCCATCTTCCAATCCAATTCGGATTTTTTCCTGTTTTCATCTCGGTATACTGTTTCAGTTTTGGAGAAGTGTGTGCTCTTGGATAGAAACGGGGAAGAGTCTGTGAATTAAATTCCCCTTCCTTAATAGTCTCAGATTATTAAGTTTACTTTTAGACAAAAAAGTCAATTTTTTTTAAATTTTTGAAACAAACTTTGATGTTTCCATGATGTTTATCATTGATGATATTTTGATATTTTAGGCTACAATTATTTTGAATCTTATTTTATTCTGATTCCATTTCAAGTGTTCCTTTTTTTATGGAACAAGTTTGATGTACGGACATTTTTTGAAAAATCGCCAATTTTCTTTTTGGCGACATTAGTTGCCAAGGAAAGCATAGGGTTGCAAATTCCCCCTTCCCCTTCTGAAACGATACGAAACGCGGTACTTGCCCCTAATAATGACAGAATTAAGTCAACTAATCAATAATTAAGTAATTTATCAGTAATTAAAAATAAATATTAATAAATGTAATATGAAATATATGAAATACGGTAATAATAATAAAATAGTTTAGGTACAACCTAATATATATAAGGATAGAATATTCAACCTAATCATAAACTAAAAATAAACTCTTTAATAAATATAATTAATAAATAATATCCCAAATATAATATTAAATAAACATAATGTTATTAATAAATAAATAACTATTATTTAATAAAATTATTACCAAATAAATCAAATATGTAAATATTAAGAAATAATAGGAACTATAGGGCACAGTGAATTTTGTCCGGAAATATCTATGTCAAATAGTTGGGAATCCAAAAGGAAAAGAAGAATGTTAGAGAGAATCCCAAAGAAATTAAAATGGTTCTAGAAAGTAATTTTTTTTTAAAATAACTGTTGCTCTGATTGGAAAATCCGACATGAAACTAAGAGACCACGAAAGAGGTATGAGTTATATACAGGCAAAATATTATTATAATAGAAGCCCTTTTCACAAAAGGAGAACATTAAAAAAAAGGTTATTCTAAGTTAATTTTTTGCCTAAATATTGTATTTAAATAATTTTTTTTGCCAAAATGTCCTTAAAACAATTTTATACATGTATCCTAATCTAAGTGACAGTAAATAAATATCATGAAAATTATCCATTTATGCGCTTTTTTAAAATCATGGCTCCGAACGTAGTCGGATACCTTAATGTTCTTGAAATTATTTGAAGAGAGAATAGATTGATTTCTTATTTCTTGATTATTTTCATATCATTTTAGTGTTGCATAATGTGGTTAAAATAACTCTTCACATTCACAGAATTAACATGGTTGCTTTTTATTGCTGATTTTATTTTTACTTAAAAGAAAATATACATTTAAGTGTTTATTCAAGAAAGTTACTTTTTAACAATTTAACAATTCTATCATTAAAAACACTTTTTCTTTTTATTTTTTACAAGTTTTAAGTACTATATTTTAATTTTTAAATTTATAATGATTTGATTATCTTATTTATCTCTCTCTTTATATATGAGAAAAAGAATGAATTTTCTTGTTTTCTTTTCACAGCTTTACGCGTCCAATGCAGCGAATCTTCTAGAATTCTTCTCGAAAAATTAGAAGGATATATTCTAGAAGAAAGAGGCATCATAAATATTAAAGTATGTATTGCATATGTATGTGTTATTTCGAGGTACAGTTTGTGACAAATGTTGTAAGCCAAAGATAAACTTAGTTCATTTTAAATGCAGAAGAACTTGTTTTTGATGCGCTCCTTTTTATGCGATTTTACTTTTGGGCAATTTTATTTTTGTACGATGTTTTTTGTGTAAATTTTTTTTATGTGGTATATGAAGTTCGATGGCTTTGGCGCCACTGAATGTACATATATACACTTCAAGACGTTCTGTTCATTGGTTATAAACAGTCTCTAGACAATGCGCGTTCAATTGTTTTTAACCCACTTGCAGCACGCACTTGATTGAAGATGAAACTTTCATTCACAGTGACATTATCAATAATTTGATAGATTTTGAAGATGAACAAGAAGAACTGGATTCTTTAAAAGCGGATAAAATATATGCCGGGATCCAGCTTTCCAACAAATTGGAAAAGCATTTTCTTAAAATGGATACCAATTCCGAAAGGTGTTTGAAATTCCAAAAAGAGCTTCTTGTCTCTTCAAGCGACGATAGCGATTTTCAACTAATTCATCACAATAAAATGCTTGCTTTGGATTACGATGAATAGCAGTGATGATGTATATGCATTTTAAAAAATAGAGAATTCTTTGTTATTTATCTCGGGCTATATGTTAATTAGTATTTAACTATTAAGGATTAATATTAATAAAAGTACTGTAATTCTTAATTAGTATTGATTAAGTTATTGATTCTCTCATTATTAACTCATTTTCAATGGCATTTAAATTTTATATATTTCTCAATAATTTAAAATTTTTTATTGCACATACTTATTAAATTAATGTGAATCCCTTCATTTGTATAGCTTTATTTGTGACAGGACTGCAGTAGCCGAGTGGTCAAGGTATCGGGTCATGGCTGATGTGTCGTGAGTTCGAGCCCAGTACCACTGAAGATCCGCCGTGTAGGGGAGAGATTCACGCCAAATATGTCAAGAGCTCCAACGTCCCATCGTTGGTGTGGTAGTTAGGAGAAGGGGTGCCAGCTCAGGTGTCATCCTCCTTACTTGACCATGGTTCAAAATTACGAGGTCCGTCGCCAAAAGCCCTCGTGTAGCTTAACAATGCGCCGTTAATCTTCACTCACATTAAAAGATTAAACATGCAAATATTTCTAGTTATTTTCGATTTTAACCTTTGACTTTTAATGTCCCTTGCTATTTTAAACCACTGTATGTGTGTACAGGGAATTCAACGAATTCCCCTGTTATTTTACCCAGAGTTAAAATACACGATTTTCAATTTAAAAATAGAAGCTTTTACTCTTAACCTGGTTAACTTTCGATTATTTTCACTCCCTTTTTCTGCTTTTGTATTGTGAAATTTCAAAGGTTGTCGACAGGACTTTCAAAGCATTTTTATTCTTTTTTTATTTTCCGTCTTGTGCAGTTGGAATTTTATTTTGTTTCCTCACAGACAATGGAATTCGAAAACTGGGTACGTCTCGAGAATTCATTTATGAAGTTGTTTGAAGAAATTTCTGTCTGAAGGGCAAAGAAATGTCGGTTTCATTGTTGAATTAATTAATCGGAAGAGAATTTCTTTCTCACAATGCTGCATTGTCTTTATTAATGCACATATGATTAGTATATGGATTTAGGAATATGTTATATAATGAAACTGGTGTTTAATTTGATGTTTGTTTGAAAATTATCAAGGCTTATATAGGTTATTTGCCACGTAATTAATTTCGTAAACAGGGCGATTAAAAATCTCAACATAAATGATAAAGAATGATGAAACGTATTTATCATATATTTGAGATATCCTACGTATGTTATTTTCCCTGCAGATGAGCTCTACTTGTGAGGAGGTTGAATTTTTCAAGCAAAATTAGCTTTCTGGTATGAATTTGAAAGAGATTGTGGCAACTCTGCTGATGTGACTTGAGTTACTAGATTTGTGACTTTATAGCTCCTGGCGAAGAATGTGACGAAAAATACGATATCGACAAAGAATCGTCAAGAAAGCTTTTAGACCAGTCCTTCCACAAATTATAATGAGGCTGTATAAAGGGCTTTTGAAACAAAGGTCGATTCCGTTTAGAAGATATCTCAGTCGAGATCAAAATCTGTGCGTTGACTGGTTTAAAAGAGACTTCACCGCTTTACTAGTGGAGCTGTTCTAGAGAGTCGTTTCTAAAACGTAGTACAGTTTGTTTATAAAAAGTGCGTTTTGCATTACTGTAAATAAAATGCTATAATATTTTTCTGTGCATATACATCGATTTGCTTTCGTGTAGTCATATGTTTATCTGTAAATAAATCTATTATTATTCAAATAATCGGAGTCAACGGCTGCTTTTCTTCCACGGAAATTTGTAGCAATACAAGGTGATCCCAAATTCATGGTACAGACTTTAAGGGTAGATACATGACTCAAGTTACATGGTGAGAGGCAAACAGGGGAAATAAAATAGAAGAGAAATGTAGTTATCGGTTGGTTTCATTGCCGGTAGAAGGCAGCACATGTCTATCCGCCGTTCAATATGATGCATCTCAGTAAAGGAAAGCTGCATTCACAATTGGGCTGACGTTTACGATGAAAGGCTTTACTTATGCAGTAAATGCAGACATGCATTACATGTACGGCCATGTAAATGATAACAGCAGAGCTGCGCTACGAATGTATCACACGCAGTTTCCTGATCGACGAATGCCGGATCACAGAATTTTTCAGGGGTTACATCGTCAACTTCGTGAAATAAGTTCGTTCCACATCACCACGCGTGATGCTTGTCAACAAAGACCTGTACGCAGCTCAAGCCTGGAAGAAAGCATCGTAAGCCTTGTGGCTACTAGACCAAAGTCAAGTACAAGAGCTGTTGCTAATCTCATAAGTGTGAGTCCTCTGACTATTTGTAGAATGTTAAGCGAAAATAAATTAAAAGTAAAAAGAAAACTTTTTTAAAAACAAGCTTTTATTTTAATGCTCTGAAAAAAATAAAACAAACTTTTCTTTTTTTGCTATGAGCTTATAACATCATTACACAATTTATGATATGTGTAAGAGCTTGTCGCGATATTTAAGTACTTGTATTTACTTAGTTGCAAAATTTTAAAAATTAAAATCAATCAGATCGAGTTATTTATTTTGTTTGTTTATTTACACAGGTAAATCTCGCGACGAGCTTTTATATCATAAATTGTGTAAAGACGTTATAAGCTCATAGCAAAAAAAGTTTTAAAAGAACAGTTTATTTTATTTTTTTCAGAGCATTTAAATAAAAAAGCTTGTTTTTAAAAAGTTTTTTTTTACTTTTAATTTATTTTTTTACTTTTTAGTTATCGCTGGACAAGTTTCTTAGTCTGTTCGTCTCATTCAACGCATCACTGTTGTAACGTCGTTTGTCTGTTAATATTGAGCAGGCTAGCTCAGGGGTACTTAATCTTTTTTTCCCGCCAGGCCACGTACATACGATAAATATATCACTCGGGCCGCAACAAAAGGTTAATGGGGTTAGGGGTAAACACTATAAGACCAAGAGAGACAAAACAAAATTAATCAAAATATATTAAAAAATTCGTTTTTTTAATATAATACTATATTAAAAACGAAAAACGCAAGACAAATTTTAAACTCAGTAATTGTAAACCAATTTTTTCAATCCTTGTGCAGAAAATGGATAATACTCTTCTACAAACGAAAAAAAGCTTCGTACGATTATCTTTAAAAAAAAACGAAGTTTTAAAATGTTTTATTAAAAATTTGAGTATTTTTTAACAAATCGCAAAAAAAAAAAGTTTTAGCATTTTATTTTTTAAACGACTGATTCTAAAGAGAAACGATAGAACTTTCTTAGTGACGAATATCGATTCATTAGCATGAAAAAAAAATTCACACGGAACGATTTCGAAATTTTCAGGAAAACGTATCGTTTTTGCCTAATTTTAAAAAAAAATCGTAAAAAATAGAAAATATCATTATTTTTTAAAAAGAATTATACCGTATAGTGGAGAAATAAATGATCTTTCCGATTATGTAATTATTTTGTGTCTCAGTTTGATAGAAAGAATCAGATGGTTTTGTAAAAAAGGCAAACAAATCGGAACTAAGCTCTGTCTACGATAAGCTGATCGGCGGAATAAAAAGCTAACAGGGGTAAAATGTTTTTGACTAATATCTTTTTAATTAATTGTGATATTGGAATATAAATAATCAAAACATGCATTGACATCCAAACTAAACGTGTATAGAAAATTTCAGCTCAGTCGGTTGAAGGCATCAGCTTCAAAATTGTGTTGAAAGATTCCACCCGAACAAATTACTTTAATTAATTACTTTTTAACTAAAGGCGATATCGCAATATAATTGGGCAAAACATGCATTGTCATCCAAACTAAACGTGTATACAAAATTTCAGCTTAGTCGGTTGAAGGCATCAGATTCAAAATTGCGTTGCAGGAGATTCCACCTGAACATTTTAGATTACTAGTTAAATAAAAGCTTGTAAAAACACAATAAAGAAGGTGGAGATTTAAATTTGATCAAGAGAAATAATTTTCGAAGGAAAATTAAAGTGATTTAAAGTAAATTTAAAAACTGTGACAGGAATTGAACCCGAAGCAATTCATTTGAAATCAGCTTCTCTAACCAATACGCCGCGAGCGCTCGCGTAAAGAGGTAAAGTAAGCTTCTAACATGGGTAAGAACTTTTTAATCAATATCTTTTTAACTAATTGCTATATTGGAATATAAATAATCAAAACATGCATTGTCATCCAAACTAAACGTGTATACAAAATTCGAGCTCAATCATTTGAAGGCATCAGCTTCAAAATTGCGTTGCAAGATTCCACGCGAACATTTTACATTGCAAGTTAAATAAAAGCTTGTAATAGCTTACACCTCTTCTATTTTGAACGAGTATAAGTTTTGAATCCAACACGCTATCTTCTCAGCCTGCCGGTGGGTGATACAGCAATGCGAGCTACAGCTGAACTTAGTCCTGTGCTGAACAGTTATGAAGAGTTATTGTAAACATTACGCTTGTCAACGACGCTTTCAATAAAAACTTTGACTTTCCTTTCGTCTCGTATTTTATGTGTTTGTGCCTCATTTCCTCACTTGCGTCCATGAATTCTTGTATAATAAATGATTGTTGCAATATCCTGCATCAACCCTTAAAGTTTGTACCATGAATATGGGACAGCCCTGCATATCAGCTGGGAATTTTCGGAGCTTTTTTAAAGTTAAATAAGTAGGCTGCGGTTTATATGATTTATATATGAGTCTGCTGATCCTGGAAAAGAAGTAGTTTAAGGGGGAAAGATTTTCTAAGCATTCCATGTTAGCCCTGCTCAATAGATTTTAATCTTTTATCTTTTGGAGTGTTTTAAATTGAACTTTTATTCCGAGAGAAAAAAAAGTCATATACATCCTCCAAAGTCAGTGTCTGGTTCTGAGTTTCTGAATAGTTAGCCAAATTAACATTCACTTATTGGAATTTCTGAATGCATATTGAAAAAAAATGTGAACTCCTGATCAGAAGGTTATTAAATACTTCAAAATTAAAACACCAATAATTAAATAATAATTCATTTAGTTTCAAGCTTAAAATTAAAAACTGTAAATATTACAAAACATAATCAAAGCAGCTCTTTAACTAAGTAAGGTGTAGCTTGGAACATAAATGGCTAGAGGTTCAAGCTTCTACTTTTTTATTTGACCTCCAAAATCACGGTTAGCTTGTCAACTCAAGGAATCTGCTTATATTGGTTGAAACGCCGCAGCATTTTCTTCTGTCATGAATCATAGGTAGACGGTCTTTAATATGAATTTCTATTCTCTCTCATTTTCCAAACAGAAGAAAAAACGGTGCGTAAAATATGACAAGCACATATAGTGAGTGTACAACAGTGGTCTTCAAATTTTAATGAAGCATGAAACCCTTAGACCCAATAGGTGTTTTTGAGGGAACCCTATCCTACACTTAGAAGAATATATCTTTAAAAATACTTAAATCACAATATGTTGTATGCATTTTATATATAAAGACAGTAAAAGAAAACTACAGTATTTTTTACTAAGGATTTTTAAGTTAAAATTCCTATAATTTACTCAATAATATTATTTCGTGCTTCATGTGCCACCTTCCCTTGCAATATATATACTGACAAATGTATATATGTATATATATGCTTGCAATGTTTTGCACAAAATGTCAAAGTCTAGCCCAGTTGAAGTTGTCTGCAATCGTACTTCATACTATGCATTTAATTTGAATTGTTTTTGTTTTTGTTGCCCCACACATTAATAAAGATTTTTTTTTCATAAACACTTGCTTCGAATGACATTTAAATGTTTAGAACTGTGGGAAAATCTTCTGAATATAAATTTTCAACCAAAATGTTAGAAATAGTTTTTACTTAAATTTAGATTTTAACTTTGAATCTGTTGATAAGTTGTTCTATCTCCTTTACTCTCTCTCTCTCTCTAGCAAGTCTTTTGATTTATCACAGTATTCAAATCGATTTTTTTATTCATCCTTGTTTAGTTTTCATCTCTGGAAAACATTTTCTTATATTTTTAATTGAAAAATTGTGATTCATTAAATATATTTCAACTCTGTCCTGTGAATTCAATTCTTTTTCATCTAAATTCATTTCATTGGAAGATTGCTACTTTTTCAACACATTGTACATCATCCTGTTTGAGATACAAGATGCAATTAGTTCTTCAAATAATTGTATTCCTTAATTTCCTTTCTTTAATTTTTTATTTTGAATTCACTTCATGTATTTACTTCTTTTAGAACAGCAATCATGTCTGCAAAATAAGTTAAATTTCGCAATCATACCTCATTAGATAATTATACAGCATTGTTATTTGACTTGATTCTTTGAAAATTAACCTGAATTCCGGATGTAGCAATAGGGTTCCTGGATAATTCTATATATAATAAAATAAATAATCTGGAATTAAGTTCTCTCGCTTTTATAAACTTTATTATTTAAAGCGTCTTTTAATGAATTCTTTATTAATTTTGCTACCGTGATACTTTATTCCAAATAGATGCTAGGATGAAACTTAATTTTTTTTCTTTCTCCATTCTTTTGTATGCTTATTAGAATTAAAATGGGAAATTGGCTGTTGTGTGCCAACAACGCATATGATTCCATTAAAATATTAACTGCTTTATCCCTGACTTTGGGAGAGAGAAATTAAGTTTTAATTTTCTATTCCTTGAACTCACACAGATGTACTTCTCACAAAATCGCCTTTTAAACAAGCTGATCTGAGCCCTTGCTTAGTAGTTTCAGGTGAAATTAAAGAAGAAAACTTTTGATTGAGTTTTATAGAAATTTTAACAGAGCTCAAACGCGTAGATTCTCCAAATTTTTTTAACTAAACTTTTTTTCTTTTTTGATTTAGCTTTATCATATAGACAAATTTACTCTTATTATAAATTGTATTTTCCTTTCTTTCTCAGACGCTTTATAAACAAACAGTAAGCAGTTCAGCTGGGTAAATTTCCTAATTTACTCCCATTTTTATAATAAAAAAAATCGAGCATTTCTCGTTTCCTTACTTTATTAAACAGAATATTTTAGTTATATTAACATAAAAAATTATCCCAAACGATACTTTAAACATCAACTGAATGCAAATAAAAAAAGTTGTTAAATATATTAATATTTAATAAACTTATCAATAGCATACCAATCAAAGTTCAGTGTTATATTACCTTAATGTGGTACGTTTTTTTCTCGAGGACTTTGGAAAGAATTTCAATATAATGGTAATGCGAGTAGACGTTACAGCACTGATCGCTCCAGAGTTGCAATGCCGAATGAAGGCCTGTATTTGGCAGTTACTGCCAAAAGAAACTGACAGAGCACATCATCAAACCAGACTCGTCAGCTCTCTTCAGCCACTGGTACGACAGTTTCAAGGCAGACCGTGTACAGACACTTAGGGCATATTGATCTATATGCTTGTAGACCTGTCAGATGTGTTCTACGTTCAGCAACTCACTGTAGCCTGCTATCAGCCTGGAGTAGAAAACATGAACTGTGTGTGGACACTGCAACAATAGGCTTGTATATTCCGACGAGTTCGGGTTTAGCTTGCAGTCTGATTCTCGTCGGACTTTCAAATAGAAAAGCGCCGGATATTTTGAGGATAATTTGTTTTTAATTTAGTTCGTCACATTTAAGTTCAAAATATTCATTAATTTTTTGAGAAGATGTGGATGATGAGACTCTACACACTCATGATCACACACGCACGCATAAACATTTTTTTTAAAAAATTAGCAATATTTAAGTTATTTTTCATGATTATTTCCTCACTGTCAACAGTCAACTATGCTAATCTTAATTTCTCGTAAAAGTGCGGCTAAGTGATAAATAATTATCTCTGTACCTTTGTTTATTGACAAACAAATATTCGGATGAAACCACTGACGGAAATGCTCGTATTTTTATTATTATTGAGAATTTCTGTTTAAAGAGGGTCAGTAGTGTAATTTACCGTCGTTAACGTTGACTCATGTTGATTTTTTTTTTCCAATTCCCTGATTTTTAACCTTATAACTATTCAGAAAACCCTTTTAGTTCAATTAAAAATATTTATAAATAATTATAAAAAATTACTTTTTCCAAAATGGTGGGGTGCATGAAAATGATTTAGAAATGAGCGATAATTAACGTCGAACTTTGAAACTACACTAGGGTTGCTGGTGAGCAATAGACCTCTTCATTTTGAGCTTAATTTTTTCAAGTGATGAGGACGATGCTTGATGGTACCTCTCTCTCTCTCTCTCTCTCTAGCTCTCCAAAATCCCATAACACACCAACTTGAGGCCTTTTTGACATGAACGTATCTTAGTTTCTCTACTGGGTAGGTGTTCAATGCCATCAGGACTTGAATGCGATATTCGACAGCGCCGCGCGGGCACGAATTCATTATTAGAAACATTTAAATACCGATGCCAAAAAATGACTAGAAAGGAGAAAACAAAAAATTCCAGCTTCATTCTTACTTAACAGAAATATTTAAAAAAGAGTAGCTTTACTCGCAATAACAAAATTGGGAACTACATGTCTTTATTAGTATAATAATTAAAAATATCACGCATTATAAAAATGATTAAAATTCTGGAACCATTTCCCCAAACAAAATTATTTGAAAATCTACAGTACATAACATCATTGATTCTTATATCTCGTATAATAAATCATTCTCAAATAAAAATATCCAAATAACACACTTTTTTAAGCATATCAAGCAGTTCGAACCAATATAAACAGAATATTTAGCAATTGCAAATTTCGTTTATTACCAATCGCAAAGCAAAATTAACGCAACAAAAACAATTATAAACAAATTTTGTGTCAATTTAGAGCTTATTTAGTGCTATTAGAACCCTTTTACGTGCATTACTCCATGCAATAACAATATGCAGCGCTTCTCAAACTTTCAATATTTGAGACCCAATATTCAATCATAATTTTCATCGCGCCCCCTTCTTACTATAATGAATTGAATTCATTAATACTATACTTTGACGCTAAAGCTACAATATGACTTTAACATCTTATGTTCTACCGGTGCATATAAACGTCTCCCTCAGCCAAAGTATTAAATGCCATGGACGTATATATGCGTCTTTCTGAACTACATTCTTCTCTATTCACTGCTATTCATAAAATTATTCCGATGGCTTTGGAATGTAATAAAAGAACCATGACAGTGTTTGCGAAGGGTTTACTCATTTCAGAGAAGGTTTTATTTATTCCTTTTCTTACCCCCCCTCTTCTCAATACGTCACATACACGTTCATACGTCGGAAATGATGGTTGGGATTGGGGAATGAATTGCATAATTTTTTATTGACAGTTAAGGGATTAATTATAAACTGTATAAATTATCAAAATAAGTGTTAGTTTTTGCATATAATTTTATATATGAGAAGTCCATGAGGTCCCTTGTAATTATTAAACTTACTTTTATATAGGTAAATTAATTGTGAAACACATGGGGCAGTAATGATACATTTTGAAGTTTATTATTTCAGTGTAAATGTGTATTCTATTATTTTTTTTATTTTGTCAGAATGTATTTTGTTTGATTACTTTCAGTGAATTAATAATTCTTTAAATAATCTTTTGGCTCACGACTTCCCCTTCCCCCTCGCGCTCCCTCGTACAATTATCACCCCCAGGGGGACATGCCCCACAGTTTGAGAAACGCTGGTGTAGTAAATAATTATTAAAAGTTCTTTACAGCTAGTATTTCTTATTTTAAATGGATTGCTATTGGTTTTTATCAGCGATTGAAGAATTTTTTAAAAAAAATATGAGGCAAATAAATCATTTTCATTGAATATCAATGCTAATCGAAATGTTTATGGAAGAATTTGGTGTATTCGAGGTTAGAAAACACACACACTTAATCATTTTAATTAGCATGTAAGAATACTCCAAGTGAACGGAGTTATGATGGATATTTAAGTACATAATGTTAAAAGTGAACGCTAAATAGCAAACGCAACAATTTTTTTAGTAAATGGCCTGTGCAGTTACCAGATCTTAATCCAAAATAGAATTTGTGGGATGAGATCGAACGGGTCGTCAGGAAGTTGAATCCAGTGCCATGCCACCCGAAGGCATTGGAAAATGCGGTTAATCGGATATTGTCTCAGACTCTTTATACCGCCTTCCAACATCTCATAAGTCCTTACTAAGAAGAATCCCTACAGTTTTACAGGTAAAGGATGGTCAAAAACTGAAATAAAGGGTGGCATAATAAGTTGTCCACTCAGTGTATAGGAACATAAGTAAATGCAAATAATGCAATATGGGTTATTTAAATCTTAAAAATGTTGCGTAAAACGCCACGCGATAGAAGTGAAACTTCTTTGGCGACGTTGGAACATTGATTATTTACCGTAATATTCCAAATTGACTGAGTACATGTCTCAATCGCCTAATTTGCATGAAAGGTATTCGTGGCGAAATGAGTATTTCTGATATCACATGCAAGGTAGAAATATGTCCTGGAATTTCTGGATATACAATACCATTACATTATGATAAATTTGGTATAATTTTCCTGTTTAAACTTTGTCGGCAATTGTAGCATGCTTTAATGTGTCTTAATTTCTGGTAAAATATTTTGTAAAATATTTTTGTGAACAGCAACAGACGTTATGAAATCATCTCTAAACCCGAATCTATCCTAAAATGAACGATTATCAACGAATCGCTTTTAAAATCTTTGTGAGTATTTTTATGGAAATCATAGTCTTTGTAACGTAAGATAGAATTTATTATTGATTTACATGCATCAGTTTCAAAACGCACTAGACTTGTCGAGGGCTATGTAGTTAATGCACAGGGTGGTTCACTAAGTCCGTATTAATCTGTGCTGTCATTAGAAGAGTCTCAATAGCATTCCCATCTCTTAAGCTGAGCTTAAGAGAGTATTTTGCAGTGTTTTTTTTCCGTGCTCGATATTCTCTCATGTACTCTGATGGAGATTTGGCAGAAGCACTTAATGAATTTGCAATATTTTCTGGGGGTTTTTTTTTGTCAATTTTTTAACTGGGCTTGCTGCTAGTTTTTCTTTTTTCTTTCTTTCAATAAACCTTTTTGTGCATTTGATTTAGGCATTCTGACTAGAATTAATATAATAATTCAACACAAATAAAAGTCAAAAAAGCAAATTAACCACCGAAAACATCGCAATGTAGGAAGCAATCTGAGAAAATATTTCAAAAGAACGCTTTTTCTGCGAGAGCTATTTTGTCTACATCGCAAAGTCACTGCATCTCATACAATCTTTGATATATGTTCCCCGGTCTGGGGGAAAAGGACCCCCTAATAGGAAGATGGGCAAGTTTACCAATCGGAGAAGTGAGCAATCATCCAACTTTTTCATGGATATGACGCAAGTCACGTAGTGTCCGGGCTCACCCTTTTCCTCCCAACTCGCTGTCCTGTCATCATGGTGACGATTCGGGGGGGATGGGGGCAGACTACTTCCGTTCGCTTTTTCACTGTTACGCAAAAGTGGGCAAATTTCTCACTCACTCTCGAGAGCAAAAGAGTTTCACTTCAAAAATTCATTGTGGATCTTGAAATTTGCAACTAAAGTAATATTTATATAATAATAAGTTCTTACTTAAATTATCACACATACACTGCTGGACAATTGCTAAGGACGGATCCACAAATTGCTATGTAGCATAACATTAAGCGAGACATGAGGCAGGCCTAGTAGGATAAAATATAGTTGCCACACTGTTCAGACATTAGAATAAAGAATATTTATTGTTCTGGAAAGTACAAAAGCTGTGAAACATTTGAAAGAAAAAAAAATGTTCATTTGATCTGCGTACGGAGAAATGGAACAATGCATCTAAAAGTCAGCAGGCACCTTAAAGAAAGGTATCAGTACGGGATATGTCCACCGTGGAGTGTGATGCAACATTCCACACGTCGTACCATACTTTGCACAACATTATCCAGCAGCTGCTGAGGCAATTTATCCCATTCCTCTGTGAGTGCACGGATGAGGGTGTTCTTGTTTGTCGGAGGATAGTTTCGACCAGCAACCTGCCTCCCCAAAGCATCCCACACATTTCCAATGGGGTTTAGATCTGGAGAACGTGCTGGCCATACGAGACGTTGAATACCCTCACTGTCTAGATAATCCTGATCAGCGAGTGTTCGATGACATGTTGCGTTGTCGTCCATAAAACAAATTTATCACCGACAGCACCACGGAAAAGACGAACATGAGGAAGTAGAACTTCATCAACGTATCGTTGGCCCGTCATAGTCCCATTCGCAACCACATGTAGGCGCATGCGGCCATTGATCATGATGCCGGCCCACACCATGATACTGCATGTCGGATATCGGTCCTTTTCCTGGATATTTTCTGGACGATAAACAGTACCACTCTCGCGCCAGATCAGTTGGCGTCTACAATCCGATGACAGACTGAACCTACTCTCATCTGAGAATAGTACGCATGCCCAGTCCTGTTCAGTCTAATTGTGATGCTCACGACACCATTGCAAACGGGCAGTACGGTGCTGTCTGGTCAATGGGACACACACAACAGGTCTGCGTGCGTATAGTCCTCTTCCCCTCAAACGTCTGGCAACAGTTTTTCGGGAGATCTGCTTTCCTGAGGCAGCAAGAAACTGATTTGCCACCTGCTGAGCTGTGGTGCGCCTGTTCCTTTTTGCTGATAGGACGATATATCTGTCTTCTGCAGGCGTCGTACTTCTAACACGACCTCCCTCGTGCAGTCTACTACACATTCCAGTAGTTTTAAATGACTTCCACAGCCGTGAAACAACGCTGTGAGCGATGTCGAACTCCCTGGCAACATCTGTTATTTTTCGCCCTTCTTCGATCTTTCCAATAATTCGGCCACGCATAAAATCATCTATGTGATGTCGGGAAGACATGCCAAAAATTTTAAGTTCGTCTATTAAATCTTTCCTGTCAAACTTTGACTTGAAACAACAACGGTTCACACGCGTCAAAACCTTTAAAGCTCTTTTGAACGCTATCACGTGATGAACAGACGTGGAAAAAAATTTGCATACTCATACTTCTTCTTACTAATATCCCGTACTTATTCTAATTTTCCACATTTTGCTTCCTTTCATTTTGTGGTTGCTATGGATGATAGTGTTATCCGTCCTTAGCAATTGTCCAGCAGTGTATTTTAAGTTCTTCTTATACTTAAATTTGAGACTGACATAAATAAAAAGAAACCCATGAATTCATTACGGTTTAATATCGGCAGAAATATAAGTATTGTTTAACAAAATAGAAAGTAAGGGGGAAAAATCTCTTGATGTATTCTTATTTTGCTGAGTAACTCCTTAACAAGAACATCATTATATATATAAAGTCATAATGAAGTCAATTTTTGTTGAAACATATGAACGTCTTTTCTCTAAATGAATTTTTCCCCTGGAAATACGTTCGTTGTAAGGAATATTGTCAAGTTTCAGTCAAAAAACATTTATTGAAATCAAAATTATAACACACATATTAGTTAATATAATAATCATTTTATCTTATAGATTAATTTATATAATCTATGTATTGAGTTAAATATTTTACACCAAGACTTTGTTAATTCGTATTTACTGTATGAGATATCTGTGTATGTTTAGTGTTTTGAAGAATTTTTGATTAAAATCTTAAAAAGTTTTTACCTATCATCTTATCTCTTATTTATACTTTTGAACGCCTTTAATTTGAGCGTGTGTATGGGAGTTGTGTAGGTATTTCAAAAAACTACTGTACTGAAAGACCCAAAACGGCTTAAAATAGCAAAGTAACTATTTTCTCTCATATTAATAAGGCAAATGTAGCATTTATTTAAGTTTATTTAATAAAACATAATAATGCTGAGGTTCATCTAAAGAATAACAAGATTTGAGTAAGTAGATTATGTTATCCTGTTGTTTGTAGGAAAGAGAAAGAGCTAGGATCAGAGGCAAATGCACTTTGTGCGAAATTACGGGATGCAGTGAAATGTATTCGCAAATAAATGCTTTAAAAGAATAGCTTGACTTCAACGCTCTTTATTTCTAGAAAAAATGACTGAAAAGGAAGGTAAATAAATTATTTAAAATAGAAAATTACAAAAGGGATGAAGAAATTCCTTCTAATGTAGATCTAATCTAAAAAATTTTTAAAAAAGATCTTTTAGCTTGCATTATGCAAATAACAATAACAATAATAAAGGTATTTGAAAATTGGTTTAAATTGAATACTTCCAGTTTTAATTCGATTATTTTAGTTTACTTCTATTTTATATTACCTGATATTACTAATGGTGTTTTTAATTAAATGAACAGAAAAAAAAGATTCGAACAGGATATGTATGATATTTCATAAAAGGGAATGCGCTTTTCAAATAAAGCTGTAAAAAACAAACCACTGAAAAACATCAATTATTGTATTAATTATTACAAGATTCTGCCCTCCTTATATTGAAATTTCCATCCCTATAGTTTTTATTATTATAAAGCATTCACATGCAATTACCATTAAAAGACTACTTATACTATTTCAAAGAAATAGTTTGAGTATAGTTTCCTTATTAACATATAATCTTTATGCTTTTTTGAAGAAAAGAAGCCTAATATTTTATAATAATTTTTTTCTTAATTTTGTAGAGTCTGAGAGTGTTCCATTGGTTAACTAACAAGAATCAAAATCAGATACGACGAACTACAAACATATTCTAAGAGTTCAAAGAGAACTAAATCATTCTTTTTATTAAGTAAACTAATTAAAAAATATTAAAGATGTCTTCTTTTAATTCAGAGAACAGAAGACTTCTTAATAAAAACAAGGAAAAAATGAGATTTTGCAAATTTTAACTCTAATTTAATGTTTAATTTTGAATCCAGACTCGGCATATTTTAGTCAAATTTGACTAGAGAATGAAATAAAACTTCTATGAGGCATATCCGGAAACTAATTACCGTTTTGGAAAAACTCGCATAAAATTATCTTGTTTCAAAGCAAATTTTTTTACATAAAAGAGCATGTTTGAAACTATTTTTCTACATAGTTACCACCTTTTTTCAGACATTTGCCATGTATGGAAACCACCTGGTCTATAGCCTCTTCAAAGAAAGACGGCGCCAGTGAAGAGAGCCATTTCTGAACAGTTCTTTGTGGAAACTAATCATAAAGTAATCGTATTGTGAACCGTCCGCGTTTTCACGAATTTTCTCACTTCTTTTTCTACCAAACCATCAGTGACAACAAAAAGTCACCCACCAGTGCTTTGTCAGGATCATTGGTGCTTCCATCATTGAATTTTCGAACCCACGTTCTCGCTCTTCCTTCACACTCATTACATTTTCATTAGAAACCTCAACAAATTGAAGATGAATTTCAACACTCTCCTTGCTTTCAAAAAACGGATTATAGAACGCACTTCGCGGTAGACGGGATCGGCAATCGTCTTAAAAATATTAAACCCTCACTAATGCGTGTTAAAACAACACAATCTGTTACAACATCACATACTGTTTATCAACCAGAGACATGTGTACTTAAGAATGGGGGAAATCCATGTGACGTCATAGTCGTATGATAATGATAACTACGTAATTCTTGCCAATAGATTCAAAAACTTATGTGACGTCATAGTCACATGATAAAAGTTATCTTGTGTTTCCAGCTAATCAGTTCACGCGCTTCGTTGTTTCCAACATGTACTCTTTGCAGAAACTCTCTTTTAAAAAGTTTATGTATGCAAAATGCATTTTATTTAAAAGTATATACATAATTTTTTTTTTTAATTTTAAGGAATCTTTTTGAAGAAATTTTTTTGTAACATTTAAACATCTTTACCTGATTAAGAAAATTTAAATTTTATCTGAGTTTAATAAATGGAACAACAAGTACGCTTAGTTTGATGTCTGTTTTGAATTCAATGGAGAACACATGTTTGTTTTATCATGTGAGCGTCATGAATTGAGCCTATTGAACTCCGATACTACCGATGCGGTTGCGGTAGAATGAAATGGTACGATGTTTCCGGACACGCCTCGTACTTATGACAATGCCTTTATTCAATTCATTTTTTCCTTAATATCTGATTTTGAGAGGAATGAATTTTACATAAAAAGCTAGACGATGCTGGCCTTTCCTTTCTGAAATATTTTCAAAACCTAGCATTGAGAATTAAGTGCGGGTTCTGAAATAAATAAATTTAATAAAGTAGAGTAAAACTCAAACCTGATAGATCCTTTAAAAATGATACAACTCTTAATTTTATTACAGAAATGTAATAATTAGAGAGATATCTCATAAAAATGAAGAAAAAAATATTTGCTTATAGATATAACCAACATAACTGTATTATAGAAAAGGTGTGACATTAATTGTTAAATGTCTATGGAAAGAGCTGTAAAATATCAATAAAATAATTCATGCTCTAAATATTATAACATTCTAATTTTAATCATTCTTTTTCTTTTCATAAAGTAGCATTCATTAGATAGGCACTAGATAATATTTAATTAACTAGAGGAAAAGTGGCATCTAAAAAGAGAGAGAGAGAGAGATTCTCAATACTTAATATAATTAAAATGGGAGTTCATTATATTTCTGAAAAAATGCTTCAAAGTTTCCATAATATTTTGGTTGACGTAATTCCCTTGTGAGGAATGTATAAGCTAAACTTCTTGACTAATCTATATTCTCATAGTGAAAAAATTTACTTTAAAAAAATTTACTTTAATTTTATGTTATACATTTGCTAGGGAATTTAAAATAGAGCACACAATGTATTTTATTTATAAATGTTATGAAATATAAATATCAATGAAATATAATATATGTTTCCTTTATTTAATTTTTAAAGTCGGAGCATGTAACATTTACAATTCGCTTGATATCAAGTTTATACATATAGTAATAAAATTATATAAATAAATGTGTTATAGCTCATTTTTTCCTTAAAGAGAAAATTTCTGTTTTTATAGAGAAACATACTCAAAACTACATGACGAAAAGACCAACTACGATTTGTCTTTCTAAAAAAGTAATAATTGGTTGAGAGGATGAAATATTTAGAATCTTATTCAAACGATAAAAATAACCTCTTGTGTCTTAAAATGCTTCTATACAAAAAGGAAGACAGGGGAACTTCAACTACGTATCTCACAACAGACCTTCATATAACTAAACAATTTTTCGGTAGTAGAAACATATTAGTCCAGTGTTTCTCAAACTGTGGGGCGCGCCCCCGGGGGGGCGCGATAAACGTACAAGGGGGGCGCGAGCATATCGAAAATAAAAGATTAAAAAAAAAATTATTTACTGGAATGAAGTAAAACAAAATACTTTCTGACATAATAAAAAAATGCACATTTACACTGATATAATTTATATATCTGCGATATCACGTCATAAAAAATTAAAGCTTCTACTTCTATTACGGTTTCTTTTCAAACCAAAATGAGAAAAAACAAAACTCAGACCCATAATCGAAAAAAAATTTTAGGAAGATAAAAAATTCATCACTGTAATATTATTGTCATCAGCTGTAGGCTGCAGAATGTAGTTGCTGCGGTTTGACCTTCGAACTTACTTGTACGGTTAGCTACCTCCCTGTTCTTATGTATTTGTTTTTTTCATTTTGAGAACTTGCAAATAAACTATTTTTGCTGCGATATTTTCCTTGTAAAATATTTTTATGATTTTTGGAAAAGCACAGAGAGCTCTTTGAAGGATTACTTGGCTAAGATTTATTTCTATGAGTTATTCCCAAGCATATAAAAAAGCAAAATGAAAAATGTTTTACATAATTTTTTTTCAACATCCATATTGTAATAAATACACTTTTATTCCGGAGCTGTCACGCCAAACACAGAGTGCACGAAATCGGTAATTCTGGCAAAACTGTTTAATTGTTACCAATGGCTCTGACACTATCCTCCTGTTTGACAGTCTTAACGTGTGAACTAAAATGTATTTGTCACATATCTCCCTCTTTTTGGGAGTGACAAACGTTTTTTAAACTCTTTAGGTACTTGTTTTGACTGAGTTCCCGGTGTGATAACTTTTTTCCTAAATATTTTCTGTGTTGTTGAAGTAGGTGAGTATATTTTCTCTTAATTAAATTATTCACTGGAATTACGATTTTTATTGTTTACTATAAAAATAATTATAAAAAAAAAAAAAAAAAGATTGGGGTGGCTCAATAACCCCACTCGACCATTAGTATCAAGTGCGTGCCTAGTCCAGGTTTAAAATATGTTACGACTTTAAATATTGAAAATAATACAATTATTTCTCATCGGAATTTTATATTATTGCTCATTATTCAACATCAACTCTAAATGCTAATTCTGTGAGGCTTAAAATTACAGTTCGCTTAAAACTAATTATAATTTGAGCAATGATTTAAAAAAAATCATTTTACATTTTTGTAAACATTGTTGCGCACTTGGCTTTACTCTCCTTAAAATTCAGCGATTATATCAATATTGTTTTATTTTCTTATAAATGAACTCGTGCAAATAGCCTGTACTTCAGCCGGTATACTTTTAATGTATCAGTGCTGCACAGAGTATTTTATAACTAATTAATTAATGCTAAATTAAGAACAAGTTTAATAAGTATTAGCGACTTCCATGGGCTTGTCTTACAGAGCAAATTTTTCAAAGGAATGCTTATGATTAGAAATTGACCCACTGAGTTCTTTCTAAAAAAAAGCTGATATCTATATTTTGTCTTCTAAGCAGCCACTGCATTTTGCAATATGTTCCAATTTAAAAATTAGAGAAAGGAAACATAACAATAATTATCCTATTACTTAATATTTTTTTTGTTGCTTAAAAGCAACATACACAAAATTTAATACTTATGTCATGAATTTGTACGGTATATAATTAAGATTATTGCTTTAGCGTAAAAAAATGCATTATTATTGCATTCAATACATTATTAATGTATAAGGGGGCGCGATAAAAATTGTGATTGATAAGGGGGCGCCACTATTGAAAGTTTGAGAAGCACTGTATTAGTCTTATTAAAAATTAGGTTCCTTCAAGATTATATTTGATGCAAGCCAATTTTTACTTCGAGCCAAATTTTGAGAGCTTTTTAAATAGTGGTGACCAAAATGTGGGGCTTTTTTTTAAAAAAATTTATATTTTTAATATTTTATTTAAAAATCACATACACACAGAAATGATTTTAATACATCTTACTTGGGAGAATGAAATGACTAAAATATTAAAGATAAAAACTACCAGTAAAATTTTGGAAACTTATAAAGATACTTTATAGCAGCACGCGCGAGTTTAAATTTGCGTTTTGAAAAAACTCATTTTTCGTACAGTTGATATTGCGAGGAAATTAAGCTTTATGTGTAAAATTAGATACTTGATTTGGCATTTGGTCGAATATTATTTATATTTAAATTATACTTTCATAAATTATAAATAGTAACTGAGCATAATGGAAACAAGCAAATGATGGAATTATCATTCTCTAAAAGATCTAAGATTGCTTTGTTGGTAGAAATAGTGTTTCACATCTTGCAATAGATAGGTAAATAGAAAAAAAAGATGAATACATTTGGAATATTTAAATTTTGTTTATTTTATAAAAAAGTAATATGGGTAAAGGTAAAATGAATAAAAGTAGAAACAATGTATAAATTGTTGATGAACAGAGGGATAAAAAGGATGTGACTGAAAAAAAAAAAAGAATTTCATCTGAAACCAACAGCAGCAATTCGAGTGAAGTTGGTGTGTTAGTGTGTTTTGGAAGATAAGGTAGAGTGAGGAGCATACGAATAAGCTTATCAAAAGTTTTGACGATGTTAGATCTAGGATTTCAAGATAAGAGAGACATTTTTTATTCTACACGAACTTCAGAATAGAATTTTGAGAATAAAAGAGCAAATAACCTGAACAAGTGATCAATTGAAGCAGATTGTTTGGTCTGATCAGAGTTCAATATCCTTTTTTTGGAAGTGATGGTTTAAAATATGTGCGATTGAGAGAAAAGGTGGAGAGGCATTCACGCAAATCATATTCAAATTTCAAGCATTCTCACGTAGTGATGACATGCACGTATATGTCAACAGATGGTATAATTGAAAGAAAATTTATTGATACAATCCTATGTTGTCTTTATAGATATTTCTTTTCCCTAGACAATAATACTTTCTATATTTTCGACAGAAACCAACTTCTTGCCCGAAGGCATAAAAAAAGATACATAAACAAGGATTTAATCTTGTTGAAAATTCAGTTACACCAGATTTGGTATCTAACAGATAAGACATAAAACCTCTATGGCACAATTAAAATTATTGTACGAATATTTCATGTATGAAATAAAAGAAAATTTATCGATGCATAGTTGAATGTTGAATCCTTGCAATCTATATAATATATAAATGTTACGTTGGCTTGTGTTCGCTTCAATAACTCAAAACGTTCTGCATCGATTTATCAGAAATTTTGACATAACGTTGCATTAGAATGCGGGGAGGTTTTCTTAAAATTTAATTTTAAGTGATTTTATGGTGTTGTAGAGGAAATTTAACTCTTACCTTTCTTCTTGGCAGCCGATTTAATTTAGAATGGAAAATTTTTTTGAATATTTAAAATTATAATTATAATGAACTAAATTGTTATTTGTTTATTAATTATTAATTAGTTAATTGTTAATTAAATAATAATTTAAATAAATGTTAACATTTTTATAATATAATCCTTAATTAAATAAAGATTAATATTTTAATAATATAATTCTTATTTGTCAAATATTATTTTTTAGCAGACGATTTATTTTGTAATTTTATTTCTTGGCTAATGTAAAATGTTTTCTGGCAATAGAACAGAATTTCAGTTAGTTATTGTGCTGTAAATAAAATGTTGGTTTGGAAGAGATATTCTGAATTAATATTTGTGTCTCTCATATTTACTAATTCCACTAAACTGCGTGACTCACATTTCCTACCAATAAAGCTACAGACGTCATATAACGTCACGATTCTCTTTGAATGCGAACATTTATCCTTTACACATAGTTTTTTCCGTAGTATTACATATTTTTACTATAATTATGTTTATTGATTGTCATATTTATGTATTTTTTGTTTTTTGATACATAATTTTGATTATTTTTCGAATAAATCATTTTTTAAAACTATTCTTTCAACAACTCATATTTTGCTTTGTAGTTTTGGCAACATTCCGATAGCTTTAACGTGGTATGCTTACGCGATTTTGCTTATTTATTACATCGTGTTTTTTTTCTGTAATTTTAAGCTAAATTTGTTTCTTTTTTATCAAGTGAAGGTTATAATTATATTTAACTTCAATACGCTACTTATTTTTAGCTAGAAACAAAATAAAATTTTAAAGTACTTGAAATCTCTAAAGTGATTTCGCTATCATGGTGCAATTAACCCTTTATCTACCGACTGTACTTATAAGTACCACTCACTTTAAAATTACATAGAATTACAATTCTTATGAATATTTTGACGATATTTGGCAGGAACACTTTTTACTTTTACTCTTCCAGAATACATGGCAGCACAGACTCTATGATGAGTATTTTGGCGGGGAAGGCGAATAGTTTTAAAGCAGAAGTTGCATTTCAGCAGACATTTTGATCGGATGGCGAAGATTGTCATTTTTGTTCCGAAAAAATGTTTAATGTCAAAAGGTTCAAGGTCAACACGTTTGGTATAAATTTCAACGTACATTCGCTCATTTATAAGCAAGAGATCGAATCTTTCATTACATATGGCTCTAGAGTTTGGGGTGAGGTACTTAAAAGGAAGATTAATTCTAAAACTCTGCGATGCATACAAAGAAGGATACTTTTGTGGGTCATTTGCAGTTATCGTACCATAAGTTATGAATCACTTTATACTATTTCTAGCTTCCCACCAATTGACATTGCTATTCTTCATAATATTGCTTTAGGAAAAATCTCAGCGTCTTCCGTCTCTAATTATATGATTGCATTCTGTCTTCCTTTTTTCTCCCTCATCCTTCAGAGAGGAATACCATCAATATTATTAAACTTAGTGACTTAAGTACAGACGATTTCCTGTTATTTGCTATCTTGATGGCAGAGTTGGTTTCGCGTTTTTTGTTATGTTCAGGGTGGTGTTGAATGCAAGAATTTTCAATTTAGAATTTTCATAATGAAAATGTACACTTTTTGTAGCTCTCTGAACTTTTATATTTAAACTTTGCTATTAAATGGATCACTGAACAAAATAGTGTCATCCAAAAACAACTTTAAAACCTAAAAGATAAAAACATCTCAATAGATTTTGAATTTGTTCGTGGACACACGGGCGTTATTGGAAATGAGCAGTTCGATTGGCTTTCAAGGCTGCAACCAAGCGCAAAATTAACATTACGGTTAATGTTCCTAAATCATTTTATAAGATGATTATGAAAGAAAGAATGGGAAAGTCTTGAAACCAAGAATACCTCATTTTAAATAAAGGGAGCTTAACGAAGAATTTTTTTCCTACCATTAATGAGAGACTGACCGGCCATCATTTTTATACTAATTACAAAGTAACCCAATTTCTAACTGGTGATGGAAACTTTACAGGCTACTTGAACAAATTTAATTTAATTCCATCATCTTCTTGTGACTGTGATATTGGTGGCGAGGAAAATGTGTTCCAAGTTTGAAAGAGAACGAAACATCCTAAGATTTGCTTTCAAGAGACTTGATATAAACTGGCCACCGTATCTTCACAAACTTATTTCCACAAGAAATTCTTTAGAAAAGTTCTGCAAATTTATTGCAAATATTTGAAATCTTTCATGAATTTAATTTATTCCTCCTTCCTTTGTAATATGTGTTTATACTAGCTTTTGTGAGCCCCGTGTGATACTTTGTGGTGCAAGGGGATTTTATAATTGTCTTCAACAGAAAAAAAGAGCTTAGTCTTATTTTTTTTGTATGTTAGTTAAGACCTTAGAAAACGATTTGACTATTTATTTTAAGGGAATAGTGTAAGTAATTAATTTTACAATTGAATAACGATGTGTGACGAATCTGTACGGCACTTTATC
The DNA here is from genome assembly GCA_019973935.1 of Trichonephila clavipes. Classification (NCBI taxonomy): domain Eukaryota; kingdom Metazoa; phylum Arthropoda; class Arachnida; order Araneae; family Nephilidae; genus Trichonephila; species Trichonephila clavipes. Next base: position 63,309 of record BMAU01014857.1, read on the forward strand.
ACTAATACTCTTAGGCGTCTTTAGGGATTATAAATTCGCGTATATTTCCAACCAGCTCTAAAAAAAGAAGAAACCGGGATATGCAAAGTAGTTAAAGTATTTAAGGAGAATGTTGTAAGTTAACAGCAGGCTATTACGCCAAGAGATAGGTGGAAAGTGTTTTAAAGCGATTCAAGTTGATTGGGCAATTAGCGGCTCGTGGATCATTTGGCAGTGGTCTTCAATTGGAAAGCGAGGTAGAAAAAGAAAGGTGAGATTTAAATATAGATTATCGGCTTATAAGAGTGAATATATAATAAAGTTAGTGGTAATTTAATGAATGCTAATAATTCAAATTGCGTGTATGTCTCGATCCTCTTATTCCGGTAATCCCGTTAAATATTGAGTTGATAGTTGATTAGTATCATATTTCGCGTGATTTAATTTAAGAGTAAGGTTCAATCTCCACATTGACGTAGACATATCGATTAATCTTTGTAATTAGAAGGTTGATAATTGATTCAAGTGAATAAATACAATTTGTTATTTTAAAAATGTCTTCTGGTTGTTTTATGCCTCAAATCAATCTTGGTGTTCAAGGTGGAATCCAAGGGGATTCTCATAGATGTGGTACTTATAAGTAACGACAGCACACTGGATGTTAGAGTAAGAAAAGCTTTTCGTCCGTGTAGTTTATTATTGTTTTTGTTATGTTGTAGCGTCACCACTGTAGTGCAATAGAGTTATGCCTCTTTGGCATTTCTTTTTAGCTTAACGTATTTATTTTGTATTTTTATCGTTTTGTTTTAACGTTATCAAAAAATTTTGAAATTTAAATTTCTGTGTGTGTGAGCTTATTCTTTTACCACACATTTAGAAATATCTATAATTTATTCAAAAATTAGCAACATTTTAATGTTTTTAAGTGTAACTGAGATTTTTTTAACAATATATTAGGATGTTTTCAAGGTGCTATTATTTACTTTTTTTTCTTTTCTTAGAATGTTTGGAAAAAAGAAGCTCAGTCTTGAAGAGACTGTGAATTTATTACAGAACATACCATCGGAAAGCAGAGATGCACTAATAGATGATTCTTCAGATGAAGAAGTCCAGCAAATTATGTGCTGGAATTTTTGATAGATTCTTAAAATGACGATCAAGAGAATGAACAAGACTCAAGGTGCAGTAGTTCATGTTCAGAGAATATAGTATTTCCTACCCCAGGTTGCAATGCTTTAAAAAACATTCAATCGAAACCTTACTCAAAATGCACAACGTGTAATGAATTTTTGGTTATTAAAGAAAAGAAAAACTGTTCCTTTTTTTGAATATCACCAATTTAAGTTTATGGGTAAAACCTGCTTTTATGTGTAAAAAAAGTAAATAAATTTTAAAAATTTCATAGTTTTCAAAAATAAATTTTTTTGTACCGTAAAATGGTAGTGTTCTCTGGGTATTTAGCATTTTTAAGAGTTAAAACTCCGTTAAAAAAGTCATCCGGTCTTTTTGTATTATGAGAATATTTTAGACCTTTGTGTACTGTCGGTACTTTGAAGTACGATTTTAATTAATTATCTCTAACGGATTAAATTAAGCAAAGTTGAGTATTTTATTTATGTATATCCCTTAATTTTCAATGTAGGGGATCTCAAAAAAATATTGTACGAAAAAAATTGCACTTATAATGTGGTAGATAAAGGGTTAAGAACAAAGGCTGTCGTACGAAACAATAATGAATATACACTACTGGTCATTAAAATTGCTACACGAGAAAGAAAAGTAAGCAACAAGATGATATTTATTGAACACGAATTTATTATACTATAAATACCAAGTGATTAAAGTTTCAAGAAATTTGGACAAATATATTCCGAGAAATCTGTATCCACAGAATAAGTGAATATAATAAACAGAAATAACAACTATTATACGCCTGGGCTTTACGTCAAACAAACCATGCAGAGAGGACCGATACACGTTACATACGTCGAGGATCAAACGTCCTCTTATTGGTGTGGAGTGGAAAAGGAGTGCCAGCTCAGGTGTCGTCCTCATTGCTTGATCATGGTTCAAAATTACTAGATCCGTTACCAATAGCCCTCGTACAGCTTTATAGGATAACGTGAAAATAACTCTAAGGTCAAACAAAGATTGGATGGCATGTTTAGATACAACTGCCCATTCAGCTTCAACTCAGTGCCACAGTTAACTATAGTGACTGTGTATGATCACCAGACGTTTTTCTTTTCTTTTTTTTATGAATGAGAGATCTAGAGAATGGGCAGATCAGGGCAGGAAGCCAAACATATTTTATGTAAAGAAAGGTCCGTACAATATGAGCAACATTCAGTAGTACATTATCCTGCTGAAACGTAGTGTTTCGTAGGTCTTGAAACCATGGGCCTTAACACATTAGATATGTAGCTGCTCAAAGCGTCGTCAATGCGAACAACAGGTGACCGAGACATGTATATCCAATGTCACTCCAAATGATGAGCCACAATTGTGACGTTGAATGAGCAATGGATATGTTTGTTATCTTTGATCCCACCCAAACTGTATGTGACCAACGGGATGCTGTAAACTGAATTTGTATTCTTCTGAATTGATGATGCTACGTCATTTTTGTGTCCAGGTTCGTCATTGATCACACTATTTAAGGCACTTCTATTTGTGTTGTTGTGTCAACGGAAACCGAAGTCATGGTCACCGAACTGGCAGTCCATGCTGCTGGAAACATCGCCATACCGTTTGTGCGGAGACTAGCTCTCTTACAAATGAGACCATTTCTTGACTAAAGGCTTCTAATGAGGCTGTACGATCTATTAAAGTTGAGCGGATAACATGTATGTCTTCTTGGCTGTTTGTGATAGCGTGTCATTGAGTTCCAGCATGGCGTTCCATACGACCATCCTAAGCCCATAGATTCCGTATTCTACAAGCTGTCATGGGATCTCGATTAACGCGAGCAGAAATACTAAGATGTGATAAACCGCTATTCCAGTAGGCCATAATTAAACCTGTGTTAAAGTTATAAATGTATTCGAAACCATTTCTGCTTCCTACACAAGGCATGACAGCATTTTTTAACCAGACAACAGCGTTCAAATGTGATTTGTGTATGTGAAGCTTGTTGTACAATTTCCTTGTTTAAATACACTGCAGGTGTCAATACCAGTGCCTGCTTTGCATTAATGCATTGAAAAACTAATCAATTATAAATCACAGTATCTTCTTCCTGTCGTGCCAATTTCATGTGTGTAGCGTATTGCCTTCTTGGTGTAGCAATTTTAATATATGACCAGTAGCAGTGGCGCACACAGGAATTTTTCAAGGGGAGTCCGGGGTCGAAAGTTCACCATTCTTGTATCATGCTCCTTTTGATTTTGTCGATTTTCGGTAACAAAACACAGTAAAAAACTAGTTTTTGAATAAATAATTAGCATTAATTAATAAAATTAATCATTAATAGCAAGTAATTAATTAAATTTTACGTACTATATACTTAGAATTATAATCAATCGAAAAAAAAATCAAGGGGGGGGGGTCCGGACCCCCCAGCCTCCCCTTGTATGCGCCACTGACCAGTAGTGTAATAATATGCCATTGTTTGAGATGCAACTTTTAAAAATTGAAGCTAAAATTTTACACGTTGAAAGTATCTAAAATTTGTTTCTTGTTACTTCATTTGACTTAAAATTTATTGTAAAATTAGAATAGATATTTGTATTGCATTAAAACTGTTAAGTAGACGAATGTGGAAAATATAAGAAGTTGAAAATTGCTCATAATTTAGATATAACCACCGTCCTATATCTACATAAATTCTTCTTCTTTGTAAGCACTACAGTCGATTTCCGGCCAAGGCTGTCTCATTTAGTTTAAACCATTTTGATCATGTTTATTGCCATTGTTTTTTCTTTTTATTTGCGCCGATGTTTCACAAGCATTTTTCTATATTGTCTAGCCATTTTCAACGGGTCTACCTTTTCTTCTCTTGCCCTCTGATTCCAAAAACGTTACTTGCTGAATTGGGTTGTGGTCATTAATTGTGAAAAAGATCTTATTTTACTTCACTGTGTGGTTCCAAAATGTCTTCTCAATATTTTTCGTTCAAATCCCAATAAGTTTTCCTCATCCAGTGATGTCATTGTCCAGCACTTTATACTTTTGTTTGCCTGCTTATAAATTTGGATTTAAATAGATTTCTCAAATCTCATAATAACATCTATTAGCTATGTTGATTCTATATATAATTCCGATCGTTATATCTACATAAATGGAAATATTTATCTATAAATGCACAAATATATCTACACAAATATCTATAACTGCAGATGACGTCACATAAATTGACACAGGTTATTGTTCTAAAGAAAAAAATCTCTGCCTGAAAGTTTTTATACTGCAGTAAAATCCATCATTGTCATATGAGTAACATAACTGAACTCACGCTCGTTTGTGAGGCGAGGCTAATGTGAGGGCCGACTTTGTAAATTTGTAGGTCGATTTGTTGACCCACTGTGTAGATGGGACTGATGTACGTTAAATCTGTCGAGGTCCAAAGTCCTCCCCTTGGCATGGTATGGATGTTTGGGGAAGGAGTGTCAGCTCAAAAATCGTCCTCGTCATTAGACTATTGTTCAATATTACAAAGACGGTTGGCAATAGACGCCACGTTGTTTAACAGTGCGACGAAAATGAATTACGTCAATCCACATAAGTATCACTGTGGCTCAAATATGTCCAATTTGGACACCAATTTTTCAGTTACAATCTATGCAAGTTACAATTACTCATATGCCTAATTTAGAAACGTGACCTCTGTATTTGTTGATGAGGCATTCTAAAGTACCTCATGAAGAGAGAGATGAATTATCTCGTTACTTATATAAAATATTCTTTCACATTCCCTTTCACACTTATGCGTACCGCTAAAAACCCGCCGTGTAGGGGAACGATGCACGTTAAATCTCTCGAGAGCTCAAACGTCCTCCCATTGGTATGGTGTATTAGTTCTGAGAGGAGCGGGGAGGGGGGAGGGTGCAAGGTCAGGTGTCATCCTCGTCACTTGACCAGGATTGAAACTTACAAGGTCCGTCGCCAAACGCCCTCGAGCAGTTAAATAGTGCAAAGTTAATGTTCACTCATTCACTAACCCACACCTATAAGATGTTTTTCTTTTCGTTGTTACATTTTTACATTTTGATTGTTACGAGCGTCATTTCTGTATAATTTGCATTTTTTAAAATAATAATATTTCATTTCATTGCAATTTGTTTTTTGTTTATGTTCTTGACCTCTTTCTAAAATAAAAACTCTTTCAAAAATATTTTGCATGAATAAGTGTTTAGAATAAAAAATGGCTATAAAAATCTGTGCTCTTTAGACGGTTTCGCTTTTTAAGTTCCACGTAATGTATTTAAAGGAGAAATATTTTACGTGCGTTTCGAAATGGTTACACAAACTATTTTGTGTCCATTTTGACAAAATACTCGATAATAATAACTATTTTTTTTTAAAAAAAGGGAACACTTCAAAATAATCTTTATGTTTAAAATTAATTTTTCCTTATAGTAGAAATAATAGAATATGGTGTGCATAAAATGTTTTTAACTCTTAGAAATTATTTCAATCATTTCGTGGAATAAATATTGAATAAGTCAACAAATTTGATTACGCCTTAAATTTGTGTAAGGTAAGCAAATCAAATTCGAAATTACATAAATCTATCAAGAAAAATTATTGTGTGTTTAAAATATACCAATTTTTTATTATATACCTTATTTGTATCGCAATATTTTTGGCCTAATTTCTCTGTAAGTATTACTCAACTGAGACAAGAAATTACCATTCAAATCCAAATAAAATTCGTCTGGCAAAGATGATAGCATATTCAATAAATATTTATAGTAACGACTTGTTTTACTCGTTATTTTTATTTATAGATAAACCGAGAAGTTCTTATCAGAAGTTTTTTTAGATGCATTTCTTCAAAATATTATTCATCAAACATGCTTTGTATGTGAAATAAATAATTTCTCATGATGTTTATATCCTCTCCAAATTTTTTTAGCACTATAGCAAAATAATTTTAAAATATCGAAACATACTGTTACGTTGATGGAGGTTCAAGGATTTTATCCAAATCAGCTGCAAATAACAAGACAGTTCTTTAGGAGCGATGGAACTTTATTGTCGAAAATCAGTCCTTGAAATACAGGATTCACAGCAGCAAAATTCGCAGAAGAAATCTCAGAAGGTGTTCACACCTGCAGCGCTCAGACACAACAATCGGTGTCTACGAAACACGTGTGCAAAAGATTATTCACAAGCACCGCTCGTCCTATTGAACAGCCGAGCTAGTCGCTTCTTTACGATTAAGGCAAGACTACTAATCGCTAATTAAGACAAGACTGACTAATCGCTTGTCAAAACAAGACTCAGTTTCAGCGATCGTCTCCCTATTTATAGGTCTCGCAGATCCTTTGAAAAAGATCCGCTTGCGTCATAGATAATGAAATTAGAGTATTTCTCCACTAATTTACAGAAGAATACATAGTCTCGAACTCTCCAAAAATGGTTACCAACATGGTTGCCAAGTCACTTTCCAAACTTGGTCTCCAAAAATGATAATAATGTATTGCCAAGATTTCGCCAAGTTCCCATTGAGTCGCCATTATAGCGTAAGGGACGGCGTTGTTCGCGAATATTACAATTTTAACATAAAATATATATAACAGAGTAATATATGCATTTAACATCAAAATACAATATATTTACACAATTTCGCACAAAATTTGTAACAACACTATTGATGCCGTTGGTTGAGTTCGAATAATAGCCAGAGATGGAGATAGTACTTAAATTTATATTACAAGAAAATAAATATTTACAGTTAAAGTTTACACTAAAAGGTAATAATGCGGTTAAATGAAAATTACACCCTTGAAGGTGCTGCGGATTGATGCGAACAAGACCTTGCGTCCGTCCGTTGCGTTTCAGTTTACAGAATGTGTCCCGGTACCGGTTCCAAAAAAGTTTCAGTTGGGGTAGGAAAGCGGGAAAATCTCCCGCACTCAGTTACAGTTAAGTGAGGAGTGGAAAGTCTGGCGCACTCAGTTACAGTTAAGTGAGAAGTGTAGAAACATACTCCCTACCCTATATCCGAACTAGTTCGGATATATGGGAAGTTTGTGGATTTATGAACAGGTCGTTTAAACACTGAGTCTTGGGTTTTCACAGTTGCAACACGAACCAGTCCGTCGTTGCCTGGATGCACTTGAAGAACTCGAGCCATTGGCCATGTACCAGGAGGACCCTCCTCTTTGATCAATACGATGTCATCTTCCTTCAAGTTTGGTTGTGCATCCTGCCATTTCTTGCGAGGTTGTAAGGAGGAGATAAATTCGGAACTCCACTTCTTCCAAAAGCCCCGTTTGATGTTCTGTAGCAACTCCCAACGATCTCTGTGGTTGGAGGTTGAAGGTAGCTCCTCTGGAACTGAAAGAAGAACATCACCTGTAAGAAAATGTGAAGGTGTGAGTGTAGATATGCATTCATGTCAGAGTCATTAACGTAGTGGAGAGAGGCCTGGAATTTAGTAATCCTTCGATTTGCGTGAGCAAGGTTGTTAACTCTTCAAAAGTTAAAACTCTTCAAAAGTGTCTCCCAATACTCTCTTCAGATGAAATTTGACGGATCGAATTCCTGATTCCCAAATACCTCCAAAATGTGGTGATGAGGGTGGAATAAAGTGCCAATCTATTGAAGATTTGGATAAGTAGTAAGAGATGGCTTCATTAGTTGGTAAGGAAAGCCATAACTTCCGTATTTCGTCAAGTTTTCGACGAGCTCCAACAAAATTGGTTCCATTGTCACTATAAATGTGGCGGGAGCCCCACGACGAGCACTAAAACGACGAAGTGCAGCTATGAAGGAATCAGTTGTTAAGTCTCCGACTGCTTCCATATGAACAGCTTTAGTTGCTAAGCATACAAATAAAGCAATGTAACCCTTTGTAGATTTAGTCCCTCGACATTTGTTGCATTTAATCAGTACAGGACCAGCATAATCAATACCGCAACTGAAGAAAGGTCTCTCCAGCGTGGCACGGTGTTTTGGTAAATTGCCCATCAGTTGTGGTGTTGTGGTGGATGTTTTGAATTTGTTACACTTTAAGCATTTTCTAATACATTTGTTAATTAATTTTCTACTTCCTACGATCCAATGGGACTGTCGAAGAACGTGAGCTAACAAAGTCGGCCCAGCATGTAAATGAGCGATGTGTTGTTCCTTGATAAGGAGTTCACTAATACTGTGCTGAGAAGGAAGTATGATAGGATGCTTGGAATTGAATGGAAGCTGGGAATTTTGCAATCTCCCTCCCACCCGTACTAAACCATGTTCATCTATGAATGGATGGAGGGAACGTAATGGACTTTTGGGTGGCAGAGAAATCTGTTTTTAATGCTTCGTATTTCTTCCTGAAAGTAAAACCTTGAACCCAACGAATGATGGTTTCTTCAGCGGTTTTGGTTTCCGAAAAAGGTAAGTGAAGTAGTATTAATATGGGATGAACTGATCGATGATCCTTGAGATGCTATCTTTTTACAGTTTTTAATAAATCTTTGGCAATAAGCAAAAATGCGAATTATTTTTGGTGAGTGAAGAGTAATGTTCGAATAAACCATGAATTACATCATTTGATGTGTGAGTAAACAGATTGAAGATGGAGACTGATTTTGTTCCTTTTTTACCTCATCCGAAGCCTCATCGCAACTGTATTCAGCCGTGGGCCAACTAGAAGTTTCTAGCCTTAGCCAGGGTGGTCCTTGCCACCATAACTTGCAATCTGGTAAGCATTTAGGATCAATACCTCGGGATGCAATATCTGCGGGATTTTCCTTAGAAGGCACATGTCTCCAATGCTTTGTAGGTAGAACTTCTATAATTTCAGATGTTCTATTTGCTACGAAAGTTTTCCATTTGCGAGGGTGACCAGACAGCCAGGAGAGAACTATTTTATAATCCGTCCAAGCGAATACATCAAAAAGGTATAATATTTTAATGTCCGTAAGACCGATTTAAATAGCTTGGATAGTAAATGTGCACCGCACAACTCCAATCGAGGAATGGAAACTTGTTTGACAGGGGCTACTTTAGTTTTTGATACAAGTAGTTGAACCTTTATTTTGCCGTTGTGTTTTTGCCGACAGTAGATTGCAGCAGCATAAGCTAATGAAGAAGCATCTGCAAAACCATGCAATTCCACTGTGTTGTCTGCTGTAAGGATGATCCATCTGGGAACAGTGAGGTAGTTGATGGCATTAAAGCCTTTTTGAAACTTAAGCCAATCCTCTGTTAATTGTTGTGGAATGGGAGAATCCCAATCTGTTTTTGTAAGCCAAAGTTTTTTTGATAAAAAATCTTCATGAATACTGAAAGAAGTCCTAAAGGGATCGAAAATTTTGGAAGATTCAGATAAAATACGTCTCTTTGTGAGTGGTGGTGTAAGTTCAAGCGATGGTTGGAAACCAAAGTGTCATTGGATGAATTCAAAATAAGCCTAATACTTTGGAACTTTCATTAGAATCTTTGGAAAATTCAACTCGTGTCATACGAGAACTATGTTCTGAAAATTGAGCGAAAATTCGGTGGAATTAGAATTCCATTTCTTAAATGAAATCCGCAGTACTCAAAACATGAGCAATGTCCTTACAAATGGAGATTGCGTTATTTGGCATATCTGCTCCTGATAGTAAATCATCCATATAAATATCTTCCTGTAAAACTCGGGAGAGGTTGGGATTATCTTTATCATCGAGAGCGATTTGCTTAATACACCTAGTGGCCAAAAAGGAAGCTGAGGCTAAACCGTAGGTGACAGTTTTTAGCTTGTATGTGCGAATGTTTTCACTAGAGTTATTTCTCCACAGAATTTGTTGGTATTTCTGATCTTCATCAGCTACTAAAATTTGACGGTACATTTTTCAATGTCCGCTGTAAATACAATTCTAGGAATTCTAAAATTAAGCAATATTTCAAAAATATCCCTTTGTAATTTGGGACCTACTCTAGCAGAGAATTTAATGACGTACCATTTGTAGTTTTGCAAGATGCGTCAAAAACTACTCTTAACTTTGTTGTAGCAGGCTGGATGGCTTGATAACGGCGTGATGCGGTAAAAATTCTGATCTTTGGAAGTATGGGATCTGGAATTTACTAAGCTCATGTGACCTAGCGATTCGTATTCGTTCATGAATTCTTTGTATTGTTTTTCAAAAATCTGGGTTATTTTTAAATTTCCGCTCCATTGCTAATAAGCGAAATTGCTGCGGGTTTTGAGTCTCCCAATTCTGAATTTGATTTATAAAATGGAGTTTTACAACAAAGCGTCCATCGGAATTACATGCATAAGTATTTTGAAAATGTGTTTCCACAAATTGCTCTTCAGGAGTTAATAATTTATCTTTTACGTTAGGAATTTCTTCTAATTCCCCAAAATTGCTTTAATTGATTGTCAATATTTGTACCATTAATGTGCAGATTTAGCATTGAATTTGAGTTTAAAGACTCAGTTAATTTGCCTGAAATTAGGAAACCGAAAATGGAATTTTGAGCGATTAAATTACTTTGAGAGCAAGTAATTTGCCCAGGAAGCAAAATAGAAAAAAAGTAGTCAGATCCGAGAATCATATCGATATTGTTTGAGATAAAAAATTTCGGATCCGCTAAGTAGGCATTTTTTAAATGAGAGAAATGTGTTTCGTTTATTTTTTCCGTTGGTAACGGAGCAGTTAGTTTTTCCAAAACATATGCTTTAACTGGTAGTTTGACCTTGGGGTCATGTAACGATACTAAATCTATTTCAACACACCCTCTAGTCATCGCGATTTTAGAATCTTGCAATCCTTTAATTTGAAATCTAGTGTTTTTTTCTTTTCAGGCCTAGCAGTTTTAAACATTTTTCCGAAATGAATGTTGATTCACTTCCGCTGTACGCCATAACTCGAATTTGACAGTTCTCCCCCAAAATATTTTTAATGTTAACGCTTAAAGTTGGTAATAAAGAAAAACATGTTTGTATAGAGTTCACGGAAGCTGCAACTTCTTTGTTTTGATTAGTATCATTTCCTGTCTGGTTTTGACTTTCAGAACGATGAGATTTATTTGCTGACATTGCGAAATTTTTAAAATTATTATCATGTAATAGCGAATGATGCTTTTTCTTACAATAGTGGCAAGTAAAAGTTGAATTACAATGTGACTCAGTGTGCTTATCAGATACAGTTCATACATAATTTTTGTTTATTAACAAGTTATATACGCTCTTTAACAGACATTTCTTTAAATTTAGAACATTTGAAAACAAGATGATTCATTTTACAACAAGAACATTTTAAACTATTGTTAAATTTCGATTTATTAATATAAGGTTGTTTTTCATGAGTAACGCTAACATTATAAAGTTCTTAGTATGTACATCTGTTATTTAAAAATTCTATAAATGCTTCAAATGTGGGAAAATCAATATTATTTGAGAATTGCGCCCATTATTGGCGCGTTTTGATCCAACCTTTTGTAACAAAATGTAAATCAACCATACATCTCTAGACTCTGCTTTAGTATCAATAGATTTAAGACCTCTAATTACTTCATCGGAAGTGTCTGCTATGTTGCGTAAGTTGTGAGAGTTAGTATCGTTAAAAGAAGATTGTTCCATGAAGGTTTTAATGAGTGAAAAAATGATTTGCTTCTTTTTATCATAACGAGCTAATAATTTTTCCCAAGCCTCGTTATAAGCCGTTTCAGTAATGGGAATATGCTTAATTATATTTGCTGGTTCTGACAGCAATAAACCTCTAAGATATTGAAACTTTTGTATATTCGATAAACACATATTATGATGCACTAATGATACATATAAATCCTTAAATGAAGGCCAATTTTTATAATCACCAAAAAAACGCTCAATATTAATTTTTAGCAACTTAAAATTGCTAGATTTCATATTTGAGACATTTTCAAAGACATCAGAATTATCATTTATATACATATGTTCTCACAGATAAATTTTCTAAGATATTTTGTAGCTTGGCTTTGGTTTCGTAATATTTTGTTTCGAATTCTTCCATTTCAGAGGATTCGATAGGTAAAAAGCAGCATCCGCTTTATCAAATTCCGTATAAGTTAATTCAAGTTTCTCTAACTTGTTGCGTATATCATTTTTTTTTTGTCAAAAGTTTGATCATTTTTATCAATGAAATTTATAGTTCTTGTAAGTGCAGCCTTCGCTCTGCCGCGAAGCACTGTAGCCGTTTCGGCGTCCATTAATTGATAAAACGAAATATGGATGGAATGAATCAGTAAGAGAAACCAAAGTCAAACGTTGAATGAAAATATAAAATAGTACTTATCTCTTGTTTCTCTGAATCGTTGACGAATCTCGTCGGTGCCTCCAAATGATGCCGTTGGTTGAGTTCGAATAACAGCCAGAGATGGAGATAGTACTTAAATTTATATTACAAGAAAATAAATATTTACAGTTAAAGTTTACACTAAAAGGTGATAATGCGGTTAAATGAAAATTACACCTTTGAAGGTGCTGCGGATAGATGCGGACAAGACCTTGCGTCTTTCCGTTGCGTTTCAGTTAACAGAAAAAGTCCCCGTACCGGTTCCAAAACGTTTCCGTTGGGGTAGGAAAGCGGGAAAATCTCGCGCACTCAGTTACAGTTAAGTGAGGAGTGGAAAGTCTGGCGCACTCAGTTACAGTTAAGTGAGGAGTGTAGGAAACAATATATATAGGTTGATATTAAAAATTCTTCTACTTTTTAGACATGATCTATTGTTTTACGATTCGCTATTGAATGAAGAACCATTTTCCATGGTTGTGATAAATCATTTCAAATTTTCGTTACGTTTTTATATTTGCTGGTTGAAATGAAATGTCCACTTGTTTCTGACACTTGATTATTCGATCACATAGAGAATCTGCTTGTTTAAAACATTGAAAATTAATATTCATTTAATGGTAGTTTTTTTTACTTCAGTCTTCTTTATTAAAACCTCAGGGACGATTTCTATTTATTTGCAGCCAACCCTATTCCACTTTTTTAAAGATGTGACATATAATTAAAGGTTTGTACAGTCGGTCGAAAAAATAGTTGAGCACCGTGACTCTTTCAAAAAATGATTGGAAATGTTTAAAACGACCTTTTTTTTGAAACCATCTCGTTTGAAACGAAAATCATCTCAATGCCATATTTTTAATGTTTTATTTAATCCTTTTTCTTTTAAAAGTGGTTCTTTTTATATGACTATTGTACATTTTTCACCTACTTTTTATCCAAAACTTGCATTTAAGGTTTCAATCAAAAGGAAAGTTAAAACGGCTCTTTGTATGATTATTGTCCATTTTCACCTAATTTTTATCCCAAAGTTGTCTTTATGGTCTCGCTCACCAAAAGGGACACAAAGTATCCCCAAAGACGTTAGTTGGAATACTTTTTCGAAAATTTTCAGATTTCTCCAAAATATTTTATCACGGAACGAAGAAAATTTTTTCATTTCCCAGAGAAAACAAATTTAACAGGGTCATCATAAACAAATGAAATTAATAGGCATCTTGAAAGGGATCAAATGAAATTCTTACATGTCAAATGAAATTGCATCTTGGTGAGAAAAAGGGGCATGCCAAAATTAGACAACAATCTTGGTGAGAAAACAGGGAAATGCCAACTCAACAAGACAAGCCCTCCTATCTGGGTGTGTAATGACGACAACAATTATTAAGAGGTAAGTCTAATCTATATTTTGATGCATTCCAATCTTAGTGTAATATATCTGCCCGAAAATGAAAAAGGGAGACCACCACCAATTTTCGGACTTGATCAAGATTCACGCTAAAAAGATTTACCGATAAGACTGCCAGAATCTGAGAATATTAATCACTGATATAATCCTGACAGTGATTTATCAAATCCCCAAACTGTTTTAGTGAAATGTTCTAAATGAAAAAGCAGTGAATGTTTGGCTGCTGTTTTCACTAATGCCAGGTCACTTTTCCTCCCCCTCTATTCCTCCGTTCAGTTGTGAGCGCTTTCAGACGTTGACATGTGACGTATCAAAACAAAGTCGACCTAAATATAATTTTTTTAGTTTTTTTTAGTTATCTACTAGATGGGTAGTCTGTTTTCGATTAAGCTATCAGCTTGTTAAAAGGCCTGAAAGTATTAGAAAGTGGATTTCACCATGGTGCACTCGGAAATTCTAAACAAATCGTTAGGGTCATTCGTGCAGATTTTATAGATAAAAATGCTATTTTAAAATGGGGCAATAATATTGATGAAAAAAGCTTTTTCAAATAAAGCAGGCTATTTCCGAGCCCTTGACGACGATTAATGTATAATTTTAAAAAAAAAATGTTTGAAATTTAACAACAAATATTCGAGGGTACAAATCGGGCAACTTTCTTATCTAATTGTTGTTAGTTAATTTTGAATTAATTTATAATTCCCGGCTGTATTTTTATAATAATTACTCTAAGATTAAAATTGGTCCACCATATTTGCTAAATGAACACTTTTTAAAACTTTGACAATATCACTCCACCATTTCACTGAAACAGGTTGACCACCATGATGAGTACTTACTTGGCATGGGTCTTGCAAAAAGGCTTATTTTTAACATCTTATGTGAATTAATCATTTTCCTTAGGGATTTGATGAAATCCCTAATTTAATCATTTTTCTGAGACACATCAATCAACATGAGCATCTATACAAAAAGAGGGTATAAGTGTTGAGTCATTATGGGTTTTTTAAATCTACTGCTCAAAATAATTAAAGGATATTGCGGTTTTAGGTGGATCTTGTGGCTGGGAAACTTTTTATACATGTTCGACTGATTGATACATGGTCGACAGACGTAGTAGGTTATATGAGAATAAAGTACACATGTTTGGCAGAAAAAAATGCATTTTATTACGCATTTGTGTACAAAAGGGAAAAAAAACACAATTTGTGCATATGAGAAAAAAAGAATAATGGAGTGCCACCATACACCAACACTACCCCACCACCAAATCTGACACTTTCGTGCACAAACGCAGGATTGTTCCTTCTGCCACGGCCCTCCAGATGAAAATACGCCTATTATCCGGATGAACAGAAAAACGGGACTCGTCAGAAGAAAGAACATTGCTCCATTCATTTCTCCTCCTGTTCACATGCTCTGTTGCCTACTCCCTGCGGTCGCGATGATGCCTTGATGCTAGTCTAACACATACCATCGGTCGGCGAGCATACAGACTTACACCATGGAGCCGGTTTCGGACAGTCTGAGTTGAAACCGTGGTGCCAGTGAGCCGAGCGAGGTGTTGTTGGAGAAGAGTAGCGTTCATATTTCGATGTCTCCGAGCCGTTAACACTAAAAATAACGATCTTCATTGGGCGTTGTTGCCCATCTACGACCTTGTCCTGAGTCTTCCAGCCTGCACTTCCAGTCTCAAAACGGTTCCAGATCCTGGAAATCACACTTTGTGACACTCCAATGGCTTGCGCTACTTCACGGCTTGAGTTTGGCCCCCTTCTAACCTGCCAACAACTCTCAAGCTTCTGAATCAGTTAAATGACTTCGCTGAGACATCGTACTCATCGAAACAAAGCGATCACTGAATGCCGATCATTCTTGTCTTCATTTCAGTTGAAAGTCAAATTTCTTTCGCTGCCGCTGAAGCGACGTTTTTGACGTCGACCAAAATTAGCATACTCCACAGTTTGAAAATCAGAAAAATTTGCATTTGTGATTCTCTTCTTCCATTTTCGGCAAAAAAAATTTCGCTTATATCTTTATTTTATATAAAACTTACAATATCCTTTAATTGTTTTGAGCAGTGGAGTTCAAACATTTTCTAGACCGAATGCTTTGCATTGCTAACTAGAAAAAAAAATTGTTAAAATATGGCATTATAAATGCTTCAGCGGTTTAGTTATAATAATTAAAAAAGTAAAGCAAACATGAAACCAATTTAATCTTGTGAGTTTATTAAATACAAATAAATTTCAAAACTCGAAATTTGAATAAATTTTTAAAAGAAATTTGGCAATTGTAATTTTTTTCTTAATATGGAGTTTCATATTGTACAGTAATTTGACTATAACAATAACAATTATTATTAAAAAAATTCTTTAAGTCAGTTCTTACTTAGATCAACAAAGAATTTTAGCTGCTTTTTATTAAATAGTTAGAATTAATATAAATATGCATATACAAATGACAGAATCACAACATTAAGTGGTAATTAATTTTTATTCATTATCATTTAAGTATCGTATTGTCATCCAAATCAATCGTGTACTTAAAATTTCAGTTCACCTGAATGCTTTATAACGTGAGAAAAAAACCTTTTCAAATTTTGACACAAGTCGCCAAAAAGGTCGCTAAGTCACCAAAAATGATGCCAACATGACTGTATTTGTAATTCTATGACTAATTAGTTTTAATCAATTAATTGTTATTAATTATAATTAAATTATTGTATTGTCATCCAAAATAAACACGTATATAAAATTTCAGCTCAATCGAGCGCTTTAAAATGTATTTTATTAACGATTGAAAATTCCACCAATATATATAAATACATAAATAAATAGGTATATAGAGAGTGTGAGCTAATAGTAGGAATTGAAAAATAGATGAAGTAATTTAGAGAATATCACCTTTTACTTATTTATGCGGTTTCGAATTTAAGCTGTTATAGTCAAGAACACGTGCTTAACATTAATACTTTAGAGATCTTTGGTACGAATTTTGGTAACACTAAAGAACAGTCGTACAGAGGCGCTAATGTTGTCGAGAATCAATGTAATCACGTTGCCACAAAATGCCAATTTGAAGAGTCGGGTACCAATTCGGACATCCTCGACGTACACTTTGGTTCAAAACCAGAATATCCATCACCAATAATACTGGTGTCAGAATCTACACAAGGATTTTTGGTTTACGTTCATAAAACTATCAATCAATCCAAATGTTTACCAGTTTCATAATAATGGAAAATAATTTATTCTCTCGAAACTATACAACAAAAAAGCACACACCCAATATTGAACGTTTTTATAAATAAGGTAATGTTTTCGCTTTCTTAATTGCTTAATACTGCCTCAAGATATTAGAAAAAAGTAAGACATTTCTATTAATAATATTCATTTACAAATTTTCTATTAATAATATCCATTTACAAATATTCTAATAATGATATTCATTTACAAATTTTCTATTAAGGGGGTCACTTCACGCAGCATTTTCCCTATGTCCGTAATGTTAAAAATGACCAAGTTTAAGGAACATTTTTTAAAATTGGCTGGTTGTACAGTCATGAATTTTTGTGTATTCATTGTATTGTTTTTATTATTTTAATGGGAGCATTTTCAAAATTTTGATTAGTTTTTTTAAAAAATTCATATGTGGAGTAACACGTCAAAATTTTTTAAAGCGATGAAAATTCTTGTACATTTTTAATCCATAAATATTTTTTGAATAATTTTTTGACAAAATCTCTCATTAAAATATTTATTTGTATAGTGTTAACATATGTGCAAAGTTTCAAGGCTGTAAAATAAGTAGTTTTCAAAAATGTTCCTTTTGTGTTGAAATTTACACTTTTGAGAAATAGTGATTTAAAGTAAAAACTTACTATTAACTAATGCATACCAGGACTATAACTTGGATTGCTAGTGTCATCTGCAAGATCATCTTCTTGCCCATTTTAATTGTTTGTTTTTAATTCTAGCTTCTTTGGTTCATTGTAAAACTGACTATTCTGCTTTTTCCTAATACACGGATGATCTACTTTTTGCAATGCTTTCTCGACATTTGTAAAATTCAGGTGTTGAATGTTTAATACATCTAAAACTTTCAATTTGGTAATGAAGCCTTGATTATATAAGTATATAGCTTCATGTACTATAGTTTTTGAAGTTCCCAATTGCACAAATACAGTTTTGGAATTATACACCAAAAACTATTTCGCTTTTTCACTAATATTTTGAGTTTTATCAAGCAAGCATCCAGATAAATGTTCAAGATTAGTGACCTCTAAATACTTTGTTTATGCAATTCTCTCTCTCTCCTAATTACAATAGGTAAGTCGTGTTTATGCTTGTATGTGTAACCTTTCAGTATGGACATATTATATCTACACCACAAGTCACATCCCATGGTGCATAAACCGTGTCGTAGATTCAAATCTGTGAACATTTTATCAAAAATTATAGCCCATATAGCTTGCCTTATGGCTGACAAATTTTCCCGAGTTGTTTTGAACAGCCAAAACATAGTAACTTTGCAATTTGTTTATTTCAGCATCTGCCAAGCCATTACGGAATCCTAGAGATTTTTTGTCATTAAGCTTTCTGTCTTTTAATTTTAATTTCAAGGCCCTACGTCATGTCCCCATCATTTTCTCAACATGATCAACACATTCTAATTGTTCAATATTGACATATCTTTAGATTCAAAAACTGATTTGTATGCTTTAGAGTTCCCATATAGTCCAAATATTGTGTATATCGTAAATTGTGTAATGTCTGCGAGTGATGAGAGATACAAAAAAAAAAAGTGCACCTCTTCAACTTCCATTCCCTACTATTTTCAATGTAACATGCCGAACACTCATTGCTATGTACATCGCTGTTAAAATTACATGAACATATCTGCGATAATATTTTAGCATCAACAACTTTCCCAGTGTCCAAACTAACTGCCGTAACAACACCATTTAGAAATATACAGCTTCTTTTAGCCAGGTACCATTGATAGCCACTGGTACATTTGGTTATCCATTAAATATTGTTTCGCAGCAGCAGCTAAAAGCCATAGACACTTTGGTTACTTTCTCTGTCACATTATTTAATGTATGCATGGAATCATAAAACCACTATGGTGTAAGTGACAAATGCATAACTCCGCAAAATATTTTTTGCAACTGCTTCTTTTAAATAGACCTCATAGCATATGAAATTCTATTGGGTCCACTTTATATAATTTTGTACCTTTTTGATTAACTACTGTTTTAGTAAACCTGGTATTAAAAAATGTTTGAATAAGACCACAAAAAAAGTCACAACATATTAACAATTTTGTAGCCAAACCCTAGATTTGGCGACCAAAATTTATGTGATTACCTTGGTTTTTACATTAATTTTTATGTAATTAATATTGTTTCAAAGTACAAAAGAACAGTACAATGTCAGGAATTTCACAGAAACATTCAAATGAATCTAAAAAAAGAAACATACTCTTTATTAAACTTACCTAACTTAGATTTTAAAGCTGATTTATTTATGTTGAAATTGTCTGACTTATCAACATTTAAATCCATAAAAGTTGGGAATTTTAAACATTTCTTTCGAAACTCTTTCGTTTTTAAACATTTTATTACTTAACAGAGTTTAAAAAATGTTTTGTAAAAAAAAACGTTTTATTAATGTTTTTGATAGAAAACACTATTTTACACGATAGCAGAAATCCGTTGCATTTAAGGAGGTAAAAATAGGCTGTAAGTAAACAAACATCTACAACTATTCACTTCACTTCTTTCCTGGATAAGCTGCTGGTCAAAATAAATTCTTTTAATCAATTTAAACCATTTGATAAGGCTGAAAAGTAGCATGTGTCTTTTGTTTTGATTTGAGAGGGCGTGGCAATCAGCGGTTTTGGGGTTTGACAGATGTAAACAACTTTTTAAAAAAAATATTAAAAATACTTCTAATTAAGCTAGAGCAAAAATTTAAACTGCATTAGAAAGGGAAAGAATGGTATTTTATGTTTCAATCAAAATTGAAAAATCGATTTTTTAATGGATTTTCGTGAAGTGACCCCCTTAATAATATTCATTTACAAATGAACGGATATTGAAAAAGATAGCACATAAACTTAGTAACACATTACATGAAACTGAAATAAATTATGAAAAAATAAAGAGGGTTATATTTATGTATTTGCGAGCTAAAATGTTAGAAATCTTAAGTAATACACACGAAAAAAAATCTGTATTAAAATTCTTACACGAAATCTATATCAGTACTAATCAGATAGTATATACAAACTAATTTATACTATCAAAAATTTTTTTAAAAAAAAGAGAACTTTTGTCATGAACTTTCAGAAAAAAAAATTGTTTTTCAGCGTTAATTATAGACACTGTTTTTAACAACTTAGCTTTCTGAAAATTGGACTAAATAACGTTAAACATTTACATTGTTTTAATTTACATAAAATCCTTCACATGTACGATGTTTTTATCACTACATGGATAATCATTTAATTATTTTGTTCGGAAATAAAATGTACACAGAATATACTACATTGCTGTGATCTTGTTTCATTAACTTTTCAATCTGAAACAATATATTTTGTATTTGCGACAAATCTTCGGCACCGGTACATAAGGACTTAATAACCTAATTTAGATAAAATCATATCAGCTTTTACAAATAAGCAATTGCGCTTTCAAAATTATTTAACCCTTAATCATTCATCGGATCCTTAAAGTACCACTGCAGAACAAATACTACTATTAGTAGAATAGTAGATAGAACAGGATATAGTAGAATAATATACTACTTTTTAAAACTATTCTCTTCACACACACACATTCTTTACCAAAGCTATGTTTCAGGATCAATGCTAAATATTTTCCTCCTATAATTGACAGATAGCATTCGTAGTTTTTTTGAAACTCAACATCGTTGAGAAAGTATATGATCGTTGTATGATATGTGATATAAAGCTTCTACGCAAAAAACATCTCATCATGTATAGATAAGTCCACTGTATATTCTTCTTATTTTAATAAACCCTATGAATTAATGTGTTTTATAAAATCAAAAAAATGAAAGTCTTTTCTTGACATTTTTTGAAGTGGTGCTTTTAAGTGCCCCGTTGTGGAAGAAAGCAGACATTTCTAACGTATTTAGTTTTAACTTATTTTTAAATACTGTCGAATCTGTTAAATGCTGTGCATACTTTTGTGCTTAAAAAGGAAAAACAATTACTTTGTTGCTAATCATTTTTAGATACAAATTTAAATCATTCTTCTTGTCTTGTTAATGGATTTAGTGTATCTATATAGGTCCAAAAGCTCTAATAACAAGCAAGGCCTGGTCTGGGGCTAGTAAAGATTGTTCTGTGAGGATGCATCAAGTTTAAAAAAAGATGCAAAATGGCTTTGGAGTAAAAAATATGGGCTGGTGTTCATTGGATTTGTGGACAATTTCTGCTGATGGGGGTAAAATCGGGAATTATCTGGAGATATTGTAATAACTTTGAAATAACCCTTGCTGAGTCTTGCTATTGTTAACGACAAATTTCTAAGGCAATTGAGTTCTGGGATAGTTGGTTTTATTAAACACAGGTTAGAAATTTTGCTCCTGGCGACTGCGTTTACATCCTTCGAGGTGACAGTGGAAAATTGATTCAAGTCCCAAGCCTCCTTAGCGAGGACGTCCACAAATTCATTACCGCCAATGCCCACGTAACAGGAATCTATTGGAGTATACCTGGTTTATTAATCTGCCTAAGGAGAATGTTAATGTCTTTTTTCACATTGGTATCTCCATTACATATAGTCTCTTGAGCTGATTTTAAGTCTGAAAAAATTACGAGACTTTTCGTTGCATCATCCGGGAAATGTGACACGTAAAATGAGAGGTCTTTCCTTATTGAAATTAATTTACTAGAGAAGTTTGATGCTGTTTAGCCTATGGGAATTTTGAGTTGAGAGTGAGCACCGGAAGGGTGAAAGAGTTAGATTCCCCCTCACCTCCTCTGGTAAAGTGAGTAAGTGAATATTAACACTAATTATACCAACACTTAATAGATACCTATTTCTACCATAGCGGGTCAAATGACCAGACTTTATGTTTTATGCTTGAATGTATGAAATATGGATGTAACAAAGGAAATAAAATAAAAATTAAATTTATTATAATAAAAAAACATAATAATTGACCATATCTATTACAAAGGCAAAAAATTAGAATTTTTAATTCATTGCTCATTGCATTTTTTACATATAAGTGTGTCCATAGTACATTTTCCGCAAATATGTTTTACATTTAGAGAACATTTTGTTGGTTTTATTTTCTTTACAGTATCCTATTTGTCATCTCTTACGTTGATAAGCATCTGTAGTAGATTTAGGCAACGATCCTTTCGTATTTTTCTTTGTTTTGGTTGTTCACGGGCTTCTCAAATCGATTACTTGTACAAAATCCAGGCATTTATGCCAGGTAAATCAAAAAATTGAAAAGAACTTGGAGAGGCCATCTGCAAGACTTAGAACTTAGACTTTTCTTGAAATTATTCTCAGCTATTTGAATGAACTACTTTACGCAACAGTCTTTGCAGAAACGTGCAACTTACCGACTAAAATACGATAAGCAATATGACTCGATAAGCTTATAAAACAAAAAAATGCTCTCTGGCAAAATGACCTGTTGTGGTAGATAACGGTATACAACAAGTATTACTGAAAATAAACGAAACAAAACAAAAAAGATAGTATAATATAACTGTAGATTAAATACTTAGAAAAGGTCATAAAGTCAAATGTGCAAAAGCAATAAGATAATACGTGCATTTTCAATGCAAAAGTTCAAAATGGGTCATTTGACACGTTATGGTATGTTTAGTGTTAACTTCACACTGTTTAGTTACACGAGGGCTTTTAGCGACGGACTACGCAGTTTTGAATCATAGTCAAGTGACGTGCACAACACCTGAGCTGTCACCCCTCTCCTAACTACCACACCAACGGGAGGACGTTTGAGCTCTCGGCAGATTTAATGTGCATCGCTCCCATACACGGCGGGTCTTTAGTGGTACTGGGCTCGAATTCGTGACAAGGCCAGCATCGATCCGATACCTTGACCACTCGGCTACCACGGCTACCTCCTCTAGTAAATGAATCATTAGATAAACCCTCTGTAAAAATAATTCCTTGATTTTCCTGGGAGAGTGAATGAATTGTATCGACACCTTTCTGCAATAAAGCTTGTGTTGATTCTTTCCTAGAGCATAGAATTAATAAGTTTCTCAGATTTAGCCGGCGGCCTGATGGGAAGGAAAGGTCCATGAAGAATGTCTTGGGAAGAATGTTCAAGAATGATCTTTTTCTGATGTATCTGTTAAATTGAAGTGTTGATTATCTGCGAAGTCTTGACAGTCCCTTCCAATCGTTAAAAGATCCTCTAGAGACGTGGTTTTCATTGTTGCTTCTGATCTTATTCGTAAATTTAACAGCGACAAGTCTGCGCCTGCTCTCCAAAGAGGCAATAACAACATTCTTCTATGGATAGTGAAATTTAAATCCTTGATCTTATCTTATAATTACAATTACATAACTCTATTTTAGTGAGTATTGTTAAATAGTCACTCTGAGCTTTTGTTTTGTGTTTGCATAAATTTATTGTTAATTGTACCAATTTTTTTCAGTCATTTCAATATTATCTCATTTCAGATATGCTTAAATGCGAGGTATTGTATAGCAGAGAAATTTACGTCACTCTTCCAAAGTTTTTCCTCGGATTGCAGTTGCGAAGCGAGGCAGTTGTGAAGCGTGTGAAAAATATCAACACATAATCGATATCACTCAAAATGTGAAATGTGCGTATTTTAATATTTGAATGAACAAAAAATTATTTTGGGAATTTAATCTATTTTTTTTTTGTACACTTGGTTTTCAAAGCTGTGAAATATTATCAAATTAAGTGACCCGACGGTATTAAAAAGTACCAATTTAATTTATTAGCACTTATTAATGATATTAAAATTTTGTACTTAATTATTGTATAAATATTCTAATCTACATTTTTAGTGTAACCAAAAATTTATTTAAAGAGGTATTCCTTTTCATTAAAAACTAGGGATATAAAGGGTTAATAGAAATTGCTAAAATGTAAATTCGTAAATGAGGCACAATGAAATGAATTATTTAATTTTTTAATACTTTTTATTATTTTATTCAACACGGCAGCTTTTTTTTAAGAAGCTCGAAAAGAGTATTAGGTTTGAAAGTTTAATCTATGTAACGTAAACTTTGTTCTTGAAAAAAAAAGAACATCGCTCTTCGTATAAATGTGTCCATGTGAATAGCATAAAAGTGTGTGGATTCGATAGCTTAGAGAAAATTTATTACAGGTATTAGGAAAAGTCTTGTTCTAAAAGTAATTATCAGTTTGACAGGGAACACTTAGTGATAGTCTTTTTCTAAAACACGATAAGAAAGTTTATTACCAAGAAAAATAACTTAGAATTAATTAGTTAATTAATAGTTGGGTAATACTGTGTGATGCAGGTTTTATGTAGAATTCAAAAATTTTGATACTTATTCAAATTAAAATTTTGTTAAATCAGGAATGTTAGTCTTTTTTCGAAAAAGAAAGAACGCGTTTTTTTACAGATTTCAAAAAACATAACGTGTGTTTTACTGATTTTCATGTTTTTAAGCAATTCTTTACCTTAGACTAAAATTAACTGCTGAATACACAGCTAAAATAAAATTTTATGTAACGGAATTACAATTTTTTTTTGTGTAATTCTTTAATTAATAGAGCATTTTTTTGTGCAAATTAGACTCGTATATTTAATGAAGTAAAGGGCTGATACTCTGTTTGCAAAGGCAGTGGTTTTAGTTAAAGAATAAACTTTAAGATCTAATATATTTTTTTTATCGTAATGACAGACCCACTAATTTGTATTTTTATAGATTACATGGAAAATTACTATGAAATAGTTTATATTCTACCCTAGAAAAATTAAGGGAAGATAAAAAGAAAAACTACCCCAAATAAGTAAAATTTCAGAAAAAATTGTGAAAGATACCTGTAAGTTAATTACGTCTAAAAAGTAACCCCGTGTTAAAACATGGTATAAAGATTAAAAAAGTTCTGTTGTCTAACCCTTTAACAACCGACGGTACTTATAAGTATTACTCACTTTAATATTACATAGAATAACAATTTTTAGGAATACCCTGACGATACTTAGCAAGAATATTCTTTTAGATCCCCTCCTTAGCAAGAATATTCTTTTAAATCCCCTCTTCCAAGATAAATGACAGCATGGGCTCTATGATGAGTATTTTAGTGGGAAACGCGAACAGTGTCATAGCAGAAATTGCGTTTTCAGCTGACACTTTGATCGGATTGCGTAGATTGTCATTTTTGTTCCGAAAAAGTAGTTAAAGTCAAAAGGTGTCTTATTTTTTGTATGTTAATGAAGACCTTAGGAAATGATCTGACAATTTAAGTGATCATTGCATAAGTTTAATTTTTCAGTTAAATATCTTTAACTCACATTTATTAGCTCTAACAGATTAAATTTCTCAAAGTTGAGTATTTTCTTTATATATATCTCTTAATTTCCAATGTAGTGATTCAAAAAAAATATTGAATGAAAAAACTCCATTCAACCATAATGCGGTAGATAAAGAGTTAATGTCATTATATATTTAGTCAAAAAATAGGCTTTAAAAGCAGTTAGTAAGTATAAGTTTGGACGACCGTACTTACTGCATGTATTTGACAAAGGCTTTCTGTTTGCTGTAAGATACACAAATAAGATTTTACAATAATATGTTCGAATTTTCATGGGGTAGTTAATCCTGCTTTCCTGTAAATGGATGACAATGCTCATCCACAAAGAGTTCAACTGGTCGAAGATTACTTGGAAATAAAAATATTCGCTGCGTGGATTGGCCCAACCAGATTTCGTGAATTTAATCCTATACAGGATTTTTTGACACTTTCGCGAGAAAAATTGTATTTGGAGATTCTTTTCCAAGAGTTAAGAACTACCAATAGTACGATTGACTACCACAGGGACTGTCCAATATGTTGTCCCGTTGCAGATCTGACTGTGAGAGGAGATCATACCAAATACAGTCAGACCTCTATGTAATGAAGTCGCTAAACCCCGAAAAAAGTTCGTTATATGGAAAATTCTTTTTATATAGAAGTTCATCTTTTAATATACTTTATAAACCACATGAAACAAATTTTAAATTAATAAACACTATATATTAAAAAAGTAATTATTCATACCTGTTTTAAAACTAATATATTTTAATTTTATATATCTTACCCATCAAAAAAGAAAAAAAAAGAAAAACTGCAAGGAAAACAAAAATAAAGAATGTCGAAGAATTCACTGTATTTTCAATATTAAGAAAATAATTTAATACTAAAATCAATGAATGTTAAGGACATTTTATAATTTAAAGCACACAAGTATTATTAAACATACATTATTTTATAATCCACTGAGGGTGAAAGAGGATATCGAAGATGTTTCTAATGAAATGGGCTATTGGGGTTAAAAGTTGCACTTCTCGGATGAAACGTCCAGAACTCCATTGCTCTTGGCGAGTTAAGATCTAATAAAACCAGTTCAAGGTTTATGACCACCATAAAATGTGTCAAAGAGAGAATAACTTGAAATTTTTCCAAAAATACTTTAAAAAAAGGGAGAACAAAAATTGAGTCACAAAAGAAAAAGTTCGTTACATTGAAAAGGCACTTCGCTATAGAAAGGTTAATTTATTAAGAAAATCCTAAAATGTTTAAGTATCCAGGAAAAAGTTCGTTATATAGAAAAATTCGCTATATAGAGGTTCGTCGTATAGAGTTTCGACTGTATTAAACTCATTATCAGTTCAAAACCACTTCGTGTATGTTTTGTATATCCCCACACTAGGATTACTGGTAATCACGGGAACATAAAAAAAAGACTTTTGAATGGTGCAGCTCTTTCTATGTATTATTATGTATATTCATATTAAATTATATTAAAGTTTGTCCATGAACTTTTAAGAAACTCGACATAATGCGTTAATTTGTCTTAATTTTACCCACGTGTATGCGAACTATAAACATTAGTACAATTTTATATCTAATAGTTCTAATTATACTTATAAAGGTTAAAGTTAATATTTTCAGAATATTTATGTTTTTTCTTTCAGGTTTAAACACAAGAACAATAATTGAAATACAACAACAAATTGAGTTTTCAACACCAACTAAGTTTTCTCCCTAGCAATCCAAGAAAAAAATGTAAATCTTTTAAAATATTTAAAAGTATTAAAAATTGACTCTTTTCTAAGATTCTTAAAAAACACAAATTTCTTTTAAAATAATAGCATACCAAACTTATTTATTTTACTAATTAATTCAATAATATAGCCTGAAAAAATCTATAATGAATTTTAATATTTTATTGTCTTTACAACTTCTTAAAAAAGTGCACTGGTAGCCTTAAGTAAGAACTACCGATTTATATGACTGGATATTAATATATATCCTTTTAGAGCTATATTACATTACTTATATTTAGCATTTTAAGATCTAAATTCACACATACTCACATGGGATGTAAATAGCTGACTAAATATTGAGACCGTAACTGAGGCGTATAATTCCATTCTCCACGCTTCAACACATTAAAAGAAATTTTAGGATTTGCTAAAATTAGCATGCACCGATTATAAATGCATTTCATGACATTCGAAATGTTATCAAATTTCAAGACATTTAATCGGCTCGCTTCATTGAATTATAGCAATCTCGAAGATAAATTAGAATTTCAGATCAAAGAGACATAATACACTTTTAAGGGATTCATTACACCCTAATGAATAAATTCCTTAACATTTGCATCTGTTTCAATATATATAACGATGCTTTGTATTTTCTTTCGGTATACTATGTTTTCTAATCTTTCTTTTTCAATTCCTACTATTAGCTCACTCTATATATATATTTATCTTGTTAAAATTTTTTATCGTTAATAAAATACTTTCTATTCATCCAATCAAGTTCAAATAATTTTTTTAAAACATGTAGTGGATGACACTTGGTATTAATACAGTTCTTCAAATATACTGCTGGATAATTGCTAAGGACGGATAACTCTATCATCCATAGCAACCACAAAATGAAAGGAAGCAAAATGTGGAAAATTAGAATAAGTGCGGGATATTAGTAAGAAGAAGTATGAATATGCAAATTTTTTTCCACGTCTGTTCATCACGTGATAGCGTTCATAAGAGCTTTAAAGCTTTTGACGCGTGTGGACAGTTGTTGTTTCAAGTCAAAGTTTTACAGAAAAGATTTAATAGACGAACTTAAAAGTTTTGGCATGTCTTCCCGACATTACATAGATGATTTTATGCGTGGCCGAATTATTGGAAAGATCAAAGAAGGGTGAAAAATAACAGATGTTGCCAGGGAGTTCGACATCGCTCACAGCGTTGTTTCACGGCTGTGGAAGTCATTTAAAACTACTGGAATGTGTAGTAGACGGCACGGGGGAGGTCGTGTTAGAAGTACGACACCTGAAGAAGACAGATATATCGTCCTATCAGCAAAAAGGAACAGACGCACCACAGCTCAGCAGGTGGCAAATCAGTTTCTTGCTGCCTCAGGAAAGCAGATCTCCCGAAAAACTGTTGCCAGACGCTTGAGGGGAGGAGAACTATACGCACGCAGACCTGTTGTGTGTGTCCCATTGACCAGACAGCACCGTACTGCCCGTTTGCAATGGTGTCGTGAGCATCAAAATTGGCCTGAACAGGACTGGGCCTGCGTACTATTCTCAGATGAGATTACGTTCAGTCTGTCATCGGTTTGTAGACGCCAACTGATCTGGCGCGAGAGTGGTACTGCTTATCGTCAAAAAAATATCCAGGAAAAGGACCGATATCCGACATGCAGTATCATGGTGTGGGCCGGCATCATGTTCAATGGCCGCACGCGCCTACATGTGGTTGCGAATGGGACTATGACGGGCCAACGATACATTGATGAAGTTCTACTTCCTCATGTTCGTCTTTTCCGTGGTGCTGTCGGTGATAAATATGTTTTTATGGACGACAACGCAACATGTCATCGAACACTCGCTGTTCAGGATTGTCTAGACATCGAGGGTATTCAACGTCTCGTATGGCCAGCGTGTTCTCCAGATTTAAACCCCATTGAAATTGTGTGGGATGCTTTGGGGAGGCAAGTTGCTGGTCGAAACTATCCTCCGACAAACAAGAACACCCTCATCCGTGCACTCACAGAGGAATGGGATCAATTGCCTCAACTGCTGCTGAATAATGTTGTGCAAAGTATGGTACGACGTGTGGAATGTTGCATCACACTCCACGGTGGACATATCCCGTACTGATACCTTTCTTTAAGGTACCTGCTAACTTTTAGATGCATTGTTCCATTTCTCCGTACGCAGATCAAATGAACATTTTTTTTTCTTTCAGATGTTTCACAGCTTTTGTACTTTCCAGAACAATAAATATTCTTTATTCTAATGTCTGAACAGTGTGGCAACTATATTTTATCCTACTAGGCCTCATGTCTCGCTTAATGTTATGCTACATAGCAATTTGTGATCCGTCCTTAGCAATTGTCCAGCAGTGTATTAATTAATTAATAAAATTTTATTAAATTGATTGCTGGTTTTTGACGCCAACTTAGATTGGTCTCTATTCTTGTAACAATGTAACTGTTAAAACAAAGACAAAAAAATGGCGTTGAAAACCTGTTTTTCGGCCAAACCGGGTGCGCATTGTTACAACAATGCAAAAAAGTCATGCTTTTTTTTCAGTTCTTACTATTAATTCACTCTCTCCCTTTATATGTATATAATATATATATATATATATATATATATATATATATATATATATATATATACACGAGAGCTATTTTTAAGTAAGGTCCGTTGTCATGTATAGTTCGCTAGTTCGCGTGTATGCCGCAACGAGTCTCTGCATCACTGACCAGCATCTTTTACAAACACACTTTCGTCATTTCCAGCTGAGTAGCACTGAAGTAAGATTCGCTGCACGTCTTTAAAATTTTTAAGTTAAATTAATCGCCCACCAAGAGTGAGATGTGGTCTGTTATCCGTTTTTTGACTGCGAGAAACATGTCGAATGCAGACATTCAACGCCAGATAACAGAAGTTTATGGCACTGAAGCAATGAATGGTAGCAAAGTTCGAAAATTGGTCAGGAAGTTTAAAGATGGGCGGACAAACATCCGTGACGAAGAACGCTCAGGCCAGACCTCTGTAATCATTGATGTTTTGATACAAGCAGCTGAAACAAAAAATTCGTGAGGACAGGAGATTCACGATAACCACTCCTTCATTGGAATTTCCCAACGTTTCTCAGACGGTGGTGTACAAAAATGTGACTGAAGACCTGAATTTTAAGAAATTGTGTTCTCGGTGGGTATCCGGACTACTCACATTGGAACACAAATATATTAGGTTTACCAGTTCATTGGACCTTTTGATTCGTTGCGATGAAGAAGGGGATGACATTTTGAGTCGAATCGTTACAGGAGATAAAACATGGGTATCCCATATCAACCCGGAATCAAAGCAACAGTCTATGGAATGGCGACTCACATCCTCTCCCATCAAGGTCAAAGCTAAACAAACGCTGTCAAAGCGCAAGATTATGCCAACAGTGTTCTGGGACCGTCGCGGTGTTTTGCTGGTGGACTTTATGCCACAAGGAATAAAGATCAATTCAGATGCCTACTGCGCAACACAACAGAAGCTCCGAAGAGCATTGCAAAACAAACGGCGTGGCATGCTGTCAAACGGTGTTTTGTTCCTCCACGATAACACAAGGAATCACAGTTCTCGAACGACTCGGGACTTAATCGGATCTTTTGGTTGGGAGGTTTTGGACCATGCACCATACAGCCACGATCTTGCTCCCAGCGATTTCCACCTTTTCCGGTACCTCAAACACAGTCTTGGAGGAAAGCGCTTCAGTGACAACAAGAAGTGAAAGCAGCTCTGAACTCTTGGCTGCCCGACCAGGTGGCAGACGTACGTCTTTGAAGAGGGTTTTCAAAACTTAATTCTAAGGTACAACAAGTGCATTAATAAAGTCGGAAACTATGTAGAAAAATAGACAAAAGTATTGACAATCCAAAAATAAAGGTTTTTTGAAACAAAATACTGTCGTTATTTTTTAAAAAGAAAAGGACCTTACTTAAAAACAGCCCTCGTATATCTTATTCAAATTTTCAATCGTTAATAAAATACATTCTATTTATCCATTCAGAGTAGGAATTGACATAACACCTTTTTTATATAATTTGTTTTGTAATGTCCTATGTTTTTAGCACTTCTAACATGAGTGAAAATTATTATTCTTTGCAAACTATTTAAAAGGAATAATATTCTTCTCATGTTAGAGCTTTCAAGTTAAATAGTGAACCTAAATAATTATGAGTGAGGCAAAAACAAAATCGCTATTAATCAACATTGTCAACATATTGAATTAATGTAGTTTAAGTGAATGTGTCGTCAGATAGCCTGTTATTGATTTAATCTCCTCGAGTTAAAGTTTACTACAGATATACGGACACTACATTAGAATGAAAAGAGTTCTGAATTCGGATCCTCAATTATACTTAAGAGTTTTCCGTAATACTATTTTATATATTTCCATCTTGCATAACCTACATAAAATTATAAGAACGACAATAATCAGCATTGTGATTTTAAAACATGTAATATAGATTAATAGATTCTGTATATTTTTATTTTACAGCATTACTAACCAGAAAATATAAATTTATTAGATTGACAAACAGAAAAACTTTTGTAGAAGGAGAAAACACTTGTCATTAAATTTTTTTAAATATAAGTAAATTTTTTTTCCCATTTCTGCGAAACAGAAAAAAATAATCATGTAATAAAACACACAGATAAATAAAATTGAAATTAATTGAGTAAGAAAGTAAATAAAGGGATATATATGTTGTCATTTCTACATTATCAAAAGATTGCTGAATACTCATTACCTTTATGAAAAAATCATTACATCTTCAAGTTATTGATCTTAATTTTTTTTGTGTGAAATTTATATATACATTAGCTCGTATAGTTAATAAAAATATTATTAGAATCGTAAAATGCACGAGGGAATGTTAAAAAGTGAAAGGACTTTTGTAATTTCTCTTTCTAAGGTTTGACAACAGCGCTAGTATCCACCAATAAATGAGGGTTAGTCGTTAAAACTTAAATTCAACGTGCCACTCATTTTCCTTCGTAGTCACTGCAGTATAGCAAACCGTCCAACATGGCAGCTCCATTGACGATCTGTACCAAGGAGGAAAGAGGGACAGTGATTCGCTTTTTGTCTGCAGAAGGTGTGAAACCTGCGGAAATTATTCGTCGAGTGACAGCTGTTTATCGCGAAGCAAGACCTACGAATGGACAGAGCGCTTCAAACAGGGAAGAGCTTTTTTATGTGACAACAGAAGATCGGGCAGTCCATCGACATCAAGTACAGAGAACAATGTACAAGTCATTGAGGGTATAATAATGGTATTTAATTCACATATTTTATCTCTTCTCTTGAATATCCGATGCAACTTTATATTCACAGTCTAATTAATTTCGCCCGTTAGGGCGACATAAAAACTAAAACATATACTATTTTACTATGTTAGTGATCTTTGAACATATAGTGGAGACAATTTCGAAAATTTCTAGTAAATACAGAAAAACCGGTGTTTAAACTTGTGAGTACCGGTATTACAAAATTGCTCAAATGGCTCAAAATACCCCGGTGTTCGGTATCCCGGTATTGTAATCCCTAATCATGTCCTCATACTTTAAATTTCCTGTAGGGAATGGATTTGACAAAGCCTCTTCAAAAATCTAGAGACGCAACATTTTCTGTCGATTGGCTCAAGCTGAAATCATAACTTTAGCTATTGGTACCTACACACACTTAAATCGAAAAGGAATTAGAACCTGTAGGGAATAGAGAGGCGTGAAATGATATTATTAGAGAAATCTATGAAGTTCCGACTTCTGTAATTTCAAGTCTTTATTTTAAAATTTATGTGCCATCAAATATCATCTGTACATTCTCATAGAGCTCAGCTGGATTTTAGGGAGTTTTTTAATGAAGGATATCGCACAGGGCATTGGTTGTTATAGTACAATAGGCTCATACTAGATATTTTCGGGAAAGCAGTGTGAAGCATCAATAATTTACAAATCAATACAAATCCAATATTATTTTTTTCAATTTTTTTTTTTAAAATCAATATACACTCTATAACAACAACAAAACGATACACCAAGATCGAGTTGTCCGATAGAGACAAAAAATGGTGTGTAGAAATATTACGTATAGAATACAAAATGATTACAATTTCAGAAAATTTGAATGATTTTTTTCTCAGAGTTACATTGTTACAAAGTAATGAGCTCGATAAGGAATTGACCCACCTCTAGCCTGGATGCAAGCTTCCACACGACGTGACATAGAGTGATAAAACACCCTGATGGTCCCCTGTGGTATTTCTTGCCATATTTACTCCAATTGTCGGGCAAGGTCATCAGCATTCCTTGATACATGCAGTCGCCTTCTTATCATATCCCAGACACGCTTGATTGGAGAGGGATCTGGCGATTTGGCTTGACAAGAAAGTATTTAAAAAGCTGGAAGATAGTTCATAGCAAAACGTGTGACATATGGTTTTGCATTTTCTTGTTGAAAAATATGGCCAGAGCACTGCAAAAGGAATTGTAGAAAAACAGTTCTCAAAAGGCCGTCGACGTACCGATGTGCTGCAAGCGTGCCTCTAATGACGACCAAAGGGGTCCAGATTCAAAAGAAAGGGCACCCCAGACTATAACTCCTGGTTGAGGGCCTGTGTGGCATGCAATAGTGAAAGCAGGATATGCACGCTGCCCTGGACGTCTCTAGTTAAGTCTTCGATGATCGTCAGGATACAGAGGAAAGCGGGATTCGTCGCTAAACACTCTACGCTCCCAGTCAGCATGATTCCAAACTGATCAATTTAAGCACCATTGTAATCTAGCTCGACAGTGTGCTGGCGTGAATGGCAGGTGACGTAGTGGTTGGTAGGAGCGTAAATTTGCTCTATCAGCCGTCTGTGAATGTTCATGGTGGACACTCATGTGCGGGTCGTACGTCTGATGGTTGATAAAGATGAATCAAGCGCTTTGACTGCTGGTTTGACAATCAATCTGTCCTCCTGATCTTCTGCGGCCCTAGGTCGACCACTGTAGCGCTGAAATCTGCCACTATCCCATTCTTGCCAGCATCTTCTAATGGCCGCATTGCTTCGACCCATATGATGAGTGATTTTTCGATTTGCCCAACCTGCCTCTTTCAGTCCAATGATACGACTTCTTTCAAACTCTGACAGTTTCTCGTAATGAGCTCGAATCCTGCATTTTTTCAGTTGTTAAAAGGTATTCTAAATAACAATGCAGCAGAAATTTTCACCATCAGATTGAGAATCGTTTCTTATGGACTCCTGCTGAGTGCGCAGTTCCTACGCTGTAGCTCCCGTTATTCATTCGTTGGACACCAAATTTTAATCATTTGCATGTTCAGGTGAAATGTCTTTGCATACGAAATTTCAGTACAATCGGGCAACTCCTTCTTGGTGCGTCGTTTTTTTGCTATAGAGTGTACATTTTAGAGTTTATAAAATATATTTATTATTTTATATTCATTTATTTTCAATAAAAAGGCTTACGAAAGTACAGGGTGTTTATAAATGAATATAGGAGTTTTAACGCTTTGTAGTATTTATTACATATATTTTATACGTACAGCTCATGCATCTCGAAGGAAAGACCAACTGAAACAGTTTTGTTTTCTGACATGTGCGCGCATGCGCGTGAAACGTATGTTAATTGTTTTTCCTTTCCCCACCGATCAGCGCTCTAGTAGAAAAATGGCAACTAGTGAACATAAAGCGTTTTGTGCTTCTCCACATTGCAAAGACAGAATCTGCTATAACCGAGCAACGAGCGTTCCGGTGGACACCTCGGTTGACATGTGAACACTCATAATGCGTGCATCTGAAGCTTAAGAAAATTCTCACGAGGTGCTAGAATCGCAACGAGACTCGTCAAAATTGAATGTTTTTTTTTGCCATATCTTGGTGGAAAGTTTCTACCATATCTTATTATAGTACCATATCTTAGTTATCAAAGAACCAACTGTAACTTGTTTTGCCTATCTTGATGCCCTACAACTATGGCTATTTTCACCTCATTGGCATCTCTTGGTACGCGATTGGTTGAAGATCACTGTACCCAACCAATGGAATGGCCGCAAAAGGCCTCACAATAAAGCTTGTTTCGCATGGTCTCTCCATTCACCCGATCTGACGCCATATGATTTTCATCTGTGGGGGGTGATTTAGTACTGTGTGTACACCTCCGTTACCAGCTGACCCTCCAGACTTTAGACACAGGATTGAAGCAGCTGTTGCAAGAATAATCTCAGACACACTGAACGAAGTTTGGGATGAACTCGCCTATCGACTTAATGTGTGCCTTTTGATGAATGGGGCTCACATTGAATATTTGTAAGCTTGTAGGTAAAACTGTTTCAGTTACTCTTTCATTCAATGTATGAATTCTACCGGTAATAAATACTGTTAAGCGTTAAAACTCCTATATTAATTTAGAAACACCCGGTATAATTAAAATTAATAAAATAAATAAAATAAAAATATTTATACTTTAAAAAATAAATGTATGTCATATTTTGTATAAATATGTATATAATATGAAAACACGAAATAAAATGTTTAACAGCAGTGTTCTCATCTGACTATGTGCAAATTAACAGAAAAAAAACAATGGGACATAATGTGCTGCCCGTTATCACCTTCCATTGTTGTTGATTGATCAAGTTAAAGTTATTGGTCCAAAGTTGTCTCTGCTTTCCTATCTGCCATTTTTATTATTATCTTTTTGCCGTTGTAACATTTTGTTTGATCGTTTAAAGAAACACAGTGGGCCATAAATCGAAAAAGCGCCATTGAGAAGAAGCATACTATAGGGAAAGGTCGAATAAAGAACCGCAATATAGCAAGGTAAGGATGTATTCATAACTCCTATATCACATGCAAAGAAAACAATTTGAGGACATTTAATTCATGGCATCCGACTACCCAAAAATCGTGAATTTTGCCGAAAATCGACAAATTTTTTAAGATTTTATTTTATAGGTCATCTTATTAACTTAAGAAAAATACCAAGCTTATTATTTTTCATTCATTAGAACAAAAACTGTTAGTATTTCAGTCAAAGAAGATGTCACTACTTTAAGCGAAATGTCATAAGTACTTTAAAATGCATTTACTCGAAATATGTGTGTGTGTGTTTTGAAAATGCTCAAACGGGGACAGTGATTGCTCAAAAAGTTTTAAAAATAATTAATTCAATTTTTTTGTGTATATTCTGTATAATAGTAGAAGTGTGTTAACCTTCAGATTCATCACAATCACTGCTTTATTGCAAAAGTTACAGTCCCTTATGAGAATATAATCACTATTTGTTTAAGCAATACCATATAAAAAAAGGGTGTTTTTTTAGAGGTATAGAACTTTAAATTGCAATAAAACAACGCTGTATTATTCCATTGACATGAATTCTTTTTATTCGAAAGATACTCTTGTGGCATTACATTTTAAATATGATTTCTGGCATAGGACTGCCACGGCTGGCTCGGATCTAGTCCAATCTGGACGTCCAATTTTCGATGACTTTTTCCAACATTTGTGGCCGTATATCGGCAATAACACGGCGAATGTTGTCTTCCAAATGGTCAAACGTTTGTGGCGTATCCGCATAGACCAATGACTTTACATAGCCCCACAGAAAATAGTCTAGCGGTGTTAAATCATAAAATCTTGGAGGCCAATTCACAGGTCCAAAACGTGAAATTAGGCGGTCACCAAACGTGTCTTTCAATAAATCGATTGTGGCACGAGTTGTGTGACATGTTGCGCCGTCTTGTTGGAACCACAGCTTCTGGACATCATGATTGTTCAATTTAGGAATGAAAAAGTTAGTAATCATGACTCTGTACCGATCACCATTGACTGTAACGTTGTGACCGTCATCATTTTTGAAGAAGGATTCCACCAGCCCATAAAGCGCACCAAACAGTCAGTTTTTCTGGATGTAACGGTGTTTCGACATACACTTGTGGATTAGCTTCACTCCAAATGCGGCAGTTTTGTTTGTTGACGTAGCCATTCAACCAGAAGTGCGCTTCATCGCTAAACAAAATTCGCTTATGAAAATCGGGAACAACGGCAATCTCGTTTTGGGCCCATTCGACGAATCTACGCCTTGCTTGATGATCGTTTTGATGAATTGCCAAACCAAACTGAGAATAAATCACTTGACAGCTGTTAAATCGCTCGCCATCTTGGAAAGTAATGCCAACTTAAACTTCTATACCTGGAAAAAAACACTCTTTACTAAGATAAAATGCTCTAGTTTTTGATAAAATTAAATATGTCTTATTCTGAAGGTCATTTTAAAAATGAATTGCAAAGGAACGCACCGAAATTGAAAAATTGAAATTTTGTTCACACATAAACCTTTTGTACAGGAGTTATATGTAATATTATGTTTGTGTAAT
>BMAU01014858.1:0-30000 GCA_019973935.1 Trichonephila clavipes
AAGAATGCTGTCAACGAGATATTGATGATAAAAATTCCGTTTTTGCTCTGTTAGATTTAGACTTGAAATTTAGCACGCATGTTTATTTTATGGAGTAGAAATCCACTGAAAGTTGCTTTGGTGGAAATCCACTTGATTATTAGGTTAAGTGAGCGCAAAAAATCTTTCTACTTCTATTTTTGTTATAAATAGAAATTAAATATTATAATTTATTTTTCTTTTTATATCAAGAGGCGAGAGATACAGCTATAAATATATTTTTCAATACAATCGAATTCTTAATGCTAGATATCAATAATTCATATACTATATGTAAACAGTATAAATTCATACAACATCGTAAAATACCCAGTAAAGGCGGGTGGGTAATGGCTAGTATTTGTACAAAAGCTGTCATACAATGACAAAAGAGCTGCATAAGCAAGATATTATGTTATATGAATTTTCTGATTAAATTACTTTGTAAAGGTTTTGACCTAGATTCCTCTCTTCCCGATCAATTACCTGTCTCACTATCCCTATGCTTTAAATTAATTCGTGGATAGAATTGAATATTGTTAAATCACCACCAAAATTCACAAAGCTGGATCGCTTTTTTGGAAACAATTACCTATATATTTAAGAGGAAATTTGAAAGTGGATTTTTCAAATGATATATCAAAGACTTTAGTTGATATTTTAAAATCAAAATTCAATTTAACTATGCCAAATGATCCAAATGAAAGCACGAGGAAGTGCGGAACAACACTTAGCGGAGTTTTTTTTATAGATATTTAAATAAAATTTTGTACCTAAAATATTTATAACCTATCTCAACTGCCATAAACCTATTGTTTCATTCTTAGAATACAATTAATTCACAAATATGATTGTTTATTTCACAAAAAAATATTATCTTATGAGTACAGACTTATGAATAGATAATTTTATAGGACAATACTAGTGTCGTGTTTTTTATTCATCGAACTAAACCTTGAAATAACATTGCAAAATTTGCAGTTATCCCTTCTATCCTGTGGTCATAAGCACACACACTTTTTTTTATTTTCTTACTATCTTTTTTCTTAGTGACACCGACGTAGATAGTTCTGAGTGAACCTCGCATCAAAACTGATTCGGGATTCTTTTTTTAGAAATGAAAGGCTTGTTAGTGGTACTGCAGTTTCACATGTTTGTACCCCAGTAGCTTGAAGGTCCCGTATCATTGATACGGTTGATACGGCGGTAGCTTTGCCTCTGCTGATGAAATGAATAGTCAAATTACAGTAGTCACTCATAGTGTTGGTCTAATGCTTCTTAGAACGAGGATAAAAATCTCGGATAAACTTGATGTGTTGTGAGCGACTATCGGTGCGCACATTGAAATCGTACAATAAATCATTGCCCCAAAAACTTTGATATTATCCTTATAGAGCGGGAAAAAAACCCGGAAATGAACATCTGTATGGAAAACAAAGCGTAGAATACCCACCGCAGCGTTTAAAACGTAATAATACTCTCCAGACATCCAGTATATTTCAATTATCTGAAAAGAACTATGGAAAATTAAAATGTTGAAATATGCAGTAACAAATCCTTTGAAATCATGAATACAGAAAGAGAGTATTATTCAGTATTACCGTTGCACTAAAAAGTCGCACGATGGCTATTGACAACAGACCTCGTAAATTTGAACTTTGGTCAAGTGACGAGGCCGGCACCTGAGCTGGAACTCTCTTCTCTTATTTTCCACATCCCACCAATGGGTAGATGTTTGTGCGTCGCCAGATTTAACATGCAAAGGCCCGCTCTACAAAGTGGGTCTTCAGTGGCATCAGGGTCGAACTTATGATACGCCAGACACAAATCCGCGACCTTTACTACTAGGCTACCGCAACCTTTTGAAATTGCGCAAGAAAGGAATTACAGAAAATTTCTTTACTCTTTTCTTTTCTAGGATTCCCACTATTTCACTTAAATTGATAGAATAGTCAAAGTTGTAATGAATACTATTTAGGTTCTTCTACTAATCATCTTGGAGAAATTATTTTTAACTGTGATTATAGTTGAATAACCGCTTTCCGTAGAGATAACTTAATTTTATGCAAATGTAACAACTATTTAGACTTCTAGCGTCGGGGATGTGAGTTTAATGGTTAATCGTTGATCCCGTTCACCGTGAATCCAAGAACAAGAAAAAGTGATTTGCAACTGAGATCTCGCGCATTCTGACATTAATATTCGTCGTAGAATCCACCAGGAGCGGGAAAGTAGCTATAATTAGAGCTATCGGAATCCGAGAAGGATTGCATAAGGATCTTTGACTGAAGCTAAGTGATTTTCAATCACTTTATTGTCAGTGAGTGATTATGGCCCAAGAGCCAATTTTGGCTATACTGCGCCACATATTTGTTAGAATATTAAAACCGTAAAAATACATATGAAATATAAAATGCATGCCCATATATAAAAGTTCAAACACAGCTTAGAATAATAAGGCGAATTCAATATAAAAATCCAATTTTGTACATAACTTTATTTGTAGGTATTAAGTGTTAAGATTTCAGATTCTGCTCCTAGAATCTGTAAAATGGTTATTTCATAAAATTTTAAAGATAGAACAAAAGTAGTTTTTTTTAGGATCAAGTGTGCTTTTTTCCAGATTTCTCTTACACCCGCTACCTTCGGGCCACGACAAAGTGAGAGAAGTAAAAAATTAAATTTATGTAAAATTTACTTTATCGCTGGAGTTTAATATATTCCAAGTAATGAAATGAACGCGGGATGGATCTTTATAATTTTACAATTCAACAAAAGTACAATAAATACAAAAAATTAAAAAAATATATGAATTTAATATGAAGCAATTCAAAATAAATTACAAAATAAAAAATTTTCGTTTAATATTAGTTCTCGTAGTTTATAGTCATTAGAAGGCTTAGTCTACATACTACCAGCCCATCTTGAATATTTCGGCATATAATTACTATCTACTAACTTCAAACTGTCACCCGAAAATATCATGATGGGCCACTGGTTGATCACGATCGACTGAATGTCCATCCTCACTGTAAATGGTACACCTCACTCATTTAACGTTTTGAACGTCTTTAGAGAGAAACAAAGAATGTGTTTAATCTCTTAAGTGTTTCTATAAAGACAGTTCATCCTTTGTTCCTATCCAATCAGAGGCGCTTTTTAATGTTGTCCAGAGACAGAACTGGGATGTAAAATATAAATAAATAAATCTTGGTTGGGTGTCACTTTCTGTTATGAAGAAATGGGATATAATTTAATCACCGGGAAAAAGAAACAGCGGAATTATTTTCTTATAGTAACATCTGGTGGCGGGTGCATTTCGGAAGCTTTTTGAATACCCCATAGAATTTATTTACGGTTATGGATCGTGTGTCGGGAATGGGGCTCTGCGTAAACGGAGTCGTTTGGCTGTTTACTGTTGACATATATTTTGTTTCTAAATGCATGTATTAGCTTTTATATGTTCAATGCATATGGTGTGCTTATAAGAATAGATAGCATACATAATGCTTCTAGGAGCTTAAGGTTTATTAGAAGTCACGCTACAAGAAAAATGGTGAAAAATATGTTTACCTTTCATGCGGGATTCCTAAAGTGTCGTACTTATTAAAGTTTTTAGTTTAACTGTTTGTTTTTATTATATACTCGCCGGTATACTCGATCATCTAACGGGTGAATTTAAAAATTAAGCAATACTTTTTGAAGGATAAAGAAGTTTTTAATGAGTTAATCTTGCGGGAATTGCAAATTAAACAAAAAAAGCTTTTTGCGTATCTAAGCTGAACAAAAAAAAACATATTTGTTATTTTTTAAGTCTCTAGATCCAATGACTGATAAGAAGGATTATTTTTTATTTATAAAGTCCCGCAACTCTCTTGTGGATCGATTTTTAAAAACGCCTTCCTAAGCTGATCTCTGCTCAGCAAAAGTAACACATTGTTACACGTTTTGTGTAATGAACGCTTAAAATAGTGTAAATAATTTTTATCTGGATGTTTAATAGGTTAATATTACTTTCTGTTGTATTTAATTTATGTTAAAAGTGCAATATTCGCAAGCAACGCCGTTCATTACATTCTAATGGTGATTCATTAAAAACTTAGCGAAATGTTGGTGATAGAGTCAAGTTGGCATCCCTTTTTGCGACTCTGTGTGCAACTTGACCATTCATTGAAAGGTGTAGAAGTTGGCTAATAGATTCATCAGGACTCCTACAAAATGGATCACGCAGACGATTAACAGTGTCTTTTATCACGAAAACTTAAAAATACTTGCCAGTTTGAGATCCCAAAGCTCCCGTCTTCTTTAAAGTCCTATCCCATTGGTGGATGGATTTTGATGTCGGAGGGTCGAAATCCCATTATGTTTGAACACGTCGCTGTACACGCGTGACTGATTTAAATCCCGCTAACCTAAGTACGCACTGTATCTTTTACTGTAGCGTCCGCATCTGTACTAATAAAGACATTGTAAAAAGTTTTTATCTGCGATTTTCGAATAATCTGCGCACGTGCGGCTAATCGGACTAGACCCAAAAACTCTCATAGAGTTTTCTAATCCACGGATGAAGGATTTGTTACATTTTCATGGGAAGTTCCGTAATATTAGGCCATTACTTTTGTATACTTTTAGCCCGGACACTTTGTATACGTAGACAAGAAAAAAACTATTTGAGCTGGTAATTAGTTCTTCTATTTTAAATATAAAATCATCAATGGGCTTTGTGCTTCATGGTCATTATACTTGTTTACACCATTCAAAGGGTTGTTGCAAGTTAAGTCCGTAAAGTCTCATAGTCCAATAAGTGTGATGTGAATATTTGGAGAGTGGTACATCAATTCATGTGTCCACCTCGTCATTTGATCACAGTTCAAAATTACGAAGTTTGTCCATTGTAACATCAATATTATTTTTAAGCACACATGTAGTAAAATAATGAATTAGTCTATTTGCAAAACTCTCAATTTACGTCCTCCATTCGATTCGTTAGATTCCGTATTCGAGCCCTTGATGCAACGCACACATCATAAGTCATTGTGTCTTATTTATTTTATTCTTTAATACATAAACTACCCATCCAATCGAGTGGTTAGAGACTTTGACTGCTGGGCCGTGGGACCTTGGTTTGAATCCCGAAGAAGGTATGCATATTAGAAAATGTGTAGTGCATGTGCGGCATAAAGACACTCAAAATATTCATTGAACTGTATCTTCACGTGATGTTAGAGGAAAGATAATAGAGGTAGGTCTCTGATTTCTCCCAAGGTGTTCTCCCTCAAAATTGGAGGGGGGGCAGGAACGAGCTAAATTGTCATGTCACCTGCATGGTGCTCAAAGCTATGGTTAACAACAGGTGTACATTTAGTCCATTGCCTTGATTAATCCCATGGGCTGCATTCTCACAGCGTCGATC
Organism: Trichonephila clavipes; assembly: GCA_019973935.1. Taxonomy (NCBI): domain Eukaryota; kingdom Metazoa; phylum Arthropoda; class Arachnida; order Araneae; family Nephilidae; genus Trichonephila; species Trichonephila clavipes. The sequence goes on from BMAU01014858.1 coordinate 5,432, forward strand.
TAGTAGCACAAGTAACAACTAATTTACAGCAACTTGCAGAACTAGGCAACTTATTTGCAATAAGAAAACATGAGAAATATTTTTTTCTTTGACGAGGTAGTCATTTGCTTTAATAAAATTAATCTATAAGAATGCATATAAAAAGGGATCCTATTTGTAATTTACAAACAGATATATATATATGTCATGATTTTGCAGACAGAATCAGATTAAAAGTTAGAAAAAGGGACGGTCTTTATTCAACCAATTCTACATCTGTTCTGACGCTAAGGGCAGGGAGCAAAAAGCACGCAATGGTGGTGGTTTCAAGTGGAAAAACATATGGTAAGTATCGCTGCTTTGAAGAGGTTGCTTGCAAGTTAATGCTGACATATGTTGAAAGTTAAATCAAACGATCTGGAATTAGACATGTTTATTGGCTAGGCCATATGTTCGGAAGACATAAATGGGTGATTAGTTTGATATTTGAAGATGGGAGCTGAGAAAGATGAGTCAAGTGCTAGATAGGGAATTTAATTTTTAATCTAATTTAATTATCCTTACATGTGCCCCCCTCACCCAATTTTAAAAGGGAGTTATGACGTGATTTTTTCTCTCTTTACAAACTTAATCAATTCTCAACAAACACAAAACAATACATAACATGATTTAGAAAGACATATTACACACATTAGAAATATTTAAGCAATAGGAATACTAAAATCAAAATGCAGTACAATAAACGAAAAACTATAACAACAAAAACAGTAAGGACACTTCCAACATATTAATTGATAAGAATGAATTTCCATACATATAATTAAAAATTAGCTTGTTTAAATCTATTCGACATCCAGAAAAAGAGCTCGCGTTTCCTCCTATTCCTTCATAATAATAGATTCGTATTATAGCTGGTAGATATTTTCAAAAAATTATGTTGGAAAATAATATATCAAACAATAAGATAGTAAATATAAAAATACATGAAATCATACAAATATTAAAATAATAATTTTGTATAAAAATCTACTCTAGCGCCATCGTAGTAATACCTTATATTATTACACACATTTTGCATATATGAAATATATTTTTTAAAAAGATAAAAAAACATAGACACCAATAAAATGAAATTATTAATAATATGAAAACAGTGTACGACACACAACTTATATGCACTATCCAACACAATAAACAATGTTTTATTTCACATGCGTTATAAAATATAAAAATTATAAGAATATAGGAATAAAAGAATACAAGAATATAAGAGCACTTTTTTAATATGTTTGAGTCGGAAAAGTGGACTCATTTCAATAATAACTTTTAGTATGTATGAAAATTTTCTCAATATTCACTGTAACTTAACAATATCGCATACAATATTTTGAATATTTCCGTAACCTTCTAAAAATTCGTTTCATAGACAAAAATTCTTGATTTTCTCTTACATCACACATTCACTAATATAAACTGTATGATCTTACTTAATTTTGAACACATCTCTCTGAGAAATCTGCGTGATCAACTCACAGATGTTCAAGGATGCTGATAAAAAACAATGAGAGGTGTACATATCAAACTAATATCCAAAAATAAACTTCAAGTTATTAAATTAATTTTAATTTTAGAAAAGGAAATTTTCGAGAAATAGTGAATCCTGATATATGGCCGGTATATCAAAACACACAATTTCAAAATAAAAAAAAATCAAATTACATGCAATAAGATTACTGCTGAATAAAATAATTAACAAAACAATTGAATTCAGTGGAGAAAAGAGAATGCAACGTGACTTTACTTATGCTTCTTATCAAAATATCATTAGTGTTAGTACATTAATCATTTTTCTAAAAATTTACTTTATACATTTCACTTTAAAACACCAATTTCTATCATAACTCTTAACTCATTCGACATCTTAAGATAAAATTATGAGAAGTATATTAAAATTTCTCAAAATTTTGTATGACTAAACCTATATATTTTGTTTTCTCAATTAAAATATAAAGAAAATATCTCATTTATAACACAACTATATTATAAAAATTAAATACCATATCATATCATATATAATTCTTTTTCACACAGTTCTGTTCAGCAAAACTCATTTACTTCAATGTTACTAAAATTGGAAATATTCAATTTAACTGACCTCCACGTTGCAGCGCCAGAAACCCTTGGTGAACGGTAATCCAGATGCTGTTGTCACGTTATTTCACTAGTAAAATTTTATTAATTTTTTTCAATGTTGTTGCTTCACTATTTCACAGTATTACCGTGCAGACTTTCCGGCGAAAAAGATTTTTTTTTCTGATACTGTTGGTCCTTCCATCATTGTATCACTGGAACTAAATCACAATACCATTCGGAGAAAAACATTTTTTATCTATTCTGGCGAAAGGGATTGACATCTTTCATCATGGAGTTTAGGGGATTCACACTTTCACCCTTTTTTTTTTCTTTTTCTCTCCATTAGAATGTTTCTTCCATTCACGGTAAACTGGATGGCCTCTTCAGCAAAGGCAGAATATCGTTCGGCTGTAAACACTGCATTTTTCTCGGTGTTAAGAGCGATGTTCTTTCGGGGATCTAGCACGTTTCTTTTTCCGTACCATAGATTAATTCTGGTAACCCAACGTCCTCAGCTAACAAATGTAGAGCGCCGTCATTCTTCCATAAAATTCTTCATATCAGTTATTACTGCAGTTGGCTTTCGTTTTTATATTAAAATATTTTATAAAAAATATTAGCTTTTTACATTAAGATCGCAGACAAAGATCCTGCCGGCTTTAATTCTGTCATGATTTTGGAGACAGAATCAGATTAAAAGTTAGAAAAAGGACGGTCTTTATTCAACCAAGTCTACATCTATTCTGACGCTAAGGGCAGGGAGTAAAAAGCATGCCATGGTTCAAGTGGATAACACTTGAAAAACATATGGAAAGTATCGCTGCTTTGAAGAAGTTGCTTGCAAGTTAATGCTGACATATGTTGACTATTAAATCTAACGATCTGGAATTAGACATGTTTATTGTCTAGGCCATATGTTCGGAAGACATAAATGGGTGATTAGTTTGATATTTGAAGATGGGAGCTGAGAAAGATGAGTCAAGTGCTAGATAGGGAACTTAATTTTTAATCTAATTTAATTATCCTTACATATATATATATATATATATATATATATATATATATATTTCTTAACAGCATTGACGGACATTTAAGAGATTTCACTAATACCATATGGATTGAAAAATTACTTTCCAAAACTTTTAAAACGATATTGTATTATATACACACTTAAATAAAAATATGAAACATTTGCACTTACCAGTGAACAATTACTGGGTTTAAATAAAAATATGTGTAGGTATCAACTTAAATACTAAAGAGTAAAAATAATATTATTAAAGTTATGGCAGAAATTGGAAGTTTGCTTAGTAATTAAAAAATTAAGTACAGTGAAATAGGTTTAACGCGTCAATGCTTAAGACGAAATATCATTTAACATGAAATAATACAACGATCTCGACAAACTACAACGTTAACTCTTAAATTGAAACAAAAATCGCTTAACATGAAAAGGTTTTCCTTCTAGGGATGAACAAAATACGGAAAACCCCAGCCAGATTACACTGTCTTATGTATAACCGGAATTATTCGTGTACAACCCCAATTATGATAAACAAAGATATTTTAGAGTTTTTCTAAATTCAAAAAAATATTATTGATGTAGATTCCGATGAAGAAAATGAAATGAATAATGCATCTCCTGTTCCCACGTCATCCGAAATGAAGAAAATCATGGGAAAAAATGTTCAGTTATTTCAATGATGAAGTGAATAACAAAATGGACAACATCAAGCAATTTGTTGACAGTCTGATGCTAAAAAAAGACAGTGCAAAGAAATTTATCAGATTTTCCAAATACTTAATAAATGTATTTTTCCCCAAAACACTTGAAAAATATGTATTGTATTTCATTAAAGTCTTGGAAATGTTTTTGTTTCATTGACATTTATCAAATAAATGCATCATTATATATATATATATATATATATATATATATATATATATATATATATATATATATATATATATATATATATATATATATATGTATGTATATGTGCATGTGTATGTATATGTGTGTATAAATTTATATATATGTGTATGTATATGTATATGATTATATATTGAAAAAATTCTTTTATATTTGATTATACATATATATATATATATATATATATATATATATATATATATATATATATGTTCATAAAATATACTGTAGTTATCTCAATCTTGTGGAAATATATTGTATTTTTTGCAATATCCTTTATCCCGAAATTCTTTTAACACGGAAAAATACCTGTCTCCTCAATTTCGTTTGAAACGATTTTCCCTGTATATAGTTCCGCAACAAATGATCTTACAAAAGATCAAATTTGAAAGAATTTGGATCAGAATTATAAACATACGCACCAATCTCATTATAAAGACTAATAAAGTGCTTTTCTCCCCATATTTTTTCATCTTGATTGTATAAATGCAGTAGCAAGTTATGCAATTGGAGTAATTGCAATTCTAATTATCGAAATGCATCCGTATTGCTCGTCAGAAAACAAACACATTATAAAATTAAAGAAACGCTTTTAATTCAATCTTTCTCCTAACTCTACTCCTCTCAAAGCTTGTCGTAATTGGATGTTTAGGGGCGAACAAAAGGGTGTTTATTCAAGTACTTTGTTCGTGGCTCTCACCACAAATAAAACGGATCAACTTAAACCATTTAGCATTCATTAATATCGGGAAGTCTGTTGTAAATGGAAGTTGATTTTTCTATTGTAGGTTTTAAAGGAAAATAATACCATTGTTACATTTCTAAAAATGAAAACTGCTTGTACCAACAACAGATTTTTTTAAAGGTCACATGAAAATGTGTTTATTTTCTTTGATATGGGATGGAGGAAATCTAACTGAACATTGCAGACACCAGGTGGCGAACTTTCCCACTCTTTGTTTACTCAATTCACTTTATTTCTTCGAGAGAAAGCAGCTTTTTTTTTTTTCGGTTTTCAGGAGTTGTTCTGCGGGCTTCTAATTCCGTTCGGAAGCATCGTTCGAAGCGTGATTTAAAAAGGAATCTAGATTGAGATCTTCGGCAATCGGATATTCTTTCTTTACTTTTCCCTATAGGGAATCTTTGGCAAATTTTAGAAGGGAATTATTCCCAGAACTGTCGTCTGTAGGAAGAATATTTCCAGGTTTCTTGGTAGAAATCCTCGGTTGAGATTTTTTCAGTTATTAATGCGCTGAAAATATACAAATAACTAGAATGGAAAGCGAGTAGAACAAGAAAGTAGTGATATTTTCATTTTATCTTGAAAAAGAGTTGTCGTAATAGTTTTGTGGTTATTTAACACAATTAACAGGTGTGTAGAAATGTTTTAAATAAAACTTTGATTTGGGAAATATTTTGTAAAAAAAAATATGCATGTTTAATTGAAGCTTTTTGTATAAATTCTGTCTCATTAAGGTATGCGACTACGTTTGGAACCGTGGTTTTGCAAAAGCGTATAAATGGATAATATTTATGATATTTAGTATCACTTGGATTAGAAAATGTATATAAAATTGATTTAAGAATAGTATTGTAAAAAAAAATTATTTAAGTACAATATATATTTTGACGAAAAATGAGCATAGAATGACCAGTTTTCAAAATATACTCTTTTTGTGAAAACTGCTTCTATTATGATAATAAGTTGCTTGTATATAGCTCAAACTTCTATACAGAAGCTCAACTAGAAGTTTTGAAATATATAACTTAGAGGTGGGTTTATCCATGTTTTACGACAACGGAGGGGAGAAATTTTAAGAAAAAAATGCCGATAATTATTTCAAATTCTTGTAACTTTGAAAATAATGTGAATTTTTCAAAAATCACAGTTGAAGCTCTGTACAGAGAATCTGAGCTATATACAAGCACAATATTATTTTAATAGAAGAATTTTTCACAAAAGGGGAACATTTTGAAAAAAAAGTTATTCTAAAATAAGTTTTTGCCGAAATATTGTATTTAAGTAATTTTATTTTGTCAAAATGTCCTTAAAACAATGAAAATTATCGATTTATGCGTTTTTTTTAAATCACGGTTCCGAACTTAGTCGGATACCTTAATACTACTTATCCTTATTATGCTAATAAAACAACTGATGTTTATATAAATAAATAGTCCATAGATCAAATTAGTTTATTTATATCTATATAGTTGATTATTTTACAAAAACAATTCTGAATGAAACATTTTTCTGTTTCTTTCAGTTTTAAGAATACAGTGAAATACATTTAACGCGACAACGCGTAAAACGAAATATCGGTTATTACGAAAATAAAAAAGTCCAATGAAACATGTATTGATTATTATTATTTTTTTATCTTTTAAAATATCCAACTACGTTTGGAACGTGGTTTTGAAAAAGCTTAAAAATGAATATTTTTTTCTTGTTTTTGGTATCACATGAATTAGAATAAACGTATGAAATTGTTTTAAGAATACAAGAAAAAGTTATTCAAATGCATATTTTGAATGAAGGAAGAATTGCAATGAAGGAAGAATGACATATTTTTTAAACATTATACGCTTACGGAAAATGCCTCTATAATAATTAGCTATATATAGCTAAGATCTCTATATAGAGTCTCAACTAGGATTTTTGAAATATATTATATATCAGAGTGGAGAAATTTTAAGAAAAAAACATCGGTAGTTACTTTAATTGATTGTAACTCCTAAATAATAATAATTACAAAATTCCTATTTGAGGCTCTGTAGAGAAATTTGACCTATATTCAAGCAAAATACTTTCGATTCAGAAGCGTTTTTCATAACAGGAGAATTATTTGAAAGTGCGAAATTTTTCTTCATATTCTGCAAAAAAATCTATTTAAGTAATTTTTTTTATTGTAGTTATCCTACTCCATGGTTATCCTAATTCTAGTGATACTAAATGTCATAAAAAAAAATTATTCATTTATGCGCATTTTTCAAAATCATGGCTCCAAACGCAGTTGGAATACATTAAGATAAGTCAGTAGGCTAAAAATTCCAGATGATTAATTTTGAGTTTTTGATATTTCTGAAATCTCCAATCCATGATCTTTAAAGTGATATAACGTATTTTCTATTTTATGAATTAGAAGTATTTTAAAATGACTTTTAAAAAATCATTAGCTGATGTACCACGCCCACTTTGACAGATAAAATTGTCAATATTGGTGTCTTAAATCTGGGAAGCAGTTACAAAGTCTCTACATTTATGCTTATTCACACGCAATTAACTTTAGATGACAGTATAATAACCGCAAGTTTAACTATATATATTAGATTTGCTAAGAAAACCTTAGAGCGAAGTTTGTACTTTATGGTTTGAGAGAATCGAACTTAATTGTGTATTTTTTACTGAAATTTAATTTTGATTTTTACATATTATTACTGAAATTTAATTTTTATATATATTTATTTTTGCGCTGAATTTTTTTAATCAGTTATTATGACTAACTATTTTAACATGCCAAGGTTTAGTAAATAGTTCAATAAGTATAGAACTATTTGCGAAAATGAAAATTTTAGAGTTGGTTGTTATAAAGAAACAAATTTGAAAGTTTTCGAATGTCGTACTATGAGCAGCCTAGAAGCTGTTATTACATACTAAGTATATATAATTATAAATGCTTTAAAATAATTATAAAAGGAATTTCGTATCCAGTAATCGTTAATAAAGATAATATTTGTAGGTTATTTATAATAAGGTAAAAACAAGGATAAGTAAATAGTATAGAATACTTATTTTAAAAGGTAAATAAATTTTTTTAAAAAAAATACTGTTTTTTCTAAAAATTTTATTCTTAAAATGATTTGTGTTGTTTTATCTAAAACTACTACATGCATGCATATATACTTGTGTATACTGAAGTGAAGTGTTTGAAATATTTCTAAAGCAATTAACTAGAAAACAGATGTCGTAACAAAAATTACAATTTGTATTAAATTCCTAATTATAGTATGCAAATATTTTTTTAAGAAAACTGAACGATTTATTTTAAAAATATTACTTAAGTATGAAGATAAATTTTCATTTGATATACATGCAAAATCTTGTGCCTTTATGTTTAATAGTTTCTGAAAAAAAGTTGCAAAAGACATATTGTCATTGTCGTTGCAAGAAGCTTGTTACATATTTAAGAAGGAATACATTTCTTATTTAAAAAAAACAGTGTTCTTTGTGACTGTTTCAGAAATCACTTGTCTAACATAAAGTGAAAATTGAGTTATGATACTTTCGGAAAATGCTAGTATGGGAGCATACAAATCAATAATGAAAACATTCGAAATGTCTTATAATCATGTATTCCGAAATGCAAGCACAAAATCATACCTTAACCATATTAAAATATTTCCTTTTTTATTTATGATGCCTAATTGGTCAACTTTTATGTGGGTAAAGCATCAAAGATAAAAATTCTTCCAAAATTGATTAAGAATTTGTAGCAAGTCATGTAAATGTTACTAGACTAATGTTAGACTAAAACTGAAAAACGCTATGCATGCTTTTTCTGGGCAATTAAAGTAAAATAGGGAGCAAAAAGTCGTTAAAAAATTTAGAAGAAGCTAATGTTTAATAAAATGGGACAAATACATGTTGTAATTCATAATTCTTGTGATGAAATGACATTTTATATTAAAAACACAATTTTCTCATTATGTTGTTTTTAAAACTGCTTGTATCTTTTTCTCAAAATCTATTTTATGAATGTACTTGCAATTTTGACCTCATATTACTCATATGTAAATATATATAACGATAGAGGCTTTTTGAGATATTTGTAAAATATTTGGCTAGAGACCAGATATCGTGAGAAAAAAATGACAGTTTTCAAAAAAATCCATAGTGCTTTTACGTAAAATTATGTTTTGAATAAACTAAAATGTATAATTTTTAAAATATCCCTTCGGTATAAATATAAAGATCTAATAAATATACAGGCAAAATTTGAAGCCTTTATATTTAATAATATTATGGGGAAAATGTGCATAAAAAAGCTCAATTTAAGAATGTTGGTATTGGAAAAACGATTAACCTTGAAACGAAAATCGCTTAAAACGAAAAAACTTCGTTTCTGGGATTGAAAACTTAATCAAATGTTTGAGAAAGTTTTCTGCATTATTGGATTGTCTTACCGTATCATTAGAAGAATTCATTTCGGTAAATGATAGCAATGTGTGCACAGCATCAATTATGGCAGACAAAGTAATTTTGAGTCGTTTTTTTTTCCTAAACTGAGAACAGTCATTGATACAGAGTTCAACGACAAAAATGAAATGGATAATGCAGATCTTGTTCCAACGTCATTCAAAATTAAAAATGTCATCAAAAGTATGCGCAGTTATTTAGAAGCACATTTCAATGATGAAATAAATAAACAAATGGATGGCATCGAACGATTTGTTATCACGCAGATGAAAATCAGTCAAGAGCAGTTACCGGTGCGAGAGTAGCTTCCAGTGGATTTTCTTCGCATCTAATCTAACACTGAACAATAATTGGTAAGGGTTTTTTTTTTGCCTTTTCTCTGGTGGAACTTCTAATTCTATCGAATTTTCTAGGATGGAAGTAGATGGGTTTAAGACTTTAATTTTATGCACCGAAAATAAATGCCAATCGAGATTTTTTGTAGCTGTATGCTGGAGGTCACGATGTTTCTCAATTTGTCACAGACAATCTATCAGGACGTTTTAACCTATTTTCAACCGTTAAATACAATTTATTTAGATTTTGAAACCAGGTTTGAGAATGATTTGACCATGGTAACACCACAGTAGGCAATGAATTGCATGTGTTCACATTGAAAAAAAATGTCACATACAATAAGAAATGATCGTAATAAGCACTAACGAAGATCTTAAAGTTTAGAAACGGTTATCATCAATTCTGACTTCGAAAAGGCAAACATGTCATATATCTCAAATTATGGAACATCGTGAGGAAGATTTGAATTCCTTTTCCTAGTGAGAAAGCGTTTCAGTGCGGTTGTCGATCTCCAAAATAAAAGAAAGAAAACTGTACTAACGAAGGAGATTTAAGGTTAAAAATGACAAGATTGTGTGCTACCAAATTTTGCAAATTTTTTTTTATTGTAGCGCCAGATTCCTCCCTCCCATTAAAATCATCTGTTTGTAGTAATACTACTAATAAATAACTTCTTTAATTAACAGTTATTTTATGTATGAACTTTTAATTTAATTAACATGCATTTATTTAAATTTTAAACACTGTACTTCATTACAGTTATAAATCTAACTCTTTTAAAGTAGTAGTAGTAACTGCTGTCAAAACAACATTTCATTAAATTTGCAAAAATTCAATTTTAATTAAGCAGGGGATATATCCCGAACCGAAGGTTGTGGTTGTCGAGTAGTCAAGATATCGGATCATAGCTGGCCTTGTCATGAGTTCGAGCCCAGTACCACTAAAGACCTGCCGTGTAGGACAGCGACGCACGTTAAATCTGTCGAGAGCTCAATCGTCCTCTCGTTGGGGTGGTGTGGTAGTTTAGAGAGGGGATGCCAGTTCAGGTGTCATCCAAGTCAACTGAACATGGTTCGAAATTACGTGCTCCGTCGCCAAAAGCCCTCGTGCAGCTTAACAGTGCTACGTTAAGAGGACTTGGTACCCTAAAAATCACAAACCTATCGTTTTTTTATTTTCATTTAATCTTATTTTTTGCATTATTATCTTTCGATTGATATATCACTTGTGCATGTCGGAAAGTTAGAAGTTGAATAAAACTTCATTTGAAAACAAATTAGGCAATTCAGCCACACCCCTTTTTAGAAAAAAAAGCTAAAAATGCGTTATGATAAAAAAAAATCTATTTTATAAATAGAAATAATAACTATAAAAAAGAATGTGTAGTATTAAAAGCAGAATATTTCCGAGGCAATAAAATAATGTAATTTTTCTTCCTTGTGAAATGTGTGCATGTAAAATTTTTAAATTAAGGCATTTTATATTAATAATTTTATAATTTCAGTTCTTATTCCTGATATATTTTTCATACAAACGTAATACTTTAATATTATAAGAAGAAAAACAGCTAAAATTTCTGTCGTGACAGAAAAACAATTTTTTTACTTGAGTTTCCTTGTGCAATTAGTACTCTATAAAAGTTGATCATTTATAAAAATGTGTGGGTTAAAAACATATGAAAATGCAATTATTTTAAAGAAAACGTATAAGTAATATCTTAAAGTGGTACTTTATAAGTTTAATTAAGCTTATAATAATTATTTTTTCAGAATTATAAACTTTAAACCTGTTTTTCTCAGTTTGTGTTTTTCGAAACCTTAGTGCATTCAAAATGCTACTCCTTCGACAATTATATACCAATCACTTCAATTTTTTTCCTGCGTGTTAAAAATAAAGCATGTAATAAAATTAGAGATCCGTTTTGCTATAAGCTGAATACTTTTTAAAAAAAAAAATAAAATGTAAGACATGTTGGCTTTTTCGTTGATTTTTAGCCTGTATATCAACATTTTATTTTTTTCTCTCGAAAACGAATGAAGTTATTCTAAAATGGATCCCTAAAGTTGTTAAGAACATTCATAAGAATATTATAAAAGAATTCAGGTCAAAAAATTAATTTTTACGAAAGGAGTAGGATTTTAAAATTTTCCCAATTTTCTTCAAAAAATTTAAATTTTTAAAATTGTGTGAATAATATATGAAAATTTTCATCTGGTAACATTTTCTTGAATAGAAACATTGTATAAAATGTTAAAATATAATTTTTAAATACGTAAATAAAGAAGTTTGCTCAAAGGGTGCCAAGTCCCCTTAATATTCACTCACTCATCCTGAACCGAAACACATGGCAAGGAATCTATGGAACAAAAAAGTTGGGGAAATTCAGATTTATTCCATCAAATGAACATAAAATTTCGAATTATGCTGATATCTGTGTCTCTATTCATATACATCATAGTCAGGCAAAGAACCATAATTATAACATTATGGCTTTCTGAATTCTCCATTCATTGATCTATTATTTGTCCCATTCGGGTCTTTTTGTAGCACCCCTTCTGAAGTTTCCAATTACCCCTAAACGATCCCAAACTTATTCGCTCCTCTTTATAGGATCTTTGTCGAGAAAAGTAAAAGAGCCAAGAAGCGAGCGCGACTCCAGAGTAATTTAATCCCGATAGTGTTCCCGGAACAATTTATGGCTCACTCTACTTTACTCCGAGGCGAGGCTCATTCTTTTCCCCCTAAACACAGATGTAGCACTTGTGGCATAAATCGTCGTTGGGTAACACTTCGAATATGAGGCAACTAACGACAAATGGGGTATAATTCAGACCACCCCCCTCGCGCCCTTTTTTTCCCTGGGTATTTTTTCATCATTATTTAATGGTAGCGAATAGTGGCAAGTGCGCCTTTGAATAACCGTCATTCAATTTATTTACGGTTGAGGTTATGGTGCTCTCGTAGTGTATAGAGGATATATCATTTTTAAAAACAGCATGAAGACCTTTTGGATTGCTCAGTAAATAATATCTTGCTGCTCGTTTTGAGATGATTATGCTAGCTCTGGATTTTCTATTTTAGTATAAATAAGAATCTTGTATAATATTCCTCTATCGTAAATTTATTACTGTAGATAAAATACCGATTTTCCTTAGTTTCATCTTCATTCCATCAGGCGCAACGAAGGAAGGGATTAGTATATGAATGCCATTCTACTAAAGAAATGATCCTACTGCGTTCCCCGGAGACCTGATGTTCCACATACCTAGGAATTCTACGAGTCATAATACAAAATAGAAAGGAAAATTTTGAATGTTTATGTAAAATTGATTCACGTTCTCTATGAGGTTTGTATAAACACAAGTATCTTAAGTTCATTCCATTCAATGAAAACAGCTAAAAGTTTTAGTTATACAAAACTTTATTTTGTAAAACACCCATAATAAAGATGAAGGAACAACTTATCGGCATATCAACAGATTGGATGTTAAAATCTAAATTTAATCAAGAAGAGCACTTGGAATATATACCTCAAATTCTTACAAAAGTACAGAATTTCTTACACAGCTGTACACACTTTAATGCCATTCAGAACATTATATTTAAGAGGAAAATATTTCTCAGCGCATGTGACAACAAAATATAAAAACAAATTAAATTAATAACATGAAATGCGACTGCAGATAATTTCAATAGACCCTAGTGAGTGAGTGAATATTAACATCACACTGTTCAGCTACATGAGGGATTTTGGCGATGGACCAACTTAAACCATGGTCAAGTGTGGAGGACGACACTTGAGCTGACATCCCCCTCTCCTATCTACCACACCACACCTCGACGCTTTAACGTGCATCGCTCCCCTACACGTTGGGTCTTTAGTAGTACTAGACTCGAACTCGTGACATGCTAGCCACGATACGATGCCTTGGCCACTAGGCTTATGCGGCAGCTCAATAGTTCCTACACTTCTGCAGTTTGTGTATAAATATCAGGCACATATCCCAGTAACTAAATATAATGTATGTGCAGGCAACACTTGGAGGTCACAAATCAATATTTTTAATGTGTGAGTAAATTACGTTATACTATTATGTTAAAAAAATTTTAATAAGTAATGCGATTTTTTTTAACCGTCATTACATTAAGCACCTACGAGGGGGACTCAGAGAGTAAGTTTCCTCTGTCGACTGTGGTCAGAGGTGTGTATGAAGGTCAAAACTTACAATGAGACATTCAAGTGATAAGATATAACTTTGCTTTTTTCTACATAATTAAGATGTACATTGAGACATTTGTCATACCATTGTTAAGCTTTAAAAAGCCCTCGAAGAAAAATTCAGGCCTTTGCATACGAAATAGCATCGTACTAGTGATGACGGATTTTTCCTCTCTATTGATGTGACCTTCGTGAGTGAAATAGTGGACCCACAATTCATCCCTCGTCACAATCCTATAAACATAAAGTCATTGTCATCATCATGGTAACGCACGAGATGTTCCATGCTAACCGTCATGCGTTGTTCCATGTGTGTCGGGGTCGGATTTCTGGGCACCTATTGAGCTGACACTTTCCTGTATCCAAGAATGTCGTTGGTCATCTTTTGAGGATGGTGGACGACATGATTAATGCAAACCTGCGTATCACCATCGATGGAGCAGCGAAAGAACTTGGAGTCAGACATGAGCGAGCTCAAAAGATGCTAAGTCCTGAATTTTTCTTGGAGGGCTTCTTGAAGCTTATTAAGCGGTATGGCAAATGTCCCAATGTACTTGGTACTTACATGGACACATAAAGTTATACCTTATCTTTAACTAGCGGTCATCGCGCCTGTTTTTGCTACCCTCAAACTTTTAACACGCGTATTTAATTATGAAAATAAAATTAAGTCGTTATGATACATATTTATAAAGTACAAGATATTTTTGTATTATACAAAAAATATTAAATTTATTGCTTACAAACAAGATAATCATTAATTTAAACTAAACATACATTTTCATTTTAAAACACATGATTTTATATTTTTATAAACCAGTAAAACGCATATACCAGTAATAAATATACTTTATAATTAATGAGATAATCATAGTAGAAAGTACAAAAATAATATTTTAATCACATTTTCCAAACATTCAGAGGAGACTGTATAGATATGCTCAACTTCTCGCGGGAGTTCTCAGTTCCCAGATAAACTTTTGAGAGTCATTACATTCCAGTTGTTCGAGAAAGAGGGATTGCATCAGGCCTGAAGGTTCAATGGCCTAAACTGTGCAGCTACAGAAAAAATCATGGTTCTGCGCATTCTTTTTAGAATCCTGGGAGGCTTTTCTTATTGCTGGGGTGCACAGAACACCCGCGCGAGTGATCGTGGATTAATGTCACGTTCTATGGTTCGACTTTCATACACAACTCTGACCACAGTCGATAAGGGAAACTTACTTTCCGACTCACCCTCGTATAATATGCTGATCAACTTTAAATTATTATTTTAAGATATATTATTCTAAGTGCACCTAAAAATACCTTTAAGTTCTAAGGATTCTGAGAGTCGAAAGAGTTTGAAGATCACTGTAGTAAACTATTAAATTTTGAAAATAAACGGAATTGTTCGTTTCCCATGTATTTACCCTACTTTAAATAAGGATTCGCTTGTATTTTCTTTGAAATAGCTTCGTTCTAAATAACATCACGCCTTAACAGGGTGAGAAATCTTGCAATCACACAGATGGTACAGTAAATATCTAAGTTGCTTTCTAATTTTATGGTGATCTGTTATCAAGCTAGAGCATTGAGAGCGCTAAACAAAGCTAACCTTTACCTTACATGTTTACTATAGATTTTTAATTATTTGTCTATTACTAGTTTTATATTAATAATTGATAAGTATATTTTTGCTGAAATATATGAAGTGGTATAAAATAGTTCGTATTTTTAGATATTTTTTTTTTATTTATCTGTAGTTATATTCTTGGTTTCTATGGATATCGCCTTGATTTCATTACTGCATTTCAAATTTTAAACTATTAGAGCAATCGCTAATAGATTTAGCAAATAATTTTCTTTTAGTTCAGTCTATACTGCTAAAAAGGGTTTTGATAAAATTAAGCCCCAATGAAGTAGGGTGATACGGAGAGTTATAGAGAAAAAAAAATCTCCGTTTTTAAACTATTAGACATATAAATATTGCAGCGAAAATATTTCATTCACGTTGTCATGGACACGATCTAATGCTAGGACTTACAAGCCCGGCGGCGGGTGACTTGCCAAAAAAAACAATAAATTGTTTTCTTTGTATTGGCTTTAGTTTCTGTACAACGAAACTGATAATTATTAATTAGAATTCTTTCTTTCTCTCATGCTTTCATTATTATTGATTGTAATTTTATTTATAAAAGTTAACTGTATTAATTGGAAAGTTCTGCCTGGTTTCCATGGCTGTATAGAAGCCAAAGAAATATTCAGTTCTTATAATAAAGTCTTGAGTTGTAACTAGCGAGAGTTGTGCAATAATTTTATTTAACTATCCAATTCCACAGTAGTTGAATTAACACCACAATATTTTGAAATTTGACATTCATGTTTATTTCTTTCTGTCAAGATCCATTAAAAATTTTAATCAATCTAAATATATACTATAAATGCGAAAGTTTGTGAGGATGTTTGGCGTCTTTCACGCAAAAACAACAGAATGAATTTTAATGAAACTTTACAGAAATATAGCTTATACATCAGAATAACAAATATGCTATAATTTATAAAAATATTGTGAGAAGTGTCCAAAATATAACTATATTTGTCAAGTAAGTAGGAAAAAATTCTGCCATCTGCAAGCAATTCTGGCGTGCGCTGCAAAAAAACCTACGTCAGCATATGTCTATCTTTTGCTTGTGAAAGAACCCTTTTTGTTTTGGATAAGCAAGGCACTCGCTTCTAATTAATTCATGTGATCAGCATAATCCCTAATTTTTTTTATTTCAGAATCAAACTAGGTTTTGAAGGGAGACGTTGTTATAAATCTCTGTTTATTTGAATGTTTTTTAATGATTTTATTATGCTCATTTGGTAATAAGAAATTGATCTTTTTTCAAAATAAAATACTTTTATTGCTTCTGGTACTTACAGTAGATGAACTTTGTCGTTCCCACTACATCATTTGGACATATTTGCATAGTTTGCTTGTGGTTAGTAGTTAATTATAACGCTATAATTTTAATTGAATAGGCGTATATTGCATTTTTAAGTACAAAAATATTTCTAACTACTGCACTGCATTTTTTGGAGTGAGTGAATATTAACGTCGCGCTGTTCAGCTACACGAGGGCTTTTGGCAACGGAACACGTAATATTGAACCATGGACAAGTGACGTGAACGACACCTGAGCTGGAACCCCTTTCTCCAAACTACCCCACCACACCACACCAACTTAGAAGGAATATTCTACAAATACTTAGCAGGAATATTCTTTGAAATCCACTCTTCCAAGATATATGGCAGCACAGGTTCTATGATGAGTATTTTAGCGGGGAGGCGAACAGTTTTGCAGCAGATATGCGTTTTCAGCTGACGGCGTTTTCAGCGGATTGCAAAGATTATTATTTTTGTCCCGAAAAAATAGTTTATGTCAAAATTTAAGTGTCTTATGTTTTTGTATGTTAATAAAGACCTTATAAAGCAATTTAACTATTTATTTTAAGTGACTGGTGTAGATAATTAATTTTACAGTTGAATATCTTTAACTAATTTATTATCTCTAACGAATTAAATTTCCCAAAGTGGAGTATTTCGTTAATGTATATCCGTTAATTTTCAATGTAGTGATCCAAAAAAAATATCGCATTAAAAAACTGCAATAAATCATATTGTGGTAGATAAAGCATTAACGTGCATCGCTCCCCTACACGGCAGGTCTGGCAAAGCTCGAGCTATGAAAGTAGCTAGACATTTGCCAACTTGACTCTATCGTTATCATTTCGCTGTGTTTTTCATTTAATCGTCATTACAGCCTTTTATAATTTAAGAAACAGCGTTGCTTGAGAATATTACAATTTTAACATGAAATAAGTAAACAGAAAGTAATATTAATGTATTACACTTTCAGATATAAATTATTTACACTATTTTTAAGCGTTCATTACGCAAAACTTTTAAGATTGTGTTACTTTTGCTGAGCAGAGATCAGCTTAGGGAGATATTTTCTAAAGTCAACCCTCAAGAGTGTTACGGGAAATTATAAATAAAAAAAAAATCCTTTTTTTTGTCAGCTATTAGATCTACAGACTTAAAATGTATCAATTTTTTTCTTTCTTTTTTTTTTTTTTTTGTTTAGCTGAGATATGCAAAAAGCTTTTTTTTATTTAAGTTGTAATTAACGTAAAATTAACTCATTAAAAACTTCTTTATGCTTCAGTCTGTGTTGTTTAAGTTTTCAGTTCAGCCGTGCGAAGAACGGGTATACCAGCTAGTCTATGTTATATATTAATGTACATTTTTATCGCCCCAGTAATGCATTATTAAAATTAAAACTAAGAGCTAAGATTCGAAGATTTAACGAAGCTTTTAGACCCAAACTTCACCTTGATTCTCCTTAATTATCGGTATAGATACATTAGAATACAAGATTTTTGCTTCCAGAGATACTTAAGGAAAAATAGGAAGACACACGACGAGGATTTTTAATAGTCGTGCTGTATCACGAATCGATCAAATAAAGACAGTAAAGAGCATTAAAAACATCCATAACATTCTGCATATAACTCATTTTAATCTTTCTTGTTTTGAAAAATGTCCGATGAATCTTTTTTAATGTAGAAAAATAAATTATTAGTTTTTTTTTTATTTTTCAAAAGTGCATCATTTTAGAATCAATTAATCGACAAACAATACAAGAAGCATAAATAAGATTGAACCATGTTTTGAAAAAAATGAGAGTTAGATATTACTACAAAATTGCTAAGTAGTTCAAAACTGTTATTATCCTTCACAATCGATTTTTCAATATTGGATATTGTTGAACCAAATCATGTTTTTAGACCATTTGAAATTAAAGGGCATAACCTCAGAATAAGCATAAAAACTGCATCTTCCAATAATTCGCAACCAAAGAATCCTTAGTTATTTATGTTATTCATTTACCAATATCCACGCAAGACACTTCCATTAATAGAGATTTATGGGAAATCAATGAAGCAAAATCGATTACGATATTCGCATCGGTGATGTTGAAGGAATCACATATAATATAACTCGCGGAAACATTCATTCATCTGTAATAATGCATAGTAAAATACTTCTTAACAACAACAAAAAAAATTCTACACAGTTAAAATTCCATTGTTTTGATAAATTTAATACAAAGTAGCTATTGTAATCAGAGTGTATAGCAAAATAAAAATATTTTTCGTATATATACTAACCACTAAACACCAGCTTCAAAGGATGTTTCATGATTTTTCTTAACTATATATTATTTATAAGATATTTACCTTTAAATCAAAGCATTAAGCTTTTGATTGAATTCGAAAACATTCATATATCTCGATTCAAAAAGGACATGATTTGGAATTTCTTACAAGATTGTTTTACACCCCCATACTACCTAGGTAGTTGGTATCGTTAAACCAACTTTCTTAGCGGATGCCTAGTAAATAAAAGAAACCGACTTGCCATACTTAAAATTTTCAGGTCGATTTCTTAAAAAAACACGATTTTTTTATCTGTTAAGCCTCAGCACCACGCAGCCCTCCTTGGGTGTTTATTTCTGAACAACTGGTTCTAAGCTGTTCAACAATATAAACATACCTGGCAAATTTCAAATTTTTAAATGCATTTATTTCAAAAACGGAACTATTTTTAATATAATGCTTTTGCACTCCCAACCCGTGGAGTATCAAGTTCTTAGCGTATGTCTACATAAAGAAATAAAGCACTGTAATCTGATTTTAATTCTGTAGGTCTTATATTTCGGAAAAACATAATTTTTATCTATGTGACAAGGCATTTACCCCTTTTGGGGTCATTCAAGATAAATTATGTGCTGCCACTGTCACAGATCAATGAAGGAAGAAGTAAATCACTTTTCACCTATATATATATATATATATATATATGTGTGTGTGTGTGTGTGTGTGTGTGTGTGTGTGTGTGTGTGTGTGTGTGTGTGTGTGTGTGTGTGTAAGGATATTTAAATATGATCTAAAATTAAATAAATTATTTACCACTAAACTTTTATTTTCCACAGCATCTCCAAGTCTTAAATAAAAATTCAATTATTTATCCAGAACACTTTTAATCACAGATCATTATTTTTTATAGCCTCCATATGCCATCCTTCACTCACAAGTAGAACATATGAACTAAACAAAGTACTTAACATTTCCAAACATAAGTAGTCCGCTTAATTAATATTTCACTTAGAGTCATTTTCTCTCAGCAACAGACGTTCAAATTGCTCGCTGAATAAAACTGTTTTTTAAAAAAAACTTGATATTGACTTGAAACATCACACACACACACACACACACACACACACACATATATATATATATATATATATATATATATATATATATATATATATATATATAATATATATATATATATATATATATAAATATATATATACATATATATACATATATGTATATATAATTCCTTAATTGTAAATTGCCGTAATGTATCAAAGTAATAAATAGAATTAAAATAATGCAGTTATGAGATCACAATAAGATGACCACGCTAATATAATACGAAACTGTTAGATTTATATATATATAGGTGATAAGACTATAGGGTTAAATGTAGTCTTAAGACACGCAACACTTAGAAAGTATTTTCTTTTGTCCATTTTGTTCTCGAGTCCTGGAAATATCATACCATCCATGATTCTGTCATAAAATATTTATTTACGGTAGTAGTCTGTTTAATATTGGTCATACTTCTCTTTAAATGTCGCACCTTTATTTCTAACCATGTGGTGACATAATATTGCTTCAATTGGCAAACAGAAACAATTGAATTGCTAGGATTAGATCATGAGATTCGGCAAAATGTTCAATATCTCTTTCAAACTGTGTTATCAGCCAAGGCGCTGTTAGGTACTGATCGGTGCTTGTGCTGAACGTGTTATTCCACTCACCTTAGCAATGTTTGTCAAATTGAAGTTGGTATGAAATTACTGGCGCCATATGCTAATAAAAGTTATGTACATTAATTTGATTTCTTTCTGATCTCATTAAAATGATCAAAGGCTGCTTTGAAAATGATATCCTAAATTAAATTTTCTACTGAATGCAGGATGTTGCCGGACCGGCAAATTCAAAGGGGTGATAGTAGACAATAATAGATGACAAATCCACATAGAGCTGGTGATCGCAAACAACATTTAGTCATTAAAGACCCTGATACTGTCATCGAAGTACTATCGGTGATACGAGGGGATTGGCCCATCTAATGTGGAAATTTCGAGCACCATGGTAGGGTTGAAGAAACATACGTGTATTCAAAATTCCCAATTCTCCAGGAATTGATGAAGGGATTAGTAGCCACCACGCACCAAAACATGTGGTTCCTGAACGATGGTACTCCAGCACATTTTTCGATTGCGGTGTGGAGCACCAGACTCCCCGCTCCCCGAACTTTGATCCCTTGGAATTCTTCTTGTGTGGCTACTTGAAATCGCTTGTATATGAAACGCCTGAAGCTGCAGTAAAAACCGTTTCTTAAGCTGACATCACCAGCGCACCGGATTTGTTTGAACGCATTCAACAATCATTCGTCCGTTCTGTGTCACCTTTTGCTACGACCTATGGACCACAACTTCGAATCATTCTTATGACAATCACTTGTTAAAAAATTTTTGCTGTAAGGCTGTGATGCATTGTTCGTATTGTAAGTATGTTTACTTCTAATAAATGTATTTCTTATCACTTATTGCATCTTTTCATTCCACTCTATATCACACATTTCATAATTATTTTTGCGAATTACTCCGACTAAATAGAGTTTGCATCCTCATGCTCTATGTTGATTTATCGTCCCCATACTACCTACTATCAACATTCTGAATTTTTTGGTTGAATTTGGCAACCCCCTGTGTATAAATGTCTTTTTTTCAACGAACGAAACAGGAAGATAGTTGAAATATGCATTGCATGTGTTTTAAAGTTATATTTTTTTTCCTGAACTGAAGAAGAGAAAGAGCAAAAAAAAAATATTAGTACATGAATTCGAAATGTGCAATTTTACCAAAACTCCGGGGAAAAATGAGGAAATAATTTTTAATTTTTGGCCAACTGCTCTCTTTCACAACGATTCTTTCCGCAATTTCAACGGTTTTTGTAGTCAAACTTAATAAATTTAACGTTAGCCAATTTTTACGCAGAATAACTTTTAACTAATTTTATGTAACCTTTTAGTTAATTCTTTTTTTTGTTATGTCAGAAACTGTTAATTTAGAAGCGTAATCCTTTCTAAGTATTTAACAAGATTAAGACTTTTTTTTGACAAGCATTAAAAAAACAAAGTGCTTTAAATTTTGTTACTTTTAGTTGAGGTAAAATTAGCAAAAGAAAATATATCGGGGAGAACTATTCTTAGTAAATAAATGTTGGGAAACTTTAAGAAAATCACGAAAATTTATTCAATCAGGCATTTTCCTTTTTATACTTTTTTAAAACAGCAAGCAAAAAGAAATAACGAATAGAGAAACCAGAAATTGAGAGTGGTTAAAATGCCATTAAGCAGCATTTGAGTTAATTTTCATAAATGAAAAAAAATTGCAATTCCATATTATTTTCCTCTTAAATAAATTTTCTTGTCTAATACTAAGTCTTTTTTATTGCAAAATAAAATATGAAATATCTCACAAAGTCTACATTTTTTTCTAATTTTAAAAGATTATTTTTTAAAAAAATGTTTATATTAAAAAAATTCCAACTCTTCTACATAACCCTTCCTTTCTAAGATTACAAAAGATTAAATAAATCATTTCTTTCAATAATAAAGTTAAATAACATTCCCAAATAATTTAAAAATTTATTTTCATACTTTTCTGTTTTATTATTAATTTCGGTAACATATACATATATGCCCAGTGGCTTAGTGGTAGTGAGTGCATCGGGCTTCCACGCCACATGTCGCGATTCAAATCTCGGGCTGGGCAACTCTGCCTTTCATTCTTTCAGTGGGTTGATAAATGAGTATCAAGCTTCCTTGGGAACTAAACACTGGAGTTTCACGTCGCATTGAACATTTGACCGTAACATCTGCACATGCACCCCAGCACTTAAGGTCCCGTAAACTGAGATAGGCACAATACTCTCATGGGCTGTTGCGCTACTGAGTTTAGTTAAGATATATATATATATATATATATATATATATATATATATATATATATATATATATATGCTTGAATTTGTTGGTTTTGACAGTTTTACAATTTCCATTAATTTTAGATAAATTGTTTATTGAGTAATGTAAGTTTAAACGTGCAAAAAAGTAAGACTTGAGTTATTTTTCAAACGGTTTTTATTTCTAGAATTTTTACTTGCACTATTATGTAAAACTTCTCAGCTGAAGTGGAATATTAGGATTACGTAAAACAAGCTTAACCCTAATTCAACGCCTTAAGTCGGAGACAGCCTTAGAAAAAGCTATAGTTTTCCATTTTAGTCGATTGATTCTTAAATACACTGCTGGACAATTGCTAAGGACAGATCACAAATTGCAATGTAGCATAAGATTAAGCGAGACATGAGGCCTGGTAGGATAAAATATAGTTGCCACACTGTTCAGACATTAAAATAAATAATATTTATTGTTCTGGAAAATACAAAAGCTATGACACATATGAAAGAAAAAAAAATGTTCATTTGATCTGCGTACGGAGAAATGGAACAATGCATCTAAAGTTCAGCAGGCACCTTAAAGAAAGGTATCAGTACGGGATATGTCCACCGTGGAGTGTGATGAAACATTCCACACGTCGTACCATACTTTGCACAACATTATCCAGCAGCTGTTGAGGCAATTTATTCCATTCCTCTGTGAGTGCACGGATGAGGGTGTTCTTGTTTGTCGGAGGATAGTTTCGACCATTAACTTGCCTCCTCAAAGCATCCCACACATTTTCAAAGGGGTTTAGATCTGGAGAACGCACTGGCCATACGAGACGTTAAATACCCTCGCTGTCTAGACAATCCTGAACAGCGAGTGTTCGATGACATGTTACGTTGTCGTCCATAAATACAAATTTATCACCGACAGCACCACGGAAAAGACGAACATGAGGAAGTAGAACTTCATCAATGTATCGTTGGCCCGTCATAGTCTCATTCGCAACCACATGTAGGCGCGTGCGGCCATTGATCATGATGCCGGCCCACACCATGATACTGCATGTCGGATATCGGTCCCTTTCCTGGATATTTTCTGGACGATAAGCAGTACCACTCTCGCACCAGATCAGTTGGCGTCTACAATCCGATGACAGACTGAACCTACTCTCATCTGAGAAGAGTACGCATACCCAAGTCCTGTTCAGTCCAATTTTGATGCTCACGACACCATTGCAAACAGGCAGTACGTTTCTGTCTGGTCAATGGGACACACACAACAGATCTGCGTGCGTATAGTCCTCCTTCCCTCAAACGTCTGGTAACAGTTTTTCGGGAGATCTGCTTTCCTGAGGCAGCATGAAACTGATTTGGCACCTGCTGAGCTGTGGTGCGCCTGTTCCTTTTTGCTGATAGGACGATATATATGTCTTCTGCAGGCGTCGTACTTCTAACACGACCTTCTCCGTGCCGTCTACTACACATTCCAGTAGTTTTAAATGACTTCCACAGCCGTGAAACAACGCTGTGAGCGATGTCGAACTCCCTGGCAACATCTGTTATTTTTAGCCCTTCTTCGATCTTTCCAATAATTCGGCCACGCATAAAATCATCTATGTGATGTCGGGAAGACATGCCAAAAATTTTAAGTTCGT
>BMAU01014858.1:35000-134844 GCA_019973935.1 Trichonephila clavipes
AGTAGTAATATATGTTCTAAAACCATTTGACACAGTTCTAAATTTAACCGGACTTTTATGGAATTTTGGAGTTAAAAATATATATGGATACTTTTAATTTTAGGAATACAATAACCTAATTTTGTATAATTAGCAATAAAAGATTTTTAATTTCATTATGTGGCAAATCTAATTCTTTAAAAGAACCATTATTTAGAAAGTGATCATTAAGAATATTATAATATAAATAGTGAGAAATTACAGCATAGTTACCAGGTTCTTTATCAATGTAAACTATGATAAAATTCCTTTGTAATTCATAAATTTTCTGTTTTATATCTTTAAAACTAGTTTCATATTGAGAATGGTAAGTAAAATTCATAAGGTCTTTTAAAATATTGCACTTATACTTATCAAATGCCTCAATAGGTAGCCCAAATTTAATTGCAGATTTTGTAATAAAATTATCTATATCTTTAATAATTTGTTTTTTTACAGTATTGTTGTTATTAGAAACATTTAATCTAAAACTAGTGCCTTTACTCAATATATCTTTTAAAATATTATCTTTAAGGGAAGTCGGTAGGGCCTATACCGAAAATGTTAAATTGAGCCATTTTAGGTTCAAGTTTCTCAGAAACTGTTAAATATATAAACTTCAAATTTTGTCTGTATATTAATTAGGCTTTTTTATTTAAATACTGGTAAATATATTTAAAATATATTTTTTACTTTTTCAAAAAAATTCATCGTAAAAGTATCACCTTGAAATTTTGAAAACTGTCAAATTTTTACGATAACTGCTTTTCAGCAAAATATTTCAGGAAAATCTCCAAAAAATAAGCTTAGTATATAGAGTTACATATTATTTATGTGCAGTAAAAATTGCATGAGCACTCATTCTGTAGATTCTGAGAAAACTGTACCCGCAGTTTGAAAACAACCATTTTGAGATAATTGCATTTTTAGTGTAAAAAAGCACTTGATCACAAAAATAATGAATTACAACAAGTATTTGCCCTATTTTATTAAATATTAGCTTATTCTCTATTACTTTTAAGGCTTTTTAGTTTTTCTTATACTTAGATTTCTCAGAAAATACATTTATAGCATTTTTCACTTTTAAGCTATCGAGGTATTTTTTAGCTTTTAATTATTTTACTCAAATTCTGTATCAATTTTTGAGGAATTTTCAGTTCTGATACATTACTTTCATCAAATTTTGACTATAAAGCATCATAAATACCATGTGAAAATGTGTCAATACATGAAAATATGGCTTTGGTAATACATGATTATACACTATTTCGAAAAGTTTCATTAGTGTTTTATATATTCACCTGTTAACACAATGTTTTACAGCAGCAGAATTAAAAATTGTTTTTAAATATTTGGTAAATGGTATTCAAAACAACAAAAACATAAAAACAGATTTCTTGAACGTGAAATTTATGTATTTTTATATATGATACAAGCTATGTGCAACGAAAAAAGGCATTGCATTTTTAGATATTTATAAACCTTTTACTAAAAAACTATTGAACACCAAAGCTTAAAAATTTGTATAAATACACAATACATATGAAATATATAGTAAAAATTTCAGTTCATGCATACAGTAGAAGTATAGAAAAGGAATACACAATTTATTAAAAACTGTCATTAACTGTGTCACGACATATGTTCATTAGTGAAAAATGTCTGAGAAATATTTTTTACATAAAGAATAAAAACACACAATACATATGAAAAATATAGTAAAAATTTCCAGTTCATGCATATGGTAGATTTATAGAAAAAAGAATACACAATTTAATAATAATTGTCATTTTCTGTGTTACGACATGTGTTCATTAGTGAAAAATGTCAAAGAAATATTTAAAAAATTTTGCATAAAGAATAAGAACACACAACAATATATATGAAATATATAGTAAAAATCTCAATTCATGCATACAGTAGATTTAAAGAAAAAGAACAGATTACTTGAAAAATATATTAATTAGAAAACACAGTAGCTTTTTGTATAAATTTTTACCTCATCAAAAGATCCTGCACTGTAGCCGGTTTTTTACCTTATTTTTTTCTTAATATTATCTTCTTCTTTCTTTCTTTTTCTTCTTTTATCTTTTCTAATTTTCTTCGAGCGTCAGAAAAAGCATAAATTGCTTTCATTAGTCTTTCCTATCGAGAAGTTTCATGGCACTTACTGAAAATTCCCTGGTTCTACGCCCATTTTTTGAAGCATTTTTAATTTCGATACATTACCATCATTAAAGGAACAAACAGCATCATAAACACCAAGTGAAAGTGTTTCAATCTGTACAAATGTTGCTTTGGGAACACGTGACCAAACGACATTATGAAAACTTTCATTCGGGTTTTGTGTTTTTCCATGCAAATATTTTCAACAGATCAGGATGGGAAATATCTCTAAATATAGGACGCATTGCTTCAACAACAGCGACCGGAAGACTGTTTTTATGTTTGTAAGACTTACCTGATGCTTCAGCCTTTTTAAATCCACACCATGAATCTTCCCCGATGGGACAAAAACCATGTTGAGGATATTCATCAGTTGATAACTTATGCAGAAAAATGGCCCAGATAGCTTGCCGCATATTCTGAACACTGCTGTGATTTCTCCGAATAGCTGATCCATAGTATGACTGCAAGTTATCAATTTCATGTTCAGTCAAACGATTTTCCCACTTAAACACTTACCATCTGACAAGATTTGCCCTTTCAATTGAGCTTTTAATCGGCGTAATCTTGTTCCCATGCGCTTCATTACATGGCCAATACACTCCAATTTTCAATTGGATATTCATTTCCATAAATGTTTTTCTTTTACTGCATCAAATGCTTTGCAGACCCCATCTCTAAGTACGTAATATATCGGGCATTATGTAAAGATAATGACCGTTGAAAAATTTAGACGCACCTTGGATTTCCATCGCTCCACTAGATCCAACGTAGTTCCTTTTACAATCCTTTTCATGAAAAGGCAAGTTTTTACAAGCGCAATATTTCGAAAGAAAATCAACATCTATCACCTTACCTGTATCAATGCTGGTCACAGTATTTACACCATTCAAGGATGTGTAACCACGCTTCTGCCATGTCCCATCTACAGCTACTGCTATATTTTTGTTACCTTCATTTTCACAAATAGCTTCCTTCGCAGCATTTTTGAATTGAATCCTCATAAACAAGTTTAGCAGCATTTAAAATTCGCTTACCGTAAGGAGAAAACCTTGTAGGTGGTTGTGGAAGATTCATTACGCCACAGAACATTCTCCCTGCTTCTGCACCTTTTCCAATTGAACGCATAGCATACACAAACCTGGTATTTATTGTAGCAATTTGTGTTCCTTCATGAAAATTTGAAGAAGAGAGAATTCTACACGATATGGACAAGCAAAACATTTCAGGACAAACGTAATAGCCAGTCCAGACTTACCTTTTAAAACTTGCATGTCTAAACCACTGTTGCACATTTTACAGTGAACTTCATTCTTGAAAACAAAAGCAAGAATATTCAAATTCATGATTGCATTTAAAATACCTACGCTATCACCAAAAGAAGAAAAACTCTCATTTAAATCGGGAATTTTTTTTTCTTTTGCACATGACTGCTTTGAATCATGTGCATGTTCAGCTTGAGCATTTAATTTACAACCAGTGGTACTTACTTTGCTATTAATAGTATTCTTACGTGGATAATACTTACCTTTGCGTTTCTTGAAAACTTTTTGCAATCTTGGCATTTCAAAATTTCAGAAATTTTAAGTATCGATAAACGACAAGTGCTCAAACGCAACGTGTTCGAAAGCGCCAAAAATAGGTAAACAACCTTAACAGTTACACTTGCAGTTATTCTACAGTTAATTTCGTGGGAATAAATAAAACAGATAATGGCTTTGCAAGATCATCTCAGTTTTAAAAGGCCAATGTTTACATTCCTATCTGTCAAAGTAGGCGTGGCAAATCAGTTGATTATTTTTTAAAAAACATTTTAAAATACTTCGAATTCAAAAATTGACTAGTATGTTATATCATTGGAAAGGGCTTAATTTGGAGATTTGAGAAATATCAAAATCTCAAAATCGATTTCTGGAAGGTGTTTACCATACCGACTGTCCTTAATTATGCCTAAGTTGCCAGTAACTACATGTTTATGGTGACCATCAATAAAGTTATTATAGTTTTTACATAAACAATCTTCTATATTAATAAAGAGCGAACTATTGTTGTAATTAAAAATAAATCTGCCCATCGTTTTGTTATAATTAAATGCTTTCTTTACAACCACCTTTCTAACAGGAAAAAGTGACAAATGTCTATTAAATACATTACAAAAGTTTTCTCAAAATTAATATTGAATTTATTAACTAGATAGTTAAGAATGTCTTTAATAATGTGAACTGCATGACAAACCTTTAAGGAATCATTATTTAAGGTTTCATATAAAAATGCAATTTTATGTTTATTAAGACCAAACATGAACTATTTGATCTTCTTGATATTAAAGTTTTTTTCAAAATCATCAATAAGAACTCTAATATTGTCATTTAAAGAATTTGTATCTCTATTTTTTTCTTTTAGTTCTATAACTTCTAGAATTTCTTTTAGAATTATTGTGTTTAATTTATTGGCATTATAAAAAAAAATTCTTTATTATTATTCTGTAACATTATTTGCAAATTATTTTTAGCAAAATACAAAACATTAAGGCCATATTGATAGATTGTAATAAAATTCCTATAATAAAGTGATTTTCCCACCATAATCTGTGCTTAGTAATTGGAGTAATTTTAATGATAGACAGTTCAACATTTTTGAAATCATGCATATGAAAGTGTCTACGTTCAATTTTATTAGAATTATTGGAATTATTAAAGAATTTAACATCATGTCTATGCTGATTAATTCTTAAGTTAATAGTATTGGACGTCTATCAAAAATTTTTATATTGACATACTTTATACAATTTAAAAGATAAATACAATTAAAAGTTTTACAAAGGTTAAATTTAGAATCACAATCATATTGATCCATATTTAACATAGTACATGTCTTACATCTGCTATCTCTATATTTATTGAATTTTTACTTAAGACTATTTTAAGATTGAGTGTTATCAAAATTAGAAGAAGATATATTATCATTAATTTCATGTATAGCAGGACTCTTAATGTAACATTTATTAATATTTTGAGAAATGTGATTACTAGAATCGAACAAATTTTGTTTATAATGATTATATGATGGTCATTAATGAATTTTTTGTTCCAAAAAATTCTAGTCTTGAATAGTTTAATATTAAAATTACTATTACAAATATTTAATTCTTTAACAGAACTCAGATCCTTTCCAAAATTGTTATTGGAGAAAGAGGGAGAGTTATAAAATTCCCTCATCCTAATAACTAACAAGTCAAAATAGATAGATATTTCTGTAAAATACAGAAGTAGATACCCAGTTAAAAGAGAGTGTACCAAAGCAAAACAGAAACAAGTTAATTTATATAAAACAAACTTGAAAGTAAGCTCTTATAAGTAAGGTCAAACTAGAGAGAGATTTCTGTAAAAAAATTGAGAAATTGATACCCAGTCTAAAGAGAGGGTGCCAAATATATATATATATATATATATATATAATCTTTTTATATCAAAAATGCTTCTAGAATGGTAATACTTTACCTATATATATAGTTATGACTTCCATACAGAGCCTGAAAACGAATTTCTGATGCATTTACATTACATTCATAATTATTCTTCAATCGAAATAAATCATGTACTTATTGGATATATATATTGAATATTTATGTATATATATATATATCTATATTGAATATATATATATATATATATATATATATATATTAAATATTTATATATATATATATATATATATATATATATATATATATATATATATATATTTAATGTATATATATATATATTGAATATATATATATATATATATATATATATATATATATATTTATAATCCAAAATAAAAAATTTGAATATATAATTATATACATATACATAAACATATATATAAATTTATACATATATATAAATTTATACATATCTATACATATATATACACATATATATAAATTTATGCATATATATACATATACACAAATATATAAACAAAAATATAAAAATAAAGGTATAGGTATATACCTAAGATAACTAAAATTAGGACGAAGGCACATAGTATAAAGACAATCTCCTGGCCTTAGGAACCAGGATTGCAGGTTTAAACAAGTTTTTCGGCCAGCCAACCTTCACTTGTAATTTGTCATACTATGTACCAAGAGGAAAGGAAAAAATTATATATGTAGAATTTAAATATTAAAAAATCATTAAACTAAATAAAACAAGAACAAAAACATAACCTACTAATTCGGAGTGTAAACGAGGGCCAGGAGTGCAGTAACGTGATCGCGCCAAATACGAGGGGTTAGAGCAGAACCGCATAAAATTAATTGCGATACAATAAGATATACATATATAAATATATATTTATACTTTTAAAAAATCATAAAAATAATAATCATATAAAAATTAGCGTAAAATATAAAAGAAACTCAAAAATTATATATTAAAAAAATTTAATAAGCATGGGGTGCCATCTATTTAATAATTGTAGAATAAATTAGATATTGTCTAAATTTAAAAAATCATTACAAAACATAATAACAGTAAATAATTACAGTAATACAAATTGTATCATTAAAAACCAATATATATTTAATTACAAAGAAAGTTAGCAGGATATCCATGTTCAATATAGTGATTAAATTTTTTTTAAGATTTAAAAAAAATATTAGCTTTATCGCTAACTAATACATTATTGCGATAAATATAGTTTAAAATAATATTTCTATATATACATAGTGATAAATAAGAATTCCAGTAAGGCACTTTGATTATATAAAAATTAAAGGCATCTATTTTATCATAAATATTACTATGTAGTTTCAAATCCTTAATATACAGAGCTACATCTAGTTAATTTGTTTTGATTGGATTATTATTAAATTTAACTAAGTTTAAGTAAGACAGATAAAAATTAATAATGGTATTTAAATTATCACTTTTACCAAAAATAATTAAATCATCAATATATCTAAAGATGTAGTAGTAATTATTATTAATATAATTATATTCATAAAAAATGTAAATAAAGATTAGCCAAACTATTACTAGCTGGGCCCCCTTGTGGGAGTCCCTTCTCTTGTTTATATAAAGAACCATTAAAATTGATGTAATTTCTTTTAAGACAAAATCTATGAGAGTTTTAAATTTGTTAAAATTAATAATAAGGTTATACATACTGTGGTTTTCTAAAATTACTTTAATAATATCATAGATATCAATTTAATTGAAATAATCTTCAAAGTCATAACTATGAACTGAATAAATATTTCTCTCTCTATTATTAAAAAAATCTATAACCTCTTTACTATTTTTAATTATAGCTTTATTGCATTGCTGATTAATAAAGTTTTGTATAATATTATAAGTAATTTGCCTGCAGTAGTAATATATGTTCTAAAACCATTTGACACAGTTCTAAATTTAACCGGACTTTTATGGAATTTTGGAGTTAAAAATATATATGGATACTTTTAATTTTAGGAATACAATAACCTAATTTTGTATAATTAGCAATAAAAGATTTTTAATTTCATTATGTGGCAAATCTAATTCTTTAAAAGAACCATTATTTAGAAAGTGATCATTAAGAATATTATAATATAAATAGTGAGAAATTACAGCATAGTTACTAGGTTCTTTATCAATGTAAACTATGATAAAATTCCTTTGTAATTCATAAATTTTCTGTTTTATATCTTTAAAACTAGTTTCATATTGAGAATTTTAACTAAAATTCATATGGTCTTTTAAAATATTGTACTTATACTTATCAAATGCCTTAATAGGTAGCCCACATTTTATTGCAGATTTTGTAATAAAATTATCTATATTTGTAATAATTTGTTTTTTAATGGTTATATTGTTAATAGAAACATTTAATCTATATAAAACTAGAGCCTTTACTCATTATATCTTTTAAAATATTAACATTGATTATGTCTAAGTTGCCAGTAACTACATTTTTGTGATGGCCATCAATAAAATCATTATAGTTTTTAGATATACAATATTCTACACTGGTGTGCAAAAATTAAGGACGAAGTCGAAAAATTAGCATATGAGCTCAACGAAACGGCAGAGTGGACAGAAAGACCAATCAGGAGATTAAGTAAGGTGATGTACGGTAGCACATGCGCAGATATGCAGGTAGACGTGATGGGGGAGTGTCTGAGTAGTATAAAGCATGTTGTCGGTGTAAAATCCGTATTTCTGGCAAAGAGATTGCACGCCGTATAGCAGTTAAAATCACACCGAGTTGCTGCCTCAGCAAGAAATGGCGAATAATCAATCTGTTAGACGACATCTGGATGCTTTTACCCCACGTTCGATTCATTGGGTAGTTGGAGGAAGGCCGCAATGGGACAAGTGTGGCTGCAGAGTTCGGAATTGCTCACAGCATTGTTTCACGACTTTGGGGACAATTTCATACTACAGGAACAGCTATCCGGGGGTTCAGTAGCGGTCGTCCACGAGGAACCACACCCGCAGATGACCGGAACATTGTCTTACAGGCCAAAAGAAACAGGCGGCAGACAGCGGGAGAAATCGCTAGACACACGACACAGGCGACTGGACGACCGATATCGCGTTTTACCTTGGTCAGAAGACTACACGGTGGTGGTTTGTTTGCACAACGCCCTGTACGGTGTGTACCTTTAACGACTGCCCATCGGAGAAGGCGTTCTCTGTGGTGCCGGGAACACCGGAATTGAAGAGACAATGAATGGGGGCGAGTACACTTTACAGATGAGAGCAGATTCAGTTTGAGTAGCGATTCTCATCGCATACTCATCTGGAGAGAGCGGGGAAGCCGCAATCATCCATCGAACATCATTGAAAGAGACAGATATGGAGGTCGCGGTGTTCTCGTCTGGGGAGGCATCATGCTTGGTAGTCGTAAAGACCTTCACATCTTCGACGCAAGTTCAATCAACGGGACCCGTTATTGTAACGAGATTCTTCTTCCATATGTGCGTCTTTTTAGAGGCGCTATGGGTCTGCAGCTCCTTTTCATGGACGACAATGCACCATGTCATCGCGCAGTAGCTGCCGAACAACTCTTAGAGAGTGGGGATATTGACCGTATGGATTAGCCGGCACGATCTCCGGATCTCAATTCCATCGAGCATGTATGGGATTTTCTAGGCAGACGCTTGGCAGCTCGTACCTTACCACCAGTAACGATTCGGGAGCTTCGAGTGGCGCTGCAAGACGAATGGGCAGCAATGACTCAACAACTCATTGACACCCTCATTCTCAGCATGGGCAGGCGCTGTGAAACCTGCCTAGCAGTCAGGGAGATCATATTCCCTACTAAAGACCGGATGTTTCTTGCTGGACACCCATCACAGGCATGCTTCGGCCTTCAGTCGCATTGCGCTCCATGCTACTTTTTCAATCAAGCTTCTTTTTATCCCTCTTCTGATTTCTCTTTTAGTAAGTGTTGCTTACATTACACATGTTCTTACGTATTGGGGATCTTACGGTATTAAATGTGTTGATTTGGAAAGCTTTTGTACAAAGTTATATTGAAAAAACCGTCTCGTGCTTAATTTTTGCACACCAGTGTATATTAAAAGAAAGCGAACTATTGTTGTAATTAAAGATAAATCTGCCCATTGTTTTGTTATATTTAAAAGCTTTCTTTACAACCACCTTTCTAACCAGAAAAAAGTCACAAATGTCTATTAAATATATTAGAAAAGTTAATTTTGTCAAAATTTTTATTCATGAATAATAAAGTGCAGTACTCTGTAACAGGTTCATTAATTTTCTCAAAATTAATATTGAATTTATTACCTAGATAGTTAAGAATGTCTTTAATAATGTGTACTGCATGACAAACCTTTAAAGAATCATTATTTATGATTTCATATAACAATGCAATTTCATGTTTATTAAGACCAAACATGAAGTATTTGATCTTCTTAAAATTAAAGTTTTTTTCAAAATCATCAATAAGAACTCTAATATTGTCATTTAATGAATTTTTATCTCTATTTTTCCTTTTAGTTATATTACTTCTAGATTTTCTTTTAGAATTATTGTTTAATTTATTGGCATTATAAAAAAATTCTTTATTATCATTCTGTAACTTTATTTGCAAAGTATTTTTAGCAAAATACAAAACATTAAAGCCATATGGATAGATTGCTTTAAAACTTCTAATAAAGTGATTTTCACACCATAATCTTTGCTTAGTTATTGGAGTAATTTTAATGATAGACAGTTCAACATTTTTTAAATCATGCATATGAAAGTGTCTAAGTTCAATTTTATTAGAATTATTGGAATTATTAAAGAATTTAACATCATGTCTATGCTGATTAATCCTTAAGTTAATAGTATTGGAGGTCTGTCCAATATATTTATATTGACATACTTTACAATTTAAAAGATAAATACAATTAAAGGTTTTACAAAGGTTAAATTTAGAATCACAATTATATTGATCCATATTTAACATGGT
This sequence comes from Trichonephila clavipes, assembly GCA_019973935.1. Taxonomy (NCBI): domain Eukaryota; kingdom Metazoa; phylum Arthropoda; class Arachnida; order Araneae; family Nephilidae; genus Trichonephila; species Trichonephila clavipes. Next base: position 45,633 of record BMAU01014858.1, read on the forward strand.
ACATGTCTTACATCTACTATCTCTACATTTATTGAATTTTAACTTAAGACTTATAAGATTGAGTGTTATCAAAATTATAAAGAAGATAAATTATCAATAATTCCATTTATAGCAGGACTCTTAATGTAACATTTATTAATATTATGAGAAATGTGATTACTAGAATCTAACAAATTTTATTTATAATGATTATGATGGCCATTAATGAATTTTTTGTTCCAAAAAATTCTAGTCTTGTATAGTTTAATATTAGAATTACTATTACAAATATTTAATTCATTAACAGAACTCAGATCCTTTCCCAAATTGTTATTGGAGAAAGAGGGAGAGTTATAAAATTCTCCATCATTCTAATAACTAACAAGTCAAAATAGATAGATATTTCTGTAAAATACAGAAGTAGATACCCACTCTTAAGAGAGTGTACCAAAGCAAAACAGAAACAAGTTAATTTATAAAAAACAAACTTGAAAGTAAGCTCATAAGAGTAAAGAAAAAATAAATAGAGATTTCTGTAATTAAAAAAAAAAATCCAGAAATTGATACCAAGTCAAAAGAGAGTGTGCAAAAGCAAAACAGAAACAAGTTAATTTAAAAAAAAAAAAAAAAAACTTAAAGTTAAGCTCTTAAATGTAAGAGAAAGCTATGCTCAAACCTTAAACCAAAGCTAAGAAAAGGCTCAAAAGACAGCCATCCACCACACAAAAATCAACAAAACAGAAACAAGTTATTTTTTTAAAAAAACAAACAAACTTGAAGTTAAGCTCTTAAAAGTAAGAAGATTCTATGCTCAAAACTAAAACCAAAGCTAAGAAAAGACACAAAAGACAACCATCCACCACACAAAAACACAACAGAAGAATACAAATAGGTAATGTTATAACGATGCTGTACTTACCTAATCAGTACACCACCGAGCAAAGATCAGCTATAAACTAACCTAATTGCCAGTCGCTAATACAAATTATACCAAAATGATAAAGTAGATAAATAATAAGGAAAATTGAGTGCATTGCTAAGTAGACATAACCATCAACACCTCAAAATACCAAAAATTAATACAAACAAATATGTATTACATGATAGAACATATTAAAAATATAAATAAAAATGATAATATAAAAAATATAAAAATATATAAGTAAAAAATAAAGCTAAAAAACTAGAATATATTAAAAAAAAATAAAAATATATAAGTAAAAATTAATGCACTAAAAACCATAAAAATACAAAAATAATAAAATAAGTAAAACAATTCTTGAATATGAAATCAAAGAGTTAAAAAACATTGATAAATAGAAAAGTAAAAGAGTATATACAATAGTCAGTGTTTTTTTCCAGGTATAGAAGTTTAAGTTGGCATTACTTTCCAAGATGGCGACCGATTTAACAGCTGTCAAGTGATTTATTCCCAGTTTGGTTTGGCAATTCATCAAAACAATCATCAAGCAAGGCGTAGATTCGTCGAATGGACCCAAAACGAGATTGCCGTTGTTCTCGATTTTCATAAGCGAATTTTGTTTAAGGATGAAGCACACTTCTGGTTGAATGGCTACGTCAACAAACAAAACTGCCGCATTTGGAGTGAAGCTAATCCAGAAGTGTATGTCGAAACACCGTTACATCCAGAAAAGCTGACTGTTTGGTGCGCTTTATGGACTGGTGGAATCATTGGTCCTTACTTCTTTAAAAAGGATGAAGGCCACAACGTTACAGTCAATGGTGATCGGTATAGAGCCATGATTACTAACTTTTTCATTCTTGAATTCTACAATTATGATGTCCAGGAGCTGTGGTTCCAACAAGACGGCGCAACATGTCACACAGCTCGTGCCACAATCGATTTATTGAAATACACGTTGGTGACCGCCTAATTTCACGTTTTGGACCTGTGAATTGGCCTCCAAGATCTTGTGATTTAACCACACTAGACTATTATCTGTGGGTCTATTTAAAGTCATTGGTCTATACGGATAAGCCACAAGCTCTTGACCATTTGGAAGACAACATTCGCCGTGTTATTGCCGATATACGGCCACAAATGTTGGAAAAAGTCATCGAAAACTGGACGTCCAGATTGGACTACATCCGAGCCAGCCGTGGCAGTCCTAGGCCAGAAATCATATTTAAAATGTAATGCCACAATATTATCTTTCGAATAAAACAAATTCATGTCAATCGAAAAACACATCGTGGTTTTGTTGCAATGTAAAGTTCTATACCTCTAAAAAAACACCCTTTAGATATATATTCAATATATATATGTAAGGATAATTAAATTAGATTAAAAATTAAATTCCCTATCTAGCACTTAACTCATCTGTCTCAGTCCCCATCGTCAAGTATCAAACTATTCACCCATTTACTTCTTCCGAACATATGGCCTAGCCAATAAACATGTCTAATTCCAGATCGTTAGATTTAATAGTCAACATATGTCAGCATTAACTTGCAAGCACCTTCTTCAAAGCAGCGATACTTACCATATGTTTTTCAAGTGTTATTCACTTGAAACCCCCACCATGGCGTGCTTTTTCCTCCTCTCTCGGTATCAGAACAGATGTAGAATTGGTTGAATAAAGACCGCCCTTTTTCTAACTTTTAATCTGATTCTGTCTTAAAATCATGACAGAATTAAAGCCGGCAGGATTTTTATCTGCGAGGGGATTCCAAATCTTAACGTAAAAGCTAATATTTTTATAAAATAATTTTAATATAAAAACTAAAGCCAGCGACCATAATAACTGATATGGAGATTTTGACGTAACACCAAATGCACCATATGCCAATATGCTGAAGCCGTCGGATTTCCAGAATAAAAAATGGTACGGAAAAAAAACAAGCACTATTATTCCCTGGAAGAACATCGCTCTTAAACCCCAAGAAGAATGCAGTGTTTACCGCTGAACGTTATTTCTACCGTTGCTGAAGAGACTAGCAAGTTTGCCATGAAAGAACCAACTTTCGAATGACGAAAAAAGAAGCAAAACAAAAGAGGGAAAGCGTGTGAATCCCCTAAACTCCATGATGAAAGCCGTCCAATCCCTTCCCCCAGAATAATAATAATTAATAAAATATGTTCTTCTTTTAATGGCATTGCGATTTAGTTCCAGTGATACAATGATGGAAGGACCAACAGTAACACAAAAAATCTTTTTCGCCGGAAATTCTGCACGGTAATAATGTGAAATAGTGAAGTATCAACATGGAAAAATAAATAAATAAAATTTTACTAGTGAAATAAAGTGACAACATCTGGATTGCCGTTCACCAAGTGTTTCTGACGTTGCAAAGTGGAGGTCAGTTAAATTGTATATTTCAATTTTAGTAAAATTGAAGAACTGAGTTTTGCTGAACAGAACTTTACGAAAAAGAATAATATATGATATGATATGGTATTTAATTTTTATAATATAGTTGTGTTAAATCAGATATTTTCTTTATATTTTGATTGAGAAAACAAAGTATATAGGTTTTATCTCATACAAAATTTTGAGAAATTTTAATATATACTTCTCATAATTTTATCTTAAGATGTCGAATGAGTTAACAGTTATGATAGAAATTGGTGTTTTAAAGTGAAAGATATAAATTATGTTTTAAGAAAAATGACTAATGAACTAATACTAGATATATTGATTTTCATAAGAAACAAAAGTGAAGTCAAGTTGTATTCTTTTTTCTTCCCTGGATTTTATTGTTTTGTTAATTATTTTATTCAGCAGTAATCTTATTGCATGTCATTTAAATTTTTTTCTTTTGAAATTGTGTATTTTGATATACTGGCCATATATCAGGATTCACTATTTCTAGAAAATTTCCTTATCTAAATTTAAAATTAATTTAATAACTTGAAGTTTATTTTTGGATATTATACAGTGGATAAGGGAGAATACAATCATTATAATTTTGTATATGTCTCGAAACATTAAGAGGACAAACTTGTTTAGTTTGATATGTACACCTCTCATTGTTTCTTATCAGTATCCCTGAACATCTGTGAGTTGATGACGCAGATTTCTCAGAGAGATGTGTTCAAAATTAAGTAAGGTGATACAGTTTTATTAGTGAATGTGTGATGCAAGAGAAATTCAAGAATTTTTGTCTATGAAACGTATTTTTAGAAGGTTACGGAAAGATTCCAAATATTGCACGCGATATTAAGTTACAATGAATATTGTGAAAAATTTTCAGAAATACTAAAAGTTATTATTGAAGTGAGTCCACTTTTCTGACTCAAAATAATAAAAAAGATCTCTTATATTCTTTTATTCTTATAATTTTTATATTGTATAAAAAAAAAACGCATATGAAATTAAACATTGTTTATTGTGTTGGATAGTGCATAGAAGTTGTGTGTTATACACCGTTTTCATATTATTAATAATTTCATTTTATTAGTGTCTATATTTTTTTTTATCTTTTTAAAAAATGTATTTCATATATGCAAAATATGTGTAATAATATAAGGTATTACTACGATGGCGCCAGAGTAGATTTTTATACAAAATTATTATTTTAACATTTGTATGATTTCATGTATTTTTATATTTACTATCTTATTGTTTGATATATTATTTTCCAACATAATTTTTTTGAAAATATCTACCAACTATAATACGAATCTATTATTATGAAGGAATAGGAGGAAACGCGCGAGCTCTTTTTCTGGATGTCGAATAGATTTAAACAAGCTATCTTCAACTATATGTATGGAAATTCATGTTTATCAATTGATATGTTGAAAGTGTCCTTACTGTGTTTGCTGTTATAGTTTCGTTTATTGTATTGCATTTTGATTTTAGTATTCCTATTGCTTAAATATTTCTACTGTGTGTAATATGTCTTTCTAAATCATGTTATGTATTGTTTTGTGTTTGTTGAGAATTGATTAAGTTTGTAAAGAGAGAAAATCACGCCATGACTCCTTTAAAATTGGGGGCAAATGTAAGGATAATTAAATTAGATTAAAAATTAAATTCCCTATCTAGCAATTAACTCATCTGTCTCAGTCCCCATCGTCAAGTATCAAACTAATCACCCATTTACTTCTTCCGAACATATGGCCTAGCCAATAAAAATGTCTAATTCCAGATCGTTAGATTTAATAGTCAACATATGTCAGCATTAACTTGCAAGCACCTTCTTCAAAGCAGCGATACTTACCATATGTTTTTCAAGTGTTATTCACTTGAAACCCCCACCATGGCGTGCTTTTTCCTCCTCTCTCGGTATCAGAACAAATGTAGAATTGGTTGAATAAAAATCGTCCCTTTTTCTAACTTTTAATCTGATTCTGTCTCCAAAATCATGACATATATATATATATATATATATATATATATATATATATATATATATATATTCAATATATATATATATTCAATATATATATATATATATATATGTATGTATATATATATATATATATATATTCAATATATATATATATATATGTATATATATATGTATATATATATATTTATATGTACATATATATATATTCAATATATATATTCAATATATATATATAAATATACATATATATATATTTATATACATATATACATATATATATATATATATATATATTTATATACATATATATACATATATATGGGCCGTGGGTAGCCTAGTGGTTAGAGCATCGGACTCCAGACCGGAAGGCCTGGGTTCGATGCTCGATGTCACCAAATTCCCTCCGAGTGCACACGGAGTACGTGCGCGTTAAATACGTGGGTCCGTAGTCTTGTGGGCTTATTCACTAGCGCAGGAACTGGAGAATATTTCCCTCCCCTTCAGTTCAATTGCAGAAATTGTGGAGGTGGAGATAGAGGTCGTGTCGCCATCTATCGTCCCTTCGGGGAAGTTTCACTGAGCTTAAATCGCACTGTCACCTGTATGGTGCTCAAGGCCAACGACAGGCGAACCTCTTGCCCATGCCACGATGAATTTCGTGGGCCTCGTTCTGACTACGTCAGACAGGTGGCATTAGCCACAACAACATATATATATTTATATACATATATATATATATATATATATATTTATATATACATATATATACATATATATATATATTTATATACATATATATATACATATATATATATTTATATACATATATATATACATATATATATACCTATATATATATATAAATGTAAGGATAATTAAATTAGATTAAAAATTAAATTCCCTATCTAGCACTTGACTCATCTTTCTCCGTTCCCATATTCAAGTATCAAACTAATCAACCATTTATTTCTTCCGAACATATGGCCTAGCCAATAAACATGTCTAATTCCAGATCGTTAGATTTAATAGTCAACATATGTCAGCATAAACTTGCAAGCCCCTCTTCAAAGCACCGATACTTACCATATGTTTTTCAAGTGTTATCCACTAGAAACCACCACCATGGCGTGCTTTTTCCTCTCTGCCCTTAGCGTCAGATAGATTCATGTACACATGATTGAGTAAAGATTTCTTTTTTTAAACTTTAATCTGATTCTGTCTTAAAAATCATGTCAGAATTAAAGTCGGCATGATTTACTTGCTAATATAGTTCGAAATGTTTAACCTTAATCAGTTCTTAAAGTTAAAGAAGTTTAAAAAAAACGAGCGCAAATTATACCAGCTATCGAATTAAATGCTGCGAATAACGATTACGGAACTCCCTCAAACGATATTTCTCTCTTTGCTGAGGACGTCAGATTGCCGGAATAAAAAATAGTACGGAAAAAGAAAAGTGCTAGTAATCCCCGGAAGAACATCGCTCTTAACAACGAGAAGAATGCAGTGTTTACAGCCGAACGATATTCTGTTTTTTGAAGAGGCCATCCAGTTTACCGTGAATGGAAGAAACATTCTAATGGAGAGAAAAAAAATGGGGTGGGGAAAGCGGGAATCCCCTAAACTCCATGTTGAAAGATGTCAATACCTTCCGCCAGAATAGATAAAAAATATGTTTTCCTCCGAATGGTATTGTGATTTAGTTCCAGTGTTACAATGTGGCAAGGACCAACAGTACCAAAAAAAAATCTTTTTAGCCGGAAAGTCTGCACGTTAATACTGTGAAATAGTGAAGCAACAACATTGAAAAAAAATAATAAAATTTTACTAGTGAAATAACGTGACAGCAGCATCTGGACTACCGTTCACGAAGGGTTTCTGGCGCTGCAAAGTGGAGGTCAGTTAAATTGTATACTTCCAATTTTAGTAACATTGAAATAACTGAGTTTTGCTGAACAGATCTTTACGAAAAAGAATAATATATGATATGATATGGTATAGTATTTAATTTTTATAATATAGTTGTGTTAAATGATATATTTTCTTTATATATTTTAATTGAGAAAACAAATTATATAGGTTTAGTCATACAAAATTTTGAGAAATTGTAATATACTTCTCATAATTTTATCTTACAATGTCGAATGAGTTAAGAGTTATGATAGAAATTGGTGTTTTAAAGTGAAATATATAAATTAAGTTTTTAAAAAATGACTAATGAGAGAACTAATACTAGAGATATTGATTTTTATAAGAAACAAAAGTAAAGTCAAGTTGTATTCTTTTTTCTCCAATGAATTCAACTGTTTTGTTAATTATTTTATTCAGCAGTAATGTTATTGCATGTCATTATTTTTTTTTTATTTTGAAATTGTGTGTTTTGATATACTGGCCATATATCAGGATTCACTATTTCTCGAAAATTTCCTTATCTAAATTTAAAATTAATTTAATAACTTGAAGTTTATTTTTGGATATTATACAGTGGATAAGGGAGAATACAATCATTATAATTTTGTATATGTCTCGAAACATTAAGAGGACAAACTTGTTTAGTTTGATATGTACACCTCTCATTGTTTCTTATCAGCATCCCTGAACATCTGTGAATTGATCACGTAGAGTTTTCAGAGTTATGTGTTCAAAATTAAGTAATGTGATACAGTTATATTAGTGAATGTGTGATGTAACAGAAAATCAATAAGTTTTGCTATGTAACTAATTTTTAGAAGGTTACGGAAATATTCAAAATATTGTATGCTAGATTGTTAAGTTACAGTGAATATTGAGAAAATTTTCATACATACTAAAAGTTATTATTGAAGTGAGTCCACTTTTCCGACTCAAAAATAATAAAAAGTGCTCTTATATTCTTATATTCTTTTATTCCCATATTCTTAAAATTTTTATATTTTATAACGCATGTGAAATAAAATATTGTTTATTGTGTTGAATAGTGCATATAAGTTGTGTGTTATACACCGTTTTTATATCATTAATAATTTCATTTTATTAGTGTCTATATTTTTTTTATCTTTTTAAAAAATGTATTTCATATATGCAAAATATTTGTAACAATATAAGGTATTACTACGATGGCGCCAGCGTAGATTTTTACAAAAATAATTATTTTAACATTTGTATGATTTCAGGTATTTTTATATTTACTATCTTACTGATTGATATATTATTTTCCAACATAATTTTTTTGAAAATATATACCAGCTATATTACGAATCTATTATTATGAAGGAATAGGAGGAAACACGAGCTCTTATTCTAGATGTCGAATAGATTTAAACAAGCTAATCTTCAATTATATGTGTGGAAATTCATTTTTATCAATTAATTGTCATTACTGTGTTTGTTGTTATAGTTTCGTTTATTATATTGCATTTTGATTTTAGTATTCCTTTTGCTTATACATTTCTATTGTGTGTAATATGTCTTTCTAAATAACTATGTATTTTTTGTGTTTGTTGAAAATTGATTAAGTTTGTAAAGAGAGAAAAAACCACGATATGACTCTCTTTTAAAATTAGGGAGGGGGGGCAAATGTAAGGATAATTAAATTAGATTAAAAATTAAATTCCCTATCTAGGACTTGACTCATCTTTCTCCGTTCCCATATTCAAGTATCAAAGTAATCAAACATTCATTTCTTCCGAACATATGGCCTAGCCAATAAACATGTCTAATTCCAGATCGTTAGATTTAATAGTCAACATATGTCAGCATAAACTTGCAAGCCCCTCTTCAAAGCACCGATACTTACCATATGTTTTTCAAGTGTTATCCACTTGAAACCACCACCATGGCGTGCTTTTTCCTCCCTGCCCTTAGCGTCAGAAAAGATGTACATATGATTGAATAAAGATCTCCTTTTTTAAAATTTAATCTGATTCTGTCTTAAAAATCATGACATATATATATATATATATATATATATATATATATATATATATATATATATATATATATATATATATACATATACATATATATATATATTTATATACATATATATATACACATATATATATATTTATATACATATATATACATATATATATATATATATATATATATATATATATATATATATATATATATATTTATATACATATATATATATACTGCTGGACAATTGCTAAGGGCGGATAACACTATCATCCATAGCAACCACAAAATGAAAGAAAGCAAAATGTGGAAAATTAGAATAAGTGCGGGATATTAGTAGGAAGAGAGAGAAGTATGAGTATGCAAAATTTTTCCACGTTTGTTCATCACGTGATAGCGTTCATAAGAGCTTTAAAGGTTTTGACGCGTGTAGACAGTTGTTGTTTCAAGTCAAAGTTTTACAGGAAAGATTTAATAGACGAACTTAAAATTTTTGGCATGTCTTCCCGACATCACATAGATGATTTTATGCGTGGCCGAATTATTGGAAAGATCGAAGAAGAGCGAAAAATAACAAATGTTGCCAGGGTGTTCGACATCGCTCACAGCGTTGTTTCACGGCTGTGGAAGTCATTTAAAATTAAAGGAATGTGCAGTAAACGGCACGGGGGATGTCGTGTTAGAAGTACGACGCCTGCAGAAGACAGATATATCGTCCTATCAGCAAAAAAGAACAGGCGCACCACAGCTCAGCAGGTGGTAAATCAGTTTCTTGCTGCCTCAGGAAAGCAGATCTCCCGAAAAATGTTGCCAGACGTTTGAGGGGAGGAGGACGATACGCACGATGACCTGTTGTGTGTGTCCTATTGACCAGACAGCACCGTACTGCCCGTTTGCAATGGTGTCGTGAGCATCACAATTGGACTGAACAGGACTGGGCATGCGTACTATTCTCAGAAGAGAGTAGGTTCAGTCTGTCATCGGATTGTAGACGCCAACTGATCTGGCGCGAGAGTGGTACTGCTTATCGTCCAGAAAATATCCAGGAAAAGGACCGATATCCGACATGCAGTATCATAGTGTGGGCCGGCATCATGATCAATGGCCGCACGCGCCTACATGTGGTTGCGAATGGGACTATGACGGGCCAACGATACAGTGATGAAGTTCTACTTCCTCATGTTCGTCTTTTCCGTGGTGCTGTCGGTGATAAATTTTCTTTTATGGACGACAACGCAACATATCATCGAACACTCGCTGTTCAGGATTGTCTAGACAGCGAAGGTATTCAACGTCTCGTATGACCAGTGCGTTCTCCAGATCTAAACCCCATTGAAAATGTGTGGGATGCTTTGGGGAGCCAAGTTGCTGGTTGAAACTATCCTCCGACAAACAAGAACACCCTCATATGTGCACTCACAAAGGAATGGGATAAACTGCCGCAACAGCTGCTGGATAATGTTGTGCAAAGTATGGTACGACGTGTGGAATGTTGTATCACACTCCACGGTGGACATATCCCGTACTGATACCTTTCTTTAAGGTGCCTGCTGACTTTTAGATGCATTGTTCCATTTCTCCGTACGCAGATCAAATGAACATTTTTTTTCTTTCAGATGTTTCACAGCTTTTGTACTTTCCAGAACAATAAATATTCTTTTTTCTAATGTCTGAACAGTGTGGCAGGTATATTTTATCCTACTAGGCATCATGTTTCGCTTAATGTTATGCTACATAGCAATTTGTGATTCGTTCTTAGCAATTGTCCAGTAGTGTATATATATATATATATATATATATATTGAAAATATAATAATGTATTAGGAATTGAAAAATATAGAGTACTTCGCTCACGCGAATTAAAATAAATTTGTCTGCAGTTTTTCGAAAAAAAATGCATTTATGTATTTTACTGTATTTATGTACTCAAAACGTTTTTAAATGCATATTTTAAGTTGGTTTTGCAATAAGTTTCACAAACAAAAATATTCGTTTATACGATTTTTGAAAATAATGTTTCTAAAAGTGTATTCAGATAAAGAAAGAAGTAAATAAACCTAGAATTGAAATGTTCAGAAATCATTTGAAAGAAGAATCACATTTCATTTAATCTTGATTATTTCACAATACATAATAAAATGCATCAGATTTATTTTATAGTTAAAAATGAGAGTATCCATTTCGATAACAATTTTAAAAAATACACCGATTAAAAACGAAACTGAGACACATGGAACTCATTAAAATTTAAACTGATTTCAAAATTCGGTTCCATTATTTGAGTAAAATCTCTTTATGATTATGCTAAAACAAGATAAAATTAAAAGCTACCACTCTTTTTTGTTTTTCGTTTGTTTTTACCTAGAAATTACACTAACACTGCCCATATCAATGGAAAAAAAGTGTTTTTACAATTTAAACGAATGTAGAACAATTAGATTTCCCTTAGCCAATCAGCATCAAATCCCAAAGGTATAGCAGCTAGTTTTCTTCTTTTTATCTGCTCCAAATATTCTCATTTGCATACGCGTTTTCGTTAAGTAATAGTCTCTTGGGTATTGTTAAAAGAATCACGCAACGAGCTAAATTCAATGCCTCGGAAATAATTTCATTTCAATATTTTAACATTTAAGTCTCTTCTGGTAAAAATGATGGAGTTACTCTTCTCGAGCCAGCAATATCTGGTGAGGATTTTTCATGCACGAACTATTTTGTTTAGAGTATTTATCAATGATATGAATCCTGTAAAATGTTCATCAAAAAATAAAAACTTAGTTTGATTTATTTTTTATTTATTACATGTTTTTATATTTCCACAACTTAAGACTTGCATTAAAAAATGCTATTTGTGTAATAAATCCCCTATTAAACTTAAAAGTAACGTTTTTTTCACCTTTCATCTTTTTTTCTTGTTGGAATGTTTGGATGTGTCCCCATATTTTTTTTGTATCATTTATAGGCCCTTTTTCAGAAATGGTTGGCCATCCCTATATTTTATAAACCCTATGACTAAGCCAAATTTCCTTAAAATTTGTTTAGTAGTTTTAGAAATAATCGTAAAAATATGAAAATTGGTTTTAAAAAATTTGGAGCGCCATTGTACTAATTTTTCCTTTTTTCACTGCCACTTTTAGATAGATCCATCTTGCCGGGAATTTAAAATAGTGATGTGTGTTGTGGATGTATTAAATTTTTCATAGCATTCTGTGTTTATATAAATTTAATGTTTTCTTCATTTCGCACTTGTTAATTTCACATATTCATAGCAATAGCATACTTAATTTTAATCTTTTAATAATAAGGACTTGTTCAGGCTCCTATTTTTTTCGTACATACCTATAATACAGATAAATCAAAAGTAACGATTGGTTAACCTGAAAATATTGTTTTAACCTGCAACCAGAGTACATAAGACATGGAACTTGCTCTTGTACTAATGGAACTAACTTATTTCTTACCTATACTCAGCAATTCTCCACCTGTGGCCCTCCGAGCCTTTTTAATTGGCCAGGTTATGATCCATTGCTCTGAGATATTCTTTTATTTAAGACAATGCATTAAAAAATTGGTGGGAAATTCTTTTACAAGAAATAAAATATATCAATTTTGCTTTTTTGTTGTCAATGTCGTACGACTGCGAATTGATATTTTTTCCCATTTGTAACGGTTGTGGTTAGTAATAACAGACAACAGTGGTTTATCGACAATTTCATGGGTGAAACTAATTTTGTGTCAGAACAATCTTTTATATCTTGCAAGCGAAAAATATTAGAATGATTTGGAGGTTGACTGTTTTGTATTGAAGAACAAACATAGGGATCAGCTCTTGTTGGATTTGTCACGAAAGTGCTGTATTTAAAAAAATACCAATAAACATGAATTGGTTAATGACATTTTTCATCTTTCAAGAGGTGATAAATAGTCTTTATTGAATATTATTTGTAACAGCTTTAATAGTAATGTCACAGTAGTAAAAAGACATTCTAGGAAGTTTGTTATATTATTGGTAATCATATAAAACCGTTTACTGATACAAAAATAGGGAAGGAGTGTTTCTTGAATTCTTTTAATTTAGTGTTAGTGACAAAATAATAAAATTATAAAAATATAATAATTAAAAAAATGCAAACTGGAGTTATAATATTTCGATCAACATTCCATATTTTAAATTTCCAATGTCATTTTTGTCTTAAGCCTTTATCCCCTCGTTAAATCTCATGTTGCGGATCCCCGTGAAATGGCAGCAGAAAAAAAGGTTGCGAGCCCTTGGTCTAACTGTACTTCTGTTTTGATTTACTTATTTCGAATTATAGCTATTTTGGTTTTATTAGTATTATAGATAACACATCGGATGAGTTAAAAGTTTAGAAATAATCATGAAGAAGTACGGTTTGTACAAAAGGGCTCATAAGAAAATGTAATTTTTCTTATTGGCTAACATGTTTAATTAAAATAATCAGTGACAAAGGACGCTGACAACCCGAAACGCAATGTACAGAGAGAGCACAGTAGTATCTTTTCATTCATTTATTCTTCCAATAACAATTTTTCGATGTGACCTTCATAACACAACTGAGGCAGCTCAAAATGGCCCTGACAGTTGAATGCAACATACCAAAATGAATTACGGAAACTTCATGACTAATGGAATCTTTGAGTTTAGCCAATGTTGATGGGGGTAAATGTTAAATATTTAATTTCAAATAGCCCCCAAACCAGAAGCCAACTGTAGTGACAACGCCGGAACAGGGTGGTCATGAGATTTTTCAACATCGGCCTACTCTGTTATCTCCAAAGGTAGTCAATATGGGTCGTTATACTGGATTGACATTATATGGAGGTGCGCCTTTCAATACGAAGCTTGTTACAGTTAACATAGCTCTTGTTTTATTTAATGAGGGCGCGATCTCAACTATACTAAAAAAATCCGTCTTCTTTTTATGCCCTTCCTTGTCAGCTGTGCTTCTCAATCGTTATTTCTTCCTTTCTTATGAATTGTTCAGTTTTAAATGAACTTTTTGCTTACCTGATATATATGCTAAAAGTAAGTGTTTAACCCTCCGTTAGGCTCACGAATCTCTCAGATGCATAGTTAAAATCCTTTCGGTGATGTGCCCCCATAGTGAATTGAAACACGCCCCACCCTCCTTCTTCTATCCGCCTTTCGTCATTTGCTTTAGGATTGTGTTGTCCAGGGGCAGCAGGGGCTTTTGAATATGATAGATGATGCGCGCCCAACAACTTCAGTTCTTATGACTCTGTACTATTTAGTTAATTTCGATTTTTTTTTACTTGTAAAATAATGTAATTTTCAATTTTAGACGAAAACAATTCCAAACAGATATTTTACAACTTCCATTTGATAAGTTTCTGTTTGTTTGTTTTGCTGGGAGCTGAGATACATATCAGGGATGCCGCGCGTCTATCCAGTGATTGTTGTTATTCATTCCTCAATATAGCTGGAATTAACTCCCAAAATACCTATATGTGAATGAAAATTACTCAGAGTCTCATGCACATATCTAAGATATGTAGGAAAACTAGGTCACAAACTTTTGAATGAGTACCTGCGAAGATGGTCTGAGTGTAACATTCACGTGCCCCAAGATTGAAGAAATATCTGATATGCAATGCCCTATTCAAGGCGAAAAAACAAGAGAAACATCACCATAAACTTGAAAAAGAAGGTACTGTTCCCTCTTGTCAGGACAAAAAGAAAAAAAAATGTAATCCATTATACGAAAAGTTCATGTCCCTTGAATATTGTAAGGTGATTTGTGAAGACTGCAAAAAAAGCATCTTAAAATGTAAACATTGGTGGCACGGTGATAACTAACCAATATCTTCGTCACGTTTTTTTTTTCGTAAAAATATCTCAATTCCTGATTATCTTTTGAGATATATTTTGTATCAAATATATTTTAATTCAAATCTCATCAATAAAATGATTAAGCTCTCTTCAAACGCAAGTATGTGGTGATGCCTCTGAAAGATGCCACTCGCCTATGGATGGAACTTTTTGAAACATGCCTAGCGGAGGTTCAATTAGATTTTTTACAGTACAATTTTCATTCCGTTTCATAAGAATGAACTATCAAAGCATATATTAAATAAAAGGAATAACTTATACATTTTAAAAAATAAGACAATTCGTGTCGAAGCCGGGAGTGAATTTTTTGATGAAAAATCCACTCAAAATTTGAAACCCGTATGTAAGACGAATTGAAAAAAAATGGAGCGTGAAACACTACGCAATGAAAGTGAAACTTCTTTGACGACGTTGGCCGTAAATGGAAGAATGCATCTAATTGTATTTAACTGTTGGGGAAACAAATAATAATCAACATTACATATAATTCAAACTTATTCTCTCAATCGCATGATTTGTATTACCATATATAAAGCAAATGTTGTGGGGTCACTCCACGACGATCAACACGTCTTAATTCACTTGTGGCTATCATGAATGGTGTAACTCTAACTCCTTCCCTGAAGCTTCTAAAATGACCCAAGTAAATTACTGGGAAAGAGAGCTCCTAAACATGCTCATCAATAATAAGCTTCTTGGTACATTCGCTTCTCCAGGAGCGATAAGAAGATATTTCTCTTCATTCTATAACAACGTCTGTTGCTAGGCTGTAAGACTCCCTTCAATAGTTATATTTTCGCTGATTTCTTCTTGAGGAACTTGAGACGTACTCTGGTTCAAATTGAAGAAACTATCATCGATTGTAACATCATGCATTCTGTATATTGGAGTAGCTTCTAAATATTGCAACCATGCTTTGATGGTTATTTTAGTAACCAAACCCATTAGATAACTAGTTCAGTGAAATTTCATCCGTTTGATGTGAACATTGACACTGTAGTTATCATCATCATTTCGCAGCAATCGTTGGACCATTGTATTGACGGATACATGAACATTGATTATCTGCCCTAATATTCCAAACTGACCATGTACATGTCTCAATCACCGAATTTGCATGAAATCTATTTGTGCTGAAATAAGTCTTTCTAATATCAAATCCAAAGTCGGAAGATGTGCTGGAATTTATGGGTATACAAAACCATTATATTTTGATAAATTTGGTATACTTTTCCTACTTAAACTTTGTCAGCAATTGTAGCATACTTTAATGTCTTTCAAATTAATTCCCGGTAAAATTTTTTGCAAAGTATATTTTTGTGCTCAACAACAGGCGTTCTCAAATAATCTCTATAAACCATAATCTGTCACAAATTGAACACCCGTGATCGAAATGATTATCAACGAATCGCTTTTGAAAATCTTTGTGCGCATTTTTAAGGGAATCATAGTCTTTGTAAGGTAAGATAGAAACTATTATCGATTCACATGAATAAGTTTCAACCCACACTAGACTTGTTGAGAGTTCCGTAGTTGAGGGCACAGGGTGATTCACAAAGTCCATATTGTCCACTGAGTGATTTTTCGGACGGCGATGTAAAAACAACCTGTCTGTCAAGAAATTGTATTCACTCAACTGCCTCCAAACTCTGATGTATGTTCCTCAACAGCTGTCTTGACAGCACCAACTATTACTGGTGTCACACGTTTGTGGCCTCTTCCAGGTTAAACTCCTAATTTCCTCGTCTCTTCAAATCTCTTAATCATGGCCCAAATAACTTTAGCAGATATTGATTCGCCAACATTGTAGGCTCTTTCTACGGTGAAATTAAGGAACTGGAGCTGAAGCATATTCCCTTTGTTTTCGTAAACTAGCTTCACCAATAACGCACATTCACCCAAAGAGACCGTCATTAGTACAACCGGATACATCGATTTAAACATGAAAACGTCTGCAAACCTTTAATATACCATAACCTGTTTTGCCCAAAGCTTCCTCTCATTCCCAAGTATGCAAATCTAGACATTTTCTCCTACAATTCATAGTTTTTTTTACATTTTTGCATTTTATTAATAATTCTTGTGCTGGATTGTTAATATTGCTTCTTGGAACCTTTTTTTCTTCTTTCAAAATACCTTGAGTGCATCTCGCGTATAGCTCATATACAAAATTCCGTTGCATTCCGTTCACCCGTTTGCGCTGTAGGATGCTCTTTATAGGGGAAGTTTAATTATATACATTTTATTGTTAAGTATAAGACTTTTCAAATGTTTGACTTTTATGTGTGATTATTAAATTAATACATGCACTAACACAATTTGAAAAAGGAAATGTATCTAAGGAACTCTAAATGAGATTGCCATAAGTTAAGGAATAATGTGCATGAGAGAGAGATTATAAATATTTGACTTCATATTACAACAAGTTTTCACAGTGGTGGTGAAAAAAATTGTTGTCAAGTAATTCACATGATTCGAAAACAAATTTCAGCATACTAAATATGATTACACCGAACCGCTGCTGAAAGTTAACCGCAACGGGTTTTCTCGTACGCTTTGCGACCACTGATATTTTCTTTTTTCGGTCTTTGATTTGCTCGTATTTTTAATTCTTTTTGTAAAACTTTTAGAGTGATAGTGTTTTTAAGGGACGCAGTTTGTCTGTGGTACTTAATTTATTCTCATCCATGATTTTTCTTTAGTAAAATTGGGAATTTTTTTGGAAGGCTGCTTGTGATTTTGTTTGAGAAGAAATGAAAATGTAAAGATAATCCAAAAATGTCGATAAGTATTTGTCCCAATTCCAGTGTAAGACTTTGTATTTTACCATGCTTCAAGTTATGTGCGCTTATATATAGGAACACACAGAAAATCTTCAATCGTTTGAAAAAAGAATTATGAACAAAAACTTTTTGTAGGTATCTAAAAAATTCTTTTAAGATATATGAAGCATTCCTTATAGCGTACAAAGTGTACGCATAAAAAGAAAACATTTAGGTGTTTTCGTGTTCCACAAATTTAAATTTAAAAAATGAGTGCTAACTAATGAAAACTAATAGTGCAAATAAACAAGGTTTAACTTAAGGTGGTCCGCAAATAAATTAAATTTCATAGAAACGTAAATTTAGTTCGAATAATACATTGTAATAAACATGTATAAAATAACAGACAAATTTAATATGTACGTTCTGACACTTGGCATCTATTCTCTGCTACTACCTTTCCTATTTCGGGTGAAATTTTCATATTTTGTTACATATTATTTTGCGCCAGTGTATTTATTGACTGACTGGGCTACCAAAATTCTCGTTGTGGTACGCGAGTTTGACACTCCTGGTGTAAACTTTATAATTGAAAATTAAAATAAATTTCTTCCATTTTCGCATTCTGTTAAATATTATGCTTAGTTATATGCAATAAAAAAATATGCCTTTTTTGGAATATTTTGTGCAAAGGAACTGACCGCTTGAGACAATTGGATGTCTTGGGCTTTTTTATTTTTATCCGAGTTAAGTAAAGACAAACTAGAAAAAAAAGGGTACATAAAAAATCCCGAGTTTTCGAGCAATGAACCGGTTGTGGCCTAATTCCGGATTAAGTGATTTGTTAATGAATCTAGAACGCCAGACACCCTTTTACTCCCTACACTTCACTTCTGGGGAGGTGTCATCCATCTTTTCTTGTATGTTTCTTATCCGCGCAAATCAATTAGAGAGACAACATTTTGCCGTAGCACAGATCAGTGATTAATTGGCATCAGAGATGTTCTTTCCAGAGAAGAAGGATTTCCTTTCTTTTGTCTTCTCCTTTCTGTTGATTCTTCTGTCTAGGACTAAAGATACATTCGGATTTATGGGTCTTGTGTGCCTTCGGTGCTGATTACTGAGGTTTTATACTTTGGGGGGAAATGTGTTCTTATGCCCAGCTACCTACTAACATCTGAAGAAAAATATTTAATTAAGTGTTTCAGGGCATGCTCGAAAGAGTAAAATGCCCAAAATAAGATTGTTTATGAGACATATATCTTTTAAATTTACACATCTATGTAAAATCTAAGCTCTAGCTTAGATTTTTTTTTATCTTAATAAAGATATTTTATTCATTCTGCAGAAATACAAAAGTATTTTTTTAGTTAAAAATTTTTTTTGTCCGTTTAATTTAAGTTGGATATAATTTTTAAGATCTCATAATGTATGCTTATGTTTAGGAAGCATTTTTTTAAAAAAATATCCCTTAAATACGAAAAAACATTTTTTCCCATGTATAAAACACTACACAAAATGGAGTGAACCTAATTTTTGAGTAAAATATTAAGATAGTTTCTTTAAAAAACAAAAATTAAAAATTTTGTAATTTTGAAAATTTCTAATTTTTTTTCTTTTTCAGACACAAAACTATTATTAAAAGAAACTATGTACTACTTCTACTAAAACAACAAATTCACTATACGCACAAGTGTCCTGTTTTAAAGTATAAAAAATTTTGAGCCAATTAGTTTAATATGTTTTTTTAAAGTGTACCCAAAAGTAAATAATGAAGTTTATGACAAAAAAAAGAGAAAAAAACATTTGTAAGCTCTTTTTTTTAAACAATTTTATCAAGTGTTTTATTCATATTTTAAGGTTATTTTATGATCGAACATATAAGTGTTGTACCTTTTCAGATTCAGAAAACTAGGCACTATTTTTCAATACTAAAATTGAAAAAATCGATTTTTTAATGTGTATCATGTGCCCTGATTCTCTTAAGTCTCGTATATTCAATATAAAAAATGACGGTTTTTCTCAATCAGAGTATAACCATAGGGGTCAGAGCATAATTGTATAAAACATATTTTTAAAAACATTTACACAATCACTTATGTGAATATAATGACTTTTTTTTAGAAATTTCATATAACTCTCTCAGATTAAGTTATCTAGTTTTTATAAAAATTGAAATAACTCTTATCCTGAAGGTCATTTCTAAAATGAATAGTAAAACAGCACGCCAAAAGTGAAAAATGGAAAATTTGTTGATAAACATTTTGAACAGAATGCACCCCGTTTATGTAATTTTGTTGTAAATTTTTACCCAATTTTTTCCCTTTCAGTAACAATAATTTCTCTTTCAATTCTTAATTTTAGCACTAAATAAATATAAAAACCACAAAAAATTCCCATACATCCATTTTTTTTTTAAAAAGTTTTCCCAAGTAGTCAGATACCTTAAATTAATTTACTTAAAGTATCTATTACACCAAACATTTTTTATACAAGGTCTTTTTTAACACGATTTTGAAATAACACGATACACGAATTTAACGAATATATATATTTTTTTACACGAAATTTTGTTTTAGTACGAATTAAAAAAAATTGGGATTCATCCTCTTTGGATGAAGATGATTTGATCGAATGAATGACAGTTTATGTTTATAAAGAAATCGATAATGACAAAGTCGAAGGTGAAGTTCAGAAATTAACAACTGATTTAATTCGCGTGAGCTTGAAATCTGCTACGAGCTTCAAATTTGGATAACATTTACTTACTCGTGACCCTGACATAATGTATCATAATTGTGTTTTGTGTGTGTGTGTGTAGAAGGATATCAAAAATTATTTTAAAAACTTGAAGAAGAAAAAAACTGGCGCTAACTTCAGATTGTGTAACCGAAAAAAAGCAAACTGAGGTAGTTAATAAGGAACAAAAATCTTCATTTGAATCAAAAAATACACTTGTGCTGGACATATCTGACACATATACTGATGAAAGAATCTTTGATCCAGTTCGCAATTAACGTGTTATCAAGTAACAATGAGTAGTTGTTTGTAAAGAAGTTTTTTTATTTTTAATTTCAGTTTGAATTTTTATATCTTGCATGCACCTACATACATCGAAATCAGATCAAAACAATATTAATGAATGTTCTTAAAAGGTGGATCTTTAAAAATGGAACATAATCTACAGTTCGATTGGCTTATATTAAACGTGGAGTTTATCCTATCGGCATTGTCGTTTGCATCTGGCTAAATAATATGAAAAAAAATTATAAGCAATGCATTATTCTAAGGATAAATTCGATATTTGTTGGGACTATGTCGTAACTGTAACTTTTGAACTGATCGGATGCAACCACGCGATTGTAATTATCACATGATAATGAAGTGACATGAATTTACACCATTAATAAATTAACAAAAGTTTTTTTGCATCTCTCTCCTTAAGTGTCATACATCGAAGAAATAGAAATATACCAATACGCTGTGTTCTGTGCATGCGCCAAATCGTTGTCGAAAAGAAGAAGGGAATCAGTCAATCAGTCGAACCTACATATTACGAACTTTTCTATATAGTGAATTTTTTTCTGGAACCAATAATCGTTTCAAGATTTTCTTCGTAAAATAAACTCATGATAACGAATTGCATTTTCTATGTATCAAACTTTTTCTCCTGCGATTCAATTTTTTTCTACCTATGTTTATAGTATTTCTGTACATTTCAAGTTGTGCTCTCTTTTAATACATTTTATGGCGGTCATAAATCTTGAAATGGTTTTATTAGGTGCCTAACTCGTCGAAAGCAATATAATTATGGGCGTTTCTTCCAAGAAGGGCAACTTTCAACTCCCATTGTCCAGTTCATTGTAAATATCTTCGATATCCCCTTTCACCCCAGTAGAGTTGCCTCATGTCATTGAACTAGCCTCCATTCATTTGTGGTGTAGATCAGTCGTGCTAGTAACTTTATTTCTTTTAGGTCGAAAATGCCAAAACTTAAGTGATTGACCTTCAAAGAAATGCATTTAATTTTTCAAGAAATAGATAAAGGCGTAAATAAACTTTTCTTGCAGTTTTTCTCTCTCTTTTTTATAAGTAAAATACATAATATATATATATATATATATATATATATATATATATATATATATATATATATATATATATATATATATATATTAATTTACAAAAAAGTCTTAATAATTAATTTTCTGTAATTGATATTTTTTAAAATTAAATTTTTTTATGTCATTTATGAAGAAAATTGAAAGATGGAACTCTAAATATTGAATTTTCTATGTAAAGAACTTTTATGGGAGGATTTAGCGACTTCGTTATACAGAGGTCCGACTGTATTTTTATTCCCTGCAAACCCTCCCACAACAATTGATAATGTATTCGGTAATTTCTTTATCGCCATTAAATAGTTTTGATAACAAAATGGGCTTCTAAACATCTCATTGGATATCATCTACAATAATTAAAAGGTTCTTTTGAAACACCAAATTGTGCCTCCTCATCTTTTCTACAGATACACTCCCCTACATTTCAAAAATATAACAAAAAGATGGATTAAATTTCCTTTCTTTTTCATAAAATCAATGCTCGAACTCAGATTTTCCAACTGCATTTGGTGTATGCTTAGCAAAGAATTAACGACAAAACGAAAATAATTCTTTGAATGACATAATTTTATCTAAAATCGTGAAAATTAAAAGTATGTTTTATTTTTTCTTTATTTCTTGAGATATAATTCCCAGTCTGTAAATATGATAAGGGCATTAAAAATATTCATTCATATATTTTAACATGACGTCATGATTATGAAGTGGTACAAGGGTTTTTAATTTCTCCACTGTCTGCTTTCAAAATTATTTTATCTGAGTTTATTAAAAATGCCATTAGGCAACACATTTTTGTACAATATTTTTTTTAAATGTAAGATTCCTTAATCGTGTACGATGATTACGAATTTAGTACATTAAAAGAAATATTTTGTTTCTTCTTAAGCAAAAGAAATTGTGAAAGGATTTTATCCGGTGTATTTGCTGAATTAATGTGTACACTTTACTGCGTATTCGAGGAATTAAACTTTCTGTCCAGTACAATATTTTAAAAATTACTTTTCACTTTTCCATTTATGTTTGCTAATAGTAATTTTAATTAAATTTTTGAAAAAAAAAGTCAGCGGCATGTGTTAGCCATAACATTTATTATGCATGGTAGTTTAACTTAAATTATTAATTATATTTTACCCAGAAAACACATTTGCAGTGCTTTTATTTTCTTTTAAATAACTGTTCATCAATGATTTATTTTTATACTTTTTACAATTTCAGAAATTTCATTCAAAAGATTAAGATTATAAAATACATTTAGCACTATATGATTTTATAATGACAGAACAATCAGTACATTTTCTCGTTATCTACACTGGTGTGCAAAAATTAAGGACGAGACGGTTTTTTCAATATAACTTTGTACAAAAGCTTTCCAAATCAACACATTTAATACCGTAAGATCCCCAATACGTAAGGACATGTGTAATATGTAAGCAACACTTACTAAAAGAGAAATCAGAGCGATAAAAAGAAGCTTGATTGAAAAAGTAGCATGGAGCGCAATACGACTAAAGGCCGAAACATCCCTGTGTCCAGCAAGAAACATCCGGTCTTTAGTAGGGGATATGATCTTCCCTGATTGCTAGGCAGGTTTCACAGCGTCTGCCCATGCTGACAATGAGGGTGTCAATGAGTTGTTCAGGCATTACTGCCCATTCCTCTTGCAGTGCCAATCGAAGCTCCCGAATCGTTACTGGTGGTAAGGCACGAGCTGCCAAGCGTCTGCCTAGAAAATCCCATACATGGTCGATGGGATTGAGATCCGGATATCGTGCCGGCCAATCCTTACGTTCAATATCCTCACTCTCTAAGAGCTGTTTGGCAGCTACTGTGTGATTACATGGTGCATTGTCGTCCATGAATAGGAACTGCAGACCCATAGCGCCTCTAAAAAGACGCACATATGGAAGAAGAATCTCGTCCCGTTGACTGAACCTGCGTCGAAGATGTGAAGGTCTGTACGACTACCAAGCATGATGTCTCCCCAAACGAGAACACCGCGACCTCCATACCTGTCCCTTTCAATGATGTTCGAGGGATGATTGCGGCTTCCACGCTCTCTCCAGATGAGTATGCGATGAGAATCGCTACTCAAACTGATTTTGCTCTCATCTGTAAAGAGTACTCGTCCCCATTCATTGTCCATCTAATTTCGGTGTTCCCGGCAACACAGAGAACGCCTTCTCCGATGGGCAGGCGCTAAAGGTACACACCGTACAGGGCGTTGTGCAAACAGACCACCACCGTGCAGTCTTCTGGCCACGTAAAACGCGATATCGGTCGTCCAGTCGCCTGTGTCGTGTGTCTAGCGATTTCTCCCACTATCTGCCGCCTGTTTCTTCTGGCCTTTAAGACAATGTACCGGTCATCTGTGGGTGTGGTTCCTCGTGGACGACCATTACTGAATCCCCGGATAGCTGTTCCTGTAGTTTGAAATTGTCTCCAAAGTCGTGAAACGATGCTGTGAGCAATTCCGAACTCTGCAGCCACACTTGTCACACTGCGGCCTTCCTCCAACTTCCCAATGAATCGACCTCGGGTAAAAGCATCCAGATGTCGTCTAACAGATTGATTATTCACCATTTCTCGCTGAGGCAGCAACTCGGTGTGATTTTAACTGCTATACGGCGTGCACAATCTCTTTGACAGAAATACTGATCTTACACCGACAACATGCTTTATACTACTCAGACACTTTCCCATTACGTCTACCAGCGTATCTGCTTATGTGCTACCGTACATCACCTTACTTAATCTCCTGATTGGTCTTTCTGTCCTCTCTGCCCCTTCGTTCAGCTGATATGCTCATTTTTCGACTTCGTCCTTAATTTTTGTACACCAGTGTATGTATACGAAAAATAATAAAGCTTTGCAGCAAAATTCAATATCTCAGATGTTTGAATATTACGGTCATTAGCAAACACATCTACTTTAAACACATATGATTTATCTTTACTTAAGATATAATAGATCTTTACATAAGTATACACTGATATGATATATTATGATGACCTTTTTAATTCAATATTGGACCGCACTCTTGTCTTTAATATTGTATGGATTTTACTTGAAATATAATATATGGGATTTCGGTAGACGCTGTGAAGAACTTTATACCATATACGATGAATTGTACTTTCAAAAGATTTCAAATTGGGTCCTAATGGATCCGAGGTGCTTGTTTCACCATTCAAGCTCTTTACATAAACTTTCAATAGGTTTGAAATCCCATCTAAGCAAGGTAAATTTTCTGGCATACTCTTTGAACCAAATCGGGATAATACGAGTACTAGATGTATAACAGGGAGTATTGTTTTGCTGAAAGTATATATCCCTTTCAGGATTCAAAACTGACGTAATAGGATGTGAATGGTGTTTGATAAGACTTAAATACCCTTGGGCATTCTTAAATCCTTATACAAGAATTAAAGGTTCCATATAACGATAAGAAAAAAATACCTCAAACTGGAATATTACTTTCACAAACTTAAGGGAATTTTGAAATATTGTCGAGGTCCAAGCTTTTTTATATATCTGTTTTCTCCATATTTGCACACTACCATCTGAAAGGTATACATGACCAGTCCTCTACTGTCCAAACCTTGTCCAAACATGACGTCAGAAGTCATTCAGGGCCAATATTGGAGGCTTTCGAATAGGTCGTCAACTACCGAATCTTTTTCAGTATAATGAGCGATGAAAGGTTTCTGAAAAGATGCTCACTGATTAGAATTTCCTACAATTTTCGTGTGGTTACTCTTCTGGTGAACTTTCCCAATTCTCTTTCCATGCGAATGTTCAGCTGGGTCAGGAAACATCATGCCAAATGTTGAGATTTAATTTTTTGCTTGGTGATACACTCTCTGTAATTGTTAATAATTTCTGCTCTCAAAAAAGTCGCATTTGCAGCTGGTTTACTGATTCAGGTTCAGGCACTTCGAGTGCTACAAGCATTCCACGTTCAAACTGAGGTTAATCAAATTTAATTTTTTGGCAAACCACACAGTGAATGTTTTACTATTATTGAATTATCTTTTAATAGTTATATCGCCTTTTAGTGACAAAAACGTAAAGTTATAAACAATATCCATACATGTGTCAGGGGGGGGGCATAATAATTTGCTAACTGAGTATATATGTACCCTACAAAACAGCAACATACGAGGATGGATCCAGAAGTACCCGACCGAACAAAGAAAACACAAACATTTTGGAAAAAAGTATATATTTATTTTTCTATTTAATCTCATTTGAACTATATACACTTTTCCCAACGATATTGAAAAAGTTCGATACCCTCTTTATAATACGGAGTGTCTTGCTCCTGAAAATAGCTATTGCCGACATCACTTCTTCATCGTTGAAAAATCTTTGGCTGCTGAGTCATTTTTTTCAAGTTTGGGAATAGAAAATAATTTGAGGGGGCTAAATCCGGTGAATAGGGTGCATGAGGTAGCAAATCAAACTTTAATTTATTAATGTTGGTCTTTGCAGTAACGGATTAGTGAGCAATTGCATTATCTTGATGAAGCAACACTTTTTCCTCAGCCAAAGGCGGCCATTTTGCTTGATTTCTTTTTCCAAACGTTGTAATAAGTTCGCGCAATACTCGTCGTTGATAGTTTCCCTTTTTCTAGATAATCAAGGAAAATTAGTGCGCGCGCTTCAGATAAGAACCGACGCCATGAACTTGCCTGTAGGTGGAAAGGTTTTCACCTTCTTTAGGGCTGGTTCTCACTTTTCAATCTATTGTTTTGATTGTGTTTTTGTCTCGGGTGTGAAGTGATAGACCCATGTTTCACCCATGGATATAAAACGGCGCAAAAATGCGGCTTTGCTGCTGTAAAATTTCGCAAAACACTCAATTGATACATCTTCACGACACTGTGTTTGCTAGAGTGTGAGTAAACGCGAATGACCAATTTTCTCCATTTTCACAAATTCACTGAAAACATTCAATATATTGATGGCATCCAAACAAATACTAAACAACGTGGTGTATTTAAACTTGGAACAAATGCTTTATAGATTGCGTGCTTTGTATGATATTTTTCAAGCAACTACCGCCAACTCTCTGTCAGGCCGGGTACTTACGAGTTTGACTGACACTTTCTTCCCCAGATGGAGGCACCTGACCTCTGAAAATGTCAAATTTTACTGGGAGTTTAATTTTGCCGAGAGCACCCAATTAAAATATGCACTCAATGGACTTTTTACATAGCGCCTTATCGTTTGACATTGACACTCTCGATTTTTCACCTCATTAAATTCCCGCGACTTGGGGCGGTGTTGAATCCGCGAACTTCGGCGTACAAGTCCAGCGCCTTACAAACTACTCCCCCAGCCATCCTTTTGAATACATCTATTCATAAATTACATATACGGATGTATAAATGTTCATATAAATTACACTGAAATCCTGTAACACTTCATGCTGTAGCATTCTAATACTTTATTTTTACTGACAAAGCTTTTAATATACATTAATTAATATTAAAATAGCTACACCAGGAATAAATACAAATAAAAAATGCCATTTATTGCTCATCATATATAATATACTGAAAATAAAACGTAATACATTTTTTTACAATATTTGGAAGGATAGATTCCAAGAAATTAGTACTCATAATGAACACATCTGGCAACAATAACATATATTATACGAGTGGACGTTGAGTAAAACAGAAATTTCATGGCTTGCATATGTATCGCTGTCCTTGCAACTGCAACTGAATGACACTATTCGTTGACTTTAGTTCTTGACGTATGCTGACGACTAAGTTACTCGGCAATCATCCATCAGATGTTTTCTGTTATAGAGAGTTCTGGAAAGCATGCTGTCCAGGTCAGCATTTGAACACTTTCTGTACCAAAGAAGGTCCGTTCAATACCAGCAATATGCATCCATGCATTTTTCTGTTAAGATGCAGAATTTCGTAGTGCCCGAAGAAAGGGTAGAGCCGCGGGCTACATCACACCAGAAATGTAGCATCTACTATTCAAAGTTCTGTCATTGAGGATAACAGTCGACCAAGTTGTGTATCGAGTGAGTTTTGGTATCTTCAATACAGGTAATAGTACTGTATAAGGATGTTGAATGCATGCTGACATTTGCCACAATGTCATCAAACGTTGGTATGACAATCATGATTCCCTAAACATAACCTGGAATCGTTTGAAAAGACGACATCACGTCATTGCTTCCTCCAGGTTCACCGTTGATTACACTATTGAAGATGCTCCTGTCTGTAATGTAGCTTCAAGAGTAAAGCTAGGATCACTAAGCAGCCAGTCTTGGAAATGATGTACTTTCTTGATTCAGCACCCGTAGCGTTGCCGAATGGTACTTTAAAGCAATGCCAATAACATGTCTGTCTTATCGACAACTAGTGGTAGTGAGCTCTTAGGATTCAACATGGCAATCCATATGACATTGAAAGCCCAATGATTCCATATTATGCAAAAGTCATGAGATCTAGAACAACGCGAGCAGCAATACTACGATATTATAAACAGATGTCCTGGTAGGCTTGATAAAACTTAGCAGGGGTGTTTATTTGAAAAATGAGCCTACCGATCCCCTGGTACTCCGTGCATGCCTTAGACGTATGGGACGAAAAGGAAAAACCTTTTCGGGCCAGTCTATGAGGGTTTTGTTAACGTGCTTTGTTATTTGCGACTTAAGAAGGGCTCACTGTATACCCCCTCCCTAGAGAATTTTTTTTTTTGCCACTGATTGCCTTTGTGAGCGATACTTTAAGAAGATTGTTTTGCTAGCCAATATTATAAGTTTTATACATTTTGAGTACTTTTGAGTGTTGTTTGGATACATTTCTATCGAAGTTGTGGGCAGTTTATTGTTGTGGTGGCGAGTCTAGTTGATGCTTTCACCGTTGTTACTTGAATCATTTCCCATAATTGAACGGAAATGCCTTAGTTAGACTCTCCATGGAATAAATATATAATCAACCATTAGTTAGGATGTACTGCCATCTAGTGATGAATCCCTGGGTCACCTCTGAGTAGCTTGTGTTATTGACGGTGGGGTGGATAAAGTATGGTGAAGTTGGTGAGAACTTGTAACAGGGGTATTTGAATGGCCTCCTTACGGGTCCAGAAATCACATTTGCACACCTTAGACGACTGGAATGTAAATGAATCTCTATTCAGAGCAGTCGTTAAGGGGCTTTTATTCATGCATTTCATTATTTGCCACTTGTGGAAGAAGGATACATGGCAGGTTACAATTCAAGCATTCCTTATTTCACATGGGGCACCACAGGACATTTTCACCAGTTCAAAAGTAGTATAAAAAACTTACTGCAGAAGTTTTTTTTAATTTAATTTTTTTATCGTAGAGCTCAGCATTTCTTAATATGTAGGGCCCACCCCCGCCCTAGGGGCTTGATAATTCTTCGAGGGGGAACGCTAACGTAATTAAAAGTGGAAAACAAACGATTATTTAAGAAAATTAATTAAGTTATGGAAAGTAAACAGACAAAATACATTCTGACGTAATAAAAAGTAAAATAAACTTACAAATGTATTAATACAGCACAGTGTCTATTTTATAGTGCATTTAACAATACTAAGTTAAGAAAAACAATTATAATTATCAATGTCCCCATGGGTTTGTCATATTAAAATTTATATACAAAAAAATTAAAACTTATTTTGATAATTTGTACGGTTTATATATATAATTTTTCCCTTAACTTCTGAATCAAAGCTACGCAATTCACTCCCTAAGATCCCTTTTTCCAAGTAGGCACGCGTATGTGATGAATTGAGAAGGGGAGAAGAGAAAATAAATAAATAAGCAAGTCATTTGAAATAAATAAATCCATCGCAAACCCTATAAAGGTCTTTTTACTCAAAAGGACCACGATAAAGACCCTCCAAAGTCTTCGGAATAATTTTATGAATAGCAGTGCACAGTAAATATCGACTTATATATACGTCCAGGGCGATTGACGCTTTGGCTGAGTGAGATCTTTATATTCACCGATGACACTTAAGAGGCAAAATTTTATTGTAGCTTTAGTGTCGAAATGGTTTATTGAATTAAATACATTGCTGTTGTATGGAGGAGGGGTGAGCGATGAAAATTATTATTGAGTATTGGATTGCCAATATTGGAACTTTGAGAAGCACTGCTGTAGATGGTGCTCCTGCATCTACTTTGCATTAATGTGATGCATGTGTCCTATTTGCATATTACAATATCTTCTTCCTGCCATGTAATTTTTGCGTGTGAAGCGTTTCGCTTGTTTGTTGTATTAATTCTAATGTCCAGGAGTAATATTATAAAACAATAAAAACACACAACTTAGAAATTTATTTTTTGAAAGTATTCCATCCAGTAAAAAAAAAAAAAATGTGGAATTTTTAAACCGTTATTAAAATGACTAAAAACACAACTTGCGAATTATTTTTAGTATTCAATGAGTAATTCATTTCCAAAGTTATACAGCTTTGAAACCAAATTTTAATTTCAAAGAATACTTTAAATTTTTTGTTTGAGTACAAAAACATTGAACAAATTTAAATGAGATCTAAAAGGATGATTATTTAAGAAGAGTAAGTGGGTCGTTGATTAAAACAGCAAATACAGATCTTCTATTAAAAGTCTTCCTTAAAGTGAAATTGAAATTAAGTAATTTTTAGTAACGGATTTCTCTTTTGATGATATTAATTAATATATAATTTAATATTATAATTCTTGATTTAAGGGTTATATTTATGCATATATATTTACTATATGAGACATGCTTCATCATATACAGGGTGTTCCCGAATGCCATGTACAAACTTGGAGGGAAGGTAGAGAACATCATGATGGGCCACAATTACACAGGAAAACATTGGTGAAAATTAATAGAGGGCGCTGTACGTGAGCTCACAATGTCGCTACATGTGGTTTCCTCATTTCAGACTTGGAAAGCGCGCTATGTGCACGAATCGTTATACGAACGCCGAGTTGGCATATATCCACTTCATTTACGACCTAGCCAAAGGAAATCCGAGTGTTGCTGTTCGATTTTATGGGGAAAGAATTGGCAACTTTTTGCTGGGGTGCATCAGAACTTGACGGAACATGGATCTTTCTTAGCCACGATTGACGATGTCCGTCAATTCTGAAATAAACCTGGTGGCATGAATATCCATCGATGTTGCTACGATCCATGAAATACCTGTTATTTTCGAACATGTCCACCAATCCATGTCGCGTCGGTATTGTGCCTAAACACAACCAAGGGCAGAAATTTCAAACACCTCGTGGGATGCTTTAATGTCATAATTTTAATTCATTATTTTCTTTTTTTTGTAATAAAACTTTTTACACTACATTCTGCTGTGTGGCTTTACGTTCTTGGTGTGTCTTCATCTGGTTAGGGTTACGTTTCCGCTTCATATGAAATTTTGGCTTCTTAGGATGTTCTCTACCTCCCCCAAGTTTGAACATGACATTCTGGGAAACCTTGAAGAAATGCTCACGTCTATTAAATAATTGAATATATGGAGTAGAAATATTTATCATATAGCCTCATTTTTATATTAAATACAATTTGCATAGTTGGAATGAATTGCGTAATCAGAAAATATTGGTAAGAAAATATTTTTTTAAAAATATTTATTTTATTGTGAACACAAAATGTAAATTCAATATAATTTTTTCCCGAGTAAGATAACTAATAACCAAATAGAAAAATTCGAAATAAAAAAAAACTCTTAAATATTTTAAATTTTGATTTTCCTCTAAAAAGATACGATATATATATATTTATATATTCTTATACTAAATTGCTTTTTCGTTAAATTTTTTATCAGTTTTACATCATTATAATTCTTTTTATTTTCAGTTTACCTTTACTTTAATATTTAGGTAAGAAGGATAATATTCTGGGGAGGTGGGGGACGGGAAAGAAAAAAACGTGGAAAAAATGTAACTAGTTAGAATTATAGCACAATTTGAAAGATATCTTTGAAAATATAATCCATGAGACCTTATAATTTAATAGCCTAATTTTCTTTAATAGTACTGAAAGACTAATATTTTTTTACTAATCACGCCCGCATACAACATTTTCTTACCTTTTACATTCAAAATGTTATCATTGCTTTTTAGCATTATTTTTTCAGGGTTGATCTGATGTATCTGACTATTAACGTATGAGCTGTGCCAGGAACCTAAGTATCGTTTCGTTTCACCGCAACTACAGCTGTAGTATTGGAGTTTAGCCCTTGCGCCCATGGATCTCTGGTTGATTGATACCCTTAGAGCTGGATTGTGTTGTATTTACACGTTTTATTCAGTATTCAAATTTTAAAGACGACTGCAGATTCCAACAACCGAAGTGTGTTGTGGAATCAATTTTTTAAACGCAATGAATGTTAATCTAGTTGAAATTCATCGTAAAATTGTTGCAGTTTATGGTGAAAGTGTATTCAGTGATAGAATTGTGAGGAAGTGGATTCAACAATTCAACGATGGACGTGCCAATGTTGATGAGGAAGCACAGAGTGGGTGGCTTTTTGTTTTCCATGATGGTTTGGTTGAAAAAGTGAATGAGAAAATTCGCAGAACCTATATTTATGTTAAACTTGTGCTTAGCTCAATTTTAACTTTTTTGCTCAATAATAGAAACGAGCCTGTAATTTTTAATTCAATTGAGCTAATAGCTCAAAACCAAGACTTTATCTATATTTATCAACCCTTTGGCGGTCGATTTCCGTTTCATCCGTACTTTACGGAACTTTATTTAACAAAAGAAACTTACCAGGCAAATTTCAGGTATAAATATCCAGTAGTTCCGGATATTTCATGATGAGTGACTGATCAAGTAATTTTTTACTTTTATACTATAGATTCATAAAAAAAGGAAAGCTTTTTACAATAAAAACAGCTTTTAAATACTTTTTTCTATGATCGGAAGTCTTTTAAACACTCCTCGTACATCCAGTGAGTTAAAATACCCAGTACACATCCTATGTTTGTCATAATGAAATTAGCATTAGATACCTACATAATGAATATATGGAAGTATATGTATGCATGAATTTGAATATTTCATTACGTTTAATCAAGAACTGTTTCTTCGAAAATGATTTATTGCAGGAATCTTATAAGTATCAAGGATCAACTGTCAATGCAGTTTCACAAGTTCTTATCTTAATCCATGACAACCACTCTAGACTACAACACAATATGAGCCATTTACTCGGATTAAGCAACCAAAAAGAAACTTGGCATCAGCGATAAAATCCAGTGCTGCCTACTTCCGGATTCAGCACCTTTCTAATAAATCTGGGTTGCCAGGAAAACTGTTCTCACTTCAGTTCGTTTAAAAGATAATTTCCTTATTGCACTGCATGTACAAACGGATGGTCAGCGAATCAGGAAGAGCAGATTGTAGTTAAAAATATTTAGTGAATTTGGTCTTCATATTTCAATTCCTACTGTAAGTTCCCTGCATATATAAACTCCTGTTTGTGAAAATTGCAACACCACGAAGGACCTACGCGGGTGAGCTGAAATTTTCAGGAAATGTAAAGTAGGGCATGATATGCAAATGATTAGAATTGCAGACCTGTAGCGCATGCGTATGCTGAGCAGCGCCCTCTGAAGGGCGGATCGAACCGAATATAAATAGACGGCTGTAGCGAGGCGTGTATGATTATCGGTGGTTATATGCTAGTGTAAACGTTAACTGAATCTTTACTGTGCCTCGTCGACGAAAGGGAGCGAATTGTGAGCAAATTTCGGAGTTTGAACGGGACAGAATCGTCGGCCTTCGTGAAGCTGGATTGTCTTATCGTGCAGTAGCCGCTCGTGTGCAGCGTGACAGCAGCACAATCATGTGTGTTTTGAAGCAGTGAACGGACGAGGGTCGACAGCTCGGAAATCCGGGAGTGGACCCCGAAATGTGACATCAGCTCGCGATGACAGACGTCTGGTGCGAATGGCTCATACGGACTGCACAGCTTCTTCTAGACAATTGGCACCACAGTGGTCAACAGCTACAGGTGTTTCATTGTGTGCTTCATCAATTCGGGGACGTCTGCTGCAGCGTGGGCTGCACACAAGGATTCCTTTATACAGGATTCCTCTCACGCAAAACCATCGCCACCTGCGGCTACAATGGGCCAATGTGCATAGAAGCTGGCGTGCTGATTGGCAGCAGGTCGTCTTTTCTGACGAATCCCGCTTAAATTTGTGGCACCATGATGGCCGAATTCGTGTCAGGCCCTATGCCGGTGAACGGCACATTCCGAATTCATTATCGAACGCCACAGTGGACGAACACCCGGAGTTATGGTCTGGGGTGCCATAGCATATCATGGACGATCACAATTGCTATGAATTGTGGGCAGTTTGAACAGTACCCGATACATAAACGAAGTTTTACAGTCCCAAGCTATTCCTTTCCTGCAAGGATTGTCAGGGGCTGTATTCCAGCAGGATAATGCCCGTCCACATGTCACCGAGACTGTCAAGTCCTATCTTGATTCGCATCAGGTACAGCTTCTTCCTTGGACTGCGTATTCGCCAGATATGTCACCGATTGAACATGTGTGGGATATCGTTGGGCGGCGTCTCGCTCGTGATCTTCGTCATGTTGCTTCGACAGACGAACTTTGGTTGTGCATACAAACAATATGGAAAACTCTTCCGCAAATTTGTTTAACTCCATGCCGCGTCGTGTAGCAGTTCTTATTGCGGCGCGTGGTGCCCACATAAAATACTAATTTCTATCTATTTTAATTGTTTGTTTGGTTTGAAAATTTAATCATTTATTTGTACCATTACCACTCAACTGTGTATTAAATATCATTCAACTATGATGCTTCCTTCTTGGTGTTGCAATTTTCACAAACAGGAGTTTATATATTGAGAGAGCTAATAGTAGAAGAGAGAATTGAAAAATGAAGACAATCATATATATATATATATATATATATATATATATATATATATATATATATATATATAATATAAGAATATATACATAGGATGCTCAGTGGCTGCATCGCGCACTTCCACACCACAGGCCTGAGGTTCAAAACACGGACTGGACAATGTTGGCTCAGCGTTTCATCCTTTCAGTAGGTAGATAACTGAGTACTAAGCCTGCTTGGGAACTTTACAATGTGGGCTTTGCGTCAGACTGACCATCTGACAAGAACATCTGCTCATGCACCTCAGAGCCCAAGGTCGCATATACTGAGTTGGGCAGAGTAGGGCTTGGCCCTCACAGATTGTCGCGCCAGTTAGTTAAGTATTATACATATATGTATATACATATATATATATATATATATATATATATATATATATATATATATATATATATATATATATATATGCGAATGTGTGTGTGATAAATAACCAGTCCATTATATGTCACTGGAGATAACCTTACAACCAGGACAACTCAACCCACCTCCCGCATAAGAACTTTGACTTCTACTTCAATGTACCTACGGAAAACACGTGGACGAACGACTCACTCGCTCCTGATCGTCTCTTGTACTGGTACTCGTTGTGGCTTGGAGTACAGAATGATTTTCTGAACATTGGAATAAAAATGATATGATAAATGGCTGCACTTTACAGTTATTCTCTCAATCTGTAAGAATTACTATTAGTCATGATGTATATTATTCCTTGTTTAAATTTTCAATCGTTAATAAAAATGTTTTTATTCATCCATTCAAGTTCAAATACATTTTTTAAAACTCGTAGTGGATGATACTTGATGTTAATATAGTTCTTCAAATAATTTTTCTTTCATTGATTTAAAAAATGCTTAAATAGTAACACACAAATAGTCCAGTAATATATATAGAAAGGAAAGTCGTTTGTTGTGTCTCCGTAGCGTAATTAATGTCACATTGGACTTCTAATCAAAAGGTCGTGGGTTAGAATTCCTCCTTGGATAGCCTAATTTCTGAGAATGTTATTCCTTTTTTATTCTATTAATTTATGAGAATAATTAAATTTACTGAATGAATAAATAAGAACATAAACAAAACACAAAAAAAAACTGTACAACACCCTATATAGAAAGAAAAATGGAATGGAAAATCGCTTTCTTTTTTAGCACTTAATAGCGGGATTGTGTTCTGTGTATATACATATTTTTGTATTAGTTGTAAGTATTTAATAAAAAGTAACTAAAATATAATTGTTTTTGTTCACCTAAGTAGGAAATGACTTTTTTTATCATTAATATTATATGCTTTCTGTCAGCTGTTTCAGAGAATAAAAAATATTTTACGATTAGTTTTTTTATATATATATATATAGATACTGTTTTTTTTTTTTTGAGTAAAAATTACTTGTTTGATGTGTGAATAACATGAATTATTCATTTATAAGGCATTTGCCTATACATATGTATGAGTAATACAAGAACGGAGTATATGAACAAATAAAGAAATACAGTTAAGTTTATTTTACATATAAGTAGCTATAGTTAAAATGTTACTAAAAAAAACACCGATATATATTAAATTTTTTAATAATTAAAATTTTATAATTAAATTAATTGTTTTTATTCGAGTCGTATTCTACTTTAATTAAATTCAGGTTTCAATTTAGTTTAATTTTAAATTAATTCTAATTTAAAATAATTATTTTCTACTAAAAAGATATTAAAATCGCGTGTTCTGTTATTGAAAAAGCAATACAGTAATAATATATCTTGATCCACGCAAAGTGCATTTGCACTTAACTGGTTTGTGTGCTTTCTTCACTTAATAATTTATTCACTTAAAATATTTAATTTGTATTTCATGTAAAAATTAATGAATGCAGAAGGTATATTAAAATTTGGTGCATTAATATATATTGAGCATTTAAATTTACATTAAAATATAGCCGATAAACTCTGCCAATATAGAGTTTTAAATACATATTAATATTTAAATTAAACTTCGCATTGTTACGAAAACGCACTAATGGACATTATTGTTTCTGCTCAATTTTCCCTTTTTCTTTCATGTAGAAGTAATACCAAGTTTACATTTTATGCACATGATCAATATATTGCAAGTGTGTCACACAGTTACACGGATTTTTTTTTTTTGAATCTAACATTGAAATTTTAGTTTTGAACACTCAACGCTAACTGCCAATATATTAATCAATTTACAAAATTTAGGTTTTTGAAGGAATCAGGTAACAGTGTCCTGTTCGATTCCGTAAATCTATGAAGAAACATAGCAGAACATTTGTAAGATATCAAGAGCGCAAAATTGAAAACATGGTGTATAAATATTTTACGTGAGTTTTAAATTTCCAATACCTGTATGCATGCCTACAACTTTACTAACCCTACTCGCCAACAGTCCATGATGTACCAAGGCCTACTGTGATCATCCCAATTTTCTTGATCTTGGGCGCTGAGGTGCATGAACAGATGTTCCGGTAAAGTGGTCAGTCTGATGTAAAATCCTCATTGTTTAGTTCCCAAGCAAGCTTTGTACTTATTTGGGCAGAGTTGACCTTGCCTAGCTCAGGGTTTGAACCCCGGTCATGTGGCGCGGAAGTGCGATCTACTACCACTTAGCCACTGGGTTAAATTACTTATAAAATGGTTCTTATTACTTCTGCAACAGTTATAATTTGACTGATTTTCTTCAGTGGCTTTTAATAACAATTTGATAATTTAAATTTATGTCTTCTTGGCTAGCACATATCGAGTATGAAAAACCATAGATGAAATATGATTATTTTTCCAAAAGTATAATTTAAGTTAATTTCAAAAACAAATTTTTTAAGAAAAAAGTTGTTTGTGGCATCAGAAATAAGCTTCAATACAAAAAAAAGTCACGAAAATTGTCTATAGGTGTTTTCATGGTTCTGTTGTAAATTATCAAACCAGAAAGCGACATAAAACACGGGTATGAAAGCAAAATCCAAATTCATGATTTCATTTTTTCAATCACGCCAGTAATTTGGATTATAAAAACATGAAGACGGCTCTGAAGAATAGTTTTATCAATTGAAATGAGAATATTGAAGACGATGTACTGACTAAAAGAGAATGTGACAGATGTAATAGAATACGAAGATTTTTAAATTCACAGATCAGAATCGAATCGAATTTAAATTTACTCGAATATAAATTGTATTCAGTAATCCAGGCAAAGGCATACCAAAAATGGCATCTTACAAATTTAGAAACGTTTTTAAAGTTTTAAAAGGAAACAAGTGATGGAAATTACTTAGGAGGTAATACATTATTTTATTGATGATTGAGAGATTAATGTGTCTAAGAGCCATGTGCAGTCAAAAGGTAATCATTTTGAATAAAATATGGATTATGTTAGATTTAAAGGAGAATAAAACTTTATAATAATTGTAAATGAAAAAACTTATGAATTAGAACTTATCCTACTAGAATATATGCAAAAACAGTTTAGCTGCTGTCATGTTTATGGATTAGTTCATGTTCATGTTGCGTAAAATAATTTTAGCAACCATGAAGCACATTTCGATGGAAGTCGTTTTTTATTACAGGAGCACAAATCCTCCGATGTACCAAATGAAATGTTCTTGTTTTGAGTAGTTCTACTCATAATTTCAAGTTAAATGCAAAACTGCAAAAATAAAATATTTTGTATGCAGTGAAACAGTACTCTTCAAACTATGTTCCATGGAACCCTGGAGTTCTATGAATCGTATTCAGGAGGTTCCATCAGTCAAACTAAAAGTTCGAAAAGAAAACTGAAAATACGAATGCAAAACAGATTCATGTTTTCTATGGAGTTTGTATAACTACAAGTATCAGAAACAAAGGTGTCAAACTCAAAGTCTGACTTATGATAAATAAATAAGGTTTAACTTAAGGTGCACACCAAAGAAAAGCAATATTCATAGAAACATAAGTTTATTTCAAATATTGCGAGATAATAAAAATAAATAAAGTAACAAGAAGAATTTAATGCTAACCTCCTGACACTTGACATCTATTATGACATCTGCTACTACCTTTCCTTTTTCGGGTGAAATTTTCATATTTTATTACATAATATTTTATGCCATTACATTGACTGGGCGACAAAAATTCTCGTTGTGGTACGCGAGTTTGACACCCCTGATCTAAAGTTGTAGTTTCCTGACTCGAGTCACAAGTTCGCAAATGGGGAAAACTTAAAAAAAAACTACCTTTTTATAGTATTTATCTGCAATTTTATAATAATACTTGCTGACCCAGCAACACGTTGCTGTCGCTTTGTTTCAATAAATTGATTTAAAATTACTCTCAGCTATTCAAAGCAGTCAAACTTATTTTGCGCTTATAATTTTGGAAACAATATAATTTTCTTAATTTTGCATTTTATTCATCTCTTCAGTATAGTATAATACATAAATTATTTACGAAGTTGTTAGTAACAAATTCCGAAGATTTTATTTTATAAATAAGGTCAGAAGCTTTTAAAACTAGTCGGTTCCCCCTATACCGACAATGTTAAATTGAGCCATTTTAGGAACATGATTCTCAGAAATTGTTAAATATAAAAACTTCACATTTTTTGTCTGCATAATAATTTGGCATTTTTATTTAAATAATGGTAAAATGTTTCAAATATTTTGTTTACTTTTTTCAAAAAAAAAAAATCATTGCAAAAGTATCGCTTTGAAATTTTTGAAAATTGTCATTTTTTTACGATTGAGCAAAATATTTTGGGAAAATCTCCAAGAAAGTAGCTCCATTAGATATAGTTGCATATGATTTATGGGCAGTAAACATTGCAAGTAGTTTCATTCAGTATTTTCAGTGAAAAAGGTAAACGCAGTTTGAAAACAATCATTTTGAGAAAATTGCATTTTAAGTGTAAAAAGGTACTTCATCACAAAACTAATGTATTACAACATGTATTTGCCTTATTTTATTAAACATTAGAATCTTTTTAATTTTAAGCATAAAATAGGAAACAAAAATGCCTTGAAATGTTCAGAAAATACATATATAATAGTTTTCAGTTTTTGTTCAAGGAGGTTTTTTCATCAATTTTCTCAAATTATGTAACAATCTTTGAAGAAAAATTTAACTTCGATTCATTATAAATATCAAATTTGACCTTATAACTTCATAAATATAATGTAAACATGTATCAATACGTAAAAGTCATGATTTGGGAATACGTGATTTTACGATGTTGCGAAAAGTATTATTATGGATTTGTATGTTCCCATGCAAACACAATTTCTTAAAGTTTCAAAATTCAAAATTTTCTCTAAACTGTACAAAAGATTTCTAAAAAAGTCAAAAATAAAACTGTTTTTATGTTTTTTTAAATATGAAATTTGCGTATTTTTATGCATGTAACTAGCTTCTCGTAACGACAAAAAGCATTACACATCTGAGTTGTTGTTAGTAACCTACTATTGAAAACGCTTTGAATATTAAAGCTAAAAACTTGTCTGAACAATAAATAAACAATAATATTTGCAATTAAGTGAAACATTTTAAATATATTGTTTCGTTTTCTCAAAAACATGTAACATTAAAATGTCACTATGAATTTTTAAAAAATTGACATTTTTTTTGTCACGACTCCAGTCAAATCTTTTGGAAAATTACTCAAAAAACTCACATGAATATGTATAGTTTTATATCAGTAACATGAAGGAAAAATTTTATATACATTGATAATTTATGTTATGAGAAGAAGATGAATACAGTTTTAAAAACATCATTTTTCCAAAAAAATTGAATTTTCACAATAAAGTGTCATTTTATCACAAAAATAATGAATTACAATATGTATTTGTCAAATTTTATTAAACAGCAGTATATATATATATATATATATATATATATATATATATATATATATATATATATATATATATCTTTGCTATTGCTTTTGCATAAAATAGTAAACAAAAAAAGTTCTAAATTGCCCAGAACAACATTTTTCAGTTTTTTTAACGGGAAATCATCAAAATTTTCTCAAATTCTGTATCAATTTTTAAACAATTTGTAGCTTTCATACATTACAGATGTAAAATTTGAACATAAAGCATTATAAACATAATGTGAAATTGTTTGAATATGGTTTTGGTGTGAGTTTGAGATGGTATTTAAAAATACCTTATTATACGACGTTACTTAAGTTTTCGTTAGGTTCGTAACATTATCATTATGTCTTGTTGTTGCAGACTGTTTCTAAGTTTTAAACTTCAAAAGTTACTCTAAACTCGTCAAATGATTTCTAAAACAGACAAAATAAAACTGTTTTTATGTTCTTAAATGTAAAATGTATGTATTTTTTGTATGTAACAAGCTTCTCGCAAAGACAACAAACATCATATTTAATGTATCATCTCATACATTTTTTCTCAAAAAACTATTAAACATAAAGACTCAAATTTTTATTTATATTAATTAGACATTATATTTATACTGAAGGGATTTTTTTTAAACGTAATATTTAGTTTTCCAAAGACAAATCTTTAGTTCTCCGAACAATTATTATTATGAATTTATTAAAAATTGTATTTTTTTTTATGATAACTGATTTATATTTAAATGTTTTAAGAATATTTCAAAAATGTCACTTCAGTATACACAATTGCATTTAAGAAACATACACACAGTAAATGTACACAATTTTAATAAGTTTTGAAAATAGTAATTTTTATAAATTATCTTACCTTTGTATTAAATTTAATCCAAATTTTTCTTAAATATCACATAATTGTAACTTCAAGTATTTTTAAAATATTTTTAACTCTTTACTAACTCTTATAAAGTTTAAATATGTAGTAATAAAAAGTAATTAAAACTAAATTTGGAGTGAAGAACAGACTTAAATTTAGGTAAAATCTCTAAAATTAAAAATAACATTCGAATTAAAACCACACTTTCAAATTTGTCTCTAAAATTTTTTGCATGTCTAACACAGTTAAATTTGTAGTTATTATACAGGTATCTAATGCGTATTAATAAAAATAAATTCATGCTTTGCAACTTTGCCCCAGATTTAAAAATACAATGTTTACATTTCTATCTGTCAAATGGGCGTGGTTCATAAGTTGATTGTTTTTAAAAATCATTTTAAAGTACTTCTAATTCATATAATTGATAGTATGTTATATCAATGGAAAGCTCCCAATTTGGAGATTTTAGAAGTAACAAAAACTCAAAATTTATTTTTAAAAAGTTATTACTCTACTGACTGCCATTTTTAGCAATTTTAATATAATATTTTTCATTCTAAATTACAACAATAAATAATATTTATATAATTAATCGCTAATCAGTGCAAAATATTTTTTATAACTTGTCTTTTGCTTACACAAATAGATTCGGTGGTCTCTCCCCACGTAAGCCGGCAACACATATGTGCCCAAGCGATAAAGATGGATTTTCTAAGTCCAAGCCCCAATTTGACATTTGTTGGCTTTGGTATTTGTTTACGGTCTTCGCGAACGCCTAATGAATTGGGAATTGGAGTCTTTTGAATGGTGTTGGAGATTATGATGGTATCATCGGATTTCGTAGCAGCAGACGATTTCTTATTTAAACTTTACTATCAAAATGGTTGCTTCAGAAATTTCCCGGTAATTCTTTTAATGACCATACGTGTAGCGTTACATAATCTAGGTGTATATAAGTTAAGCAGCAGAATAACCAGTGAACCAATCTTTCAAAGAAGAATGTGAGGTGTCATTCCTATTATATCGAGGGAATTAAAAAATATTACAGTTTCATGTTCGCGAACGATAATGTCGAATTATTTAAAAGGCATTAGATTATCTGGTAGGACCTTTGTATCTGGAAGGTTATTTCGCCAACATTAACATTTTTTTCTTCCCAAGTAACATGATTACAGAACCATTCATTACCTAATTATCTATACAGTTTATCTGGGAAGAAACTCCCAATGAGTTCGTTTTTTGACTGAACAACATTACAGAAATTGTCTCGCAATTTGAAACAATGTGTATTTTGATGTAGTTCTACACTTTTTCCAATATCCATCAGTGAGAAAATATTTACGAAAATCGATCTTCTGTGAATGGAATTCACGTGTTTATGGTCATTTGAAGTGTTTCAACGTTTTGCCTAAAAACGATTATTTTAAACTTACGTTAATCTCTTGAGTAAAAGTAGAGTGGAGAATGACTTGCAATATCTGTCGGAAATCATCAGACAGTAATAGGACAGCACCACCTAATATTTTCTTGTTGCGAAATAAATCTGACAAAGTTCTATGCAAAGCGTCGAGAGAGTGTTTATAGTCCATAGTACACTGATTGCAGATTATGATTGAACTCCTTTGCAATACCGTAGACATACCACTTTTTTTAATATTACACAATGCGTCAGGTTTCTCATGAATGTCTAATAACAGCTGGAATATTGAATGTGCAGTTGTACACCATTTAACAAACCAGCAGCAATGGTTGAAGATGCAAGTACCAATGCAGTTTTCTGTTGGTCGTATTTTTGTAAGACTGCGCCTTAAAGTTTAGCAGCTATAGGGAATAAAAATGTAAACTCGGGACTCGGACGCAAAGCGATTTGATTTCATTCAATAAATATCCAGAAAAATTAAGGAAGTTTCTGAAATCTCGAGATAGATTCTCGTGTTCCATCCCGAGATGCACCTAGTGCCTACTTTTGGCGCGCCTTCTGCTGCAAGCTCCGTATTTGAAAAGACGGGCAGTACTATCGCATTATCCGGCAAAGTTACTAGAGATCCTAAAGTCCGATTTCAGACTATTGTTCCCCTTCCAGAAAACACCGGGAGCGCACTTTGCACACTCCAAGAGTTTTAAGGTATGCCCCTGTCATGGTTCTTTAAAATTACTGTCATCTGGCATAATTTAACACGGAAATTTCACGATTTGGATTAAATATTCAGATTAGCTGTTTCAAAATACGTCAGGGACCCTCCACTTTTTGCGTCCCTACGTTGGAAAATTAGACTGACATTGCTGTCCGTGCATATTACGTTCGTCCGGCATTACTAGATAAAAAGTTACCGTGACATCTAAAATCCAATTTCAGATTCTACATCTTTCCTCCGAAACACATGGAACTGAATTTTGGTGCCCCTAGCATTTGCAAATTCAGCCGCTACAGGGAATAAAAATTCATAAGTAGGACTCGAACGTGAAGCCATTCCACCTTTTTTTTTGCAATATTCTGCATATTTATAACAGTTTCTGAAACTTCATTTCAGATTCTCGTATCCCATTCCTAGATGCAAATAGGGACTACTTTTGGCTCCTCTGAGTCTGTAAGTTCTGCCGCTGGAAAGGGGCATTAAGGTCGTCATCCATTATCTGTCAGTTACGGGAATTTCTAATATCCTATTTCGGATTCTTATTTACCATCCCAAAAATGATTAGAAAATTACTTTTCCAGCTTCCAGAACTTTTGAGGAAAGTTCCTGTAACGGCCCGAGTGATAGATAGTCGTCCAGAATTATCCAACAAACTTACAGAAATTTGTCATATCGGATATATCAGATTTAAATTGCCCACCTCAAAATATGCCAGGGATCAAGTCTTCGTGCTGCGAGGCCTGAAATGTATGTCCCTGCTAGTTTGTTTCTAAAATACGGTCACCCGGCATTATCCGGCAGATTTGGGACAATTTCTCATATCTGATATCAGATTGAGATTGCCCGTTTCCAAATACGCCAGGGATCGAGTTTTCACGTTCCATGGCTTTTAAGGTAAAGACCAGCCAGTAAGTGTTTAAAATACGGTCATCGGGAATTGTGAAGCTATATGTATTTTGGAGATTCAATCGAAATTCGGATTCCACGCCCAGAAATAAAACAGACATTGTCTTTTCATGCACCTTTGTGCACAAAATCCGCTTCCGCAGGCACACACACATTCCGACATTTTGAGAAATTTCCCTTTTCCCGGATTCTACGCTTTTCCGGTGGTAAAAAAATACTGACTTCAAAAATTTAAATAAAAGCTGTCTTATATTTTAAGTAGGATGAAATG
Organism: Trichonephila clavipes; assembly: GCA_019973935.1. Classification (NCBI taxonomy): domain Eukaryota; kingdom Metazoa; phylum Arthropoda; class Arachnida; order Araneae; family Nephilidae; genus Trichonephila; species Trichonephila clavipes. The sequence goes on from BMAU01014858.1 coordinate 90,570, forward strand.
ACACACAATATGCAAAATCATGTCAGAATAGGTTGAGTAGTTTCGGAGTTTATTACTGACAAACACTGTAGCACTTAATTTTTATAAATAAAGATAATAATAATATAAATAAATATACATATAAATTTCTTTTCTTTATATATACTCATATATTTTAAATATTTTTATGGTTTATGATCCTGGTTTCTGCAAGGGTTAATTTTATACGTGTTATTGCTATGGTACGGAAAACTGTATTTAGACGCTGTAAATTATTTTTCCTAAAATAGCATTACATGCATGACTCACATTCCGAGAAGTGAGTACAAGAAAAATCAACAATCTGTAAAAAGCTATTTTCTTCAGTATGCGTTTGAAAGAAGAAGAGTACTATACTCCAAATTTTTGAGATATAAAAAATGCCATATTACGAAAACGCTAAAATGCTAAGTGGCACGTAACATATTTTTACGTACACTTTCAAAAGAAAAAAAAAATTATAGAAATTTATACTTTAGAGAACGAAGTTAATACACTTCGCTTTATTTTCTTCTTTTAAAAAACTGGAATGTTTTAAATCTCTCTCCAATTTTCAGATCCAATATTAAAAAAAAATTAAATTAAGTACTGCATGTTTCCTGTAAATAACAGTTATTTTTGTCGTACAAAGCCCAAAAGGACTTAATACAGATTTATTTATATATAATGTGACCAATTTCAGAACAACAAGTTTTTTTATAAAATTATTTACATGTAATATTTCATGTGGTTTTCTTTATCATTGTACAGTTTATGTGAATGTTTAGACCATGCCAAAAAAACCTTTTTCATCATTTTTGGGAGTATTTTTTCAACTTTCTCTTTGGTTGCTGCTTGAAGCCCTTGTAGTGTTTTTATTTTACGTCTGTTTAATTGTTTTTTAAGTATATTCGTGCAAATAATCACAAGAAAAACAGTCAGGTGATAATAGAAGCCGTTTCTCAGGAGGAAGAAAATTGATTTTTATATCTTTCAGTCATTTTATATTTGATTTTGTAGTATGACTTGGTGCAGAATCTTGGTGATAATTGAAGTTTCCTTGAGGGTAAAAAAGCTCATTTTCTTTGATCATGTCTTTTAAAACTTTATCCTGATAGTATTTATATCAATTTTAGTCTTTTTTTCTACAAAAGAAGGTTTTGTTAAGTTTTGATAGGGCTTTTCCATCCATACCGTAATACCTGATAGCCAATTTGCTTTTTTTTCAAAAGAGAAGCGTCTTTTACACGCTTTCACGAGAAATTATTGCATCTTCATTTGACTAGCTGTGGATGCAAACAGTGCTTGACTCGAAGTCATTTATATTTTATGCCTACCTTTGCGTAACATTAAATACAGAGGTCAAGAATGTGTTCGTTTTTGGATGGTTTTTCAGACTTTTGACAACATGCTGATTTATTCACTTTTTATTGCCAATTGTCTTTATCTGACGACAAATTGTCGATTCCGATACATGTAGTTTCTTTGCTAAAGTTATTTGAGGCAGATGATTTTCTACAGCGCTAAAAGTCTTTTCAGCTTATTTTTATCTTTTTCACCAAGTAATTCCTTTCGTCCACATTTTTGCTCTTGGGGCTTTTGATTGCCAGCCAATTTTGTTTTCTTTTCAAAGTTTATATAGTAATCTAATAGAAAAATATCTTTTCTGATTTTTAAATGCTTTGTTTATAAAATAAATTGAGAAACCATCTTTAAAAAGCTTTAAACTTTAGTTTCATTTTTGATGATCTAATTTCAGAGTCATAACTTACTCCCACTAATAAATATAGTTGGATTGGTAATTTAAACGATTCCTTTTTTAAAAAAAAAAACAGTAGTAAAGCGATCAAAATTAATCATAGCTATATGCTTTTAAAATTGGTCATACTAATTTTGAATTAACCTATATACTATAGTATCTTTACGCTTAATTGTCTTTAAAAATATTCTTTTTTTTCCTGGGCATTTCGAAGAAGTAAAATTATCATTTTTGTATAAAACTGTAAAAATATATATTTATATGCGATTTGGAAAATTTCGAAACATTGCCAAATAAAAAGATGATCATTATTAAGAAAAGCTCATACTTTTTTGTAAACTATTCTCCATGTCTAGCAATTTAAAGCACATCTATTAAACCAAGATGTTTTAAAAAATGCATTAAATATAAACTGTAATACGATAAAGTTCTTCTTTCATCGCTTGAACGGATCTAAGAAAGAATCGATTACACATGCTATCGATGACAGATATCAGATCTACCATCTGAGCCAATCTATCCTGGTCTCTTATCCACAGTTCCTCGGGCACTCTTCGAAACTTTATTTCTTCGATCCCGCGGGGAAAGAAAAAAAGGCACCATCCTTCTTTTTGACTTTTTTATCAAGAATCTCGGGTTTGATGTCGTTACAGTTATTAATACGTTCATTGCTCTTCTTCTTCCTACCGTCGTCGGCGAACTTTTTCGGTTTCGTTCGAGGTATCTCTCCTCGTTTCGCGATGTATTATGCAAATATTTTGCAAAATGTTCGCCATTGTTTAAAAGCCTATTATAAAATTTGAAAAGAAACTGTTTTTCTTTCACTTTAGAAAGTGAAAAAACTTGCATGTGTTAAGTTATTAGTCCATGTTTTTTTAATAATCTCTAAACGTTTCTAAAGGAATGTTATGCATTGAGCCACTATATCTTAACTCTCTCTCGTCCTCAAAAGGGGTTCATATTAACCCATAAACGCACACTCTTATTTTGTAAAAAGACATAAAAAGAAATATTTGTTTCTATTTAACAAAACACATTTTAGAACTTAGTTTCTGCCCAAAATAAAAAAAAAACCCAAAAAATGTCAGCATTTTTATTTTAATTTGGGATTTTGATCCACATTGCAGATAAGTATTGCAATCCCCTGCTTGCACATCGACTTTTATTATCTTTCTTTTCTAATAGCTGCTGGAAAAATATATTGTTATCAGTACAAATATTTATCAGTACATTTCCAACAGAAATTATTAAAACAGCAGTATCTATTAAAAAAATATTCAAAATGTTATTTTGCCTCATATATTTAAAAGCACCCAGCATGCATAGCCCAGAATTGCAATTATTACACATGTAACTTCTCTGTTTTCATTTTTTCCTTTGCTATGTCTTTTACCGACACACAACGCAATATCTTGTAGGAACTTTTTTTTTCACTCGTTGGGGCAACAAAACAAAGAAAATAACGTTCCATTGGTAGTAGAATTTCAGAAGCTTTTGGTGTATTGATTTATTTATATGTGTGTTGCTATGATAACTTTGTACAAGTATTTCTACATATTTGCTTCTGAAATCTAATTTTTTTTCATCTCGATTTTTTCTTACAGTAAACACATGCTTCCCAATTGCGGTGACTAGCAAATGAAAGAATATTTTCTAACAATATTTATCTAAATGTACATTAAACTTCATCTAAATTTATGAAATCACGATGGATTTCATTCACTCATGAGTGCAGATGGTAATCGCTTTCTTTCGAGTGAGGAAATTACTTAACCATAACATACGACTCAGCTCGATTGACCTCAATTGTATACAGTTTGAATAGTTTAGTGATATCAAATTAAACATTCACGTGCGTTAAGGGGTTAAAAATACTTATTTCAAATTAAAACATATGTATTAATGTAAAAGTCGAAATTAAATTATCTTTAATAATATTGAAAGGTTTTTATCGTGTGTTTTTGGTAGGAATGAAACTATTATTCAAATATTGAAGATACTTACAAGTATTTTAAAGATACTTTATTGACCAGTGATTCTCAAACTTTCGATATTTGTGTGACCCAATTTTCAGTCATAATTGTCATCACGCCCTTCCTACAATCTAACAATAGCAATGTATTGAATGCAATAATGATGTACTTTGACGCTAAAGTACCAATATGACTTTAATTATAAACAGTGTAAATTATCCAGATATGTATTATATTTTGTATATGACAAGCCCATGGGAGGCACTAGTAATTATTACCCTAGTTTTTAATTCAATATATTGATAAAATTAATTATCAAACACATTATACAGTACCGATACATTTATGAGTAAACGAGTGTAAATTGGTATTTAATGCTTTTAATACGTCGGAATGTATTTTGTGTTTTGCTTCCTTTCGGTAAATTAATAATAATTTTAAATCTTTTATTTTTGACTTTTCAAAATGCTCGCCTCCTCCCCATAGGGCTATCACGCCCTCCGGGAGGCACGCCCCACAGTTTGAGAAACACTGCATTGCATATATGAAGACATAAGAGAATGTGAAATCCACATAATAATATTCAGAAAAAATTACGAGTGAAAAATAATTAAAAAATAATATTATAACATCCACTGTGTCTAAATTCAATTATTATCCTATGGTACCTGCGAGAAATCATTCTTCACAGAGCTGAAATATGCTATGTGGATAAAAATCTACATCATATTTAAAGAAATTGATAATTCAGTTTAAGAATTTATAACAAACACAGAAAGCAGAAAAGCTACAATAACAATAATTAGAGTTTCTCCTTTTTTTTTACTCTTGTAACAGATGTTTCTGTTAAAATGTGTGAAATTAAATTAGATGAATTTTCTATTGGGTAAAAAAGCAAAAGAAATAATTATTCTCGTCACTTTTAATTTAATTTAATGCATTTTTTTCTGTAGTGATTTTAATTCGATAATTTTTTTTTATTTCTTAGTTTAATTTTTTTCAGCATACAATACATTTTACAACACCCACATACTGAATGCCTCCAGGAAAATTCCTAAAGAATATCTGGCATTTAAAACAGTTGTGCCCTTTGCATGAAAATCAAAAAATAATAAAAATCTTCAAATAGTTTTCATATTCGTTTTATAGAAAAAAATTAAAATTATGAACAACAGCAAAACATTTATTGTTCTATGCAAAAAAATAAGATATTAGTCAATGCATATTTTTTTGAAATTATTTTTATAACTATTCATTAACTTTGAAAGAGTCCTTTGTTCTTTATCGCTTTATTCTTCCTGCTTTTTTCATTTCTATATTTATTTTTTTCATTAAAATTTTCTTTGAGATAATAAATCTGTCATTGTTCAAATATATATTCACATATTTGCATACAAATATTTTAATAAAAATGTATTCAGAATCTTATAAATATTAAAATTAAAACATGCAATATTTGATTGAAAAGCTATTTAAATTATTACTGACGGAAGTTTATCTTTAAAAAATGCGAATTGAATGGTTTGAAATAATAATTAGCTATGTCAGGAACATTACGAAGCTGATTACTTTTTAAAGGTTCATTTTGTAAATACTACCCAAGCAATATATCGTAAAGATTTCTGAGAAAAGTCAGAAATTAATTTCAATAAATTTAAATCAGTTCTCGAGTTTAATTTAAAAATGTCGCATTTATTAGTACATTAGTCGAATACATTTTTACCAGTGTGAAGTGAGAGCTTTTAAACCACGAAAAGGCACATACTCGATACTAACGTTAGTAGTCACGCGGGGTAACTGAGTCACCCCCCAATCCACTTTTTATAATTATATTTATTGTATATGATAGAAATCGTAATTTCAGTGAATAATTTAACTGAGATAAAGTATAATTACCTTCTTTTAAGGACTTTTCAAGTTTCCTTTGATAATTCAACTTCCTCCAATATAAGTTGTAGTTACACCCCCCCCCTCTTTATATACTATTCATTTACATTCATAAATCTCATTGAGCCGTATAGCATAGCAATGAAAATCATTATGTTGTTCACAGTAGAAAAAATGTAGCGTATTCAAAGACAATATTTTGTAGCAAAAACGGTTACACGAAGAACTCAGTCACCCAAGTATCTTAAGGTTGTATATATATAAAATAACGTATACCACTCCCGAAAAAGACGGAGCTTTGTAAGAAATACATTTTAGTTCCCATAAAATCTGTCATATATATACTGAGAAGGTCAAAGGTTCAAAACTTTTTGAGCAATCTCTGTCTCCATTTGAGCATTTAAAAAAAAACTCTTTTCGAGTTAACCGCATTTTAGAGTATGCCATGTTGCTTAAAGTAGTGACATATGCCTTTGGAAAATGCAGTTTTTGTTCTCGTGCATAGAAAATAATAAACTTGGTATTATTATAAAGCCAATAAGATGGCTTATAAAATAAAATTATAAGCAAATAGTCAATTTTTGGCAAAATTCATAATTTTAGGGTTATCAGATACCTTAAGCACATTTATTGGGCATTCCCAAATAACTTAAAATACATAAATTTAAATTCAGCTTTCAGCTTGTGTAGCCCTTCTTCCTCCTCGGGAAGTCAAACATCTTTTTTGTAGTGAGAAAAAATAACTATCCTTCAAAAGACTTGAGACGTGTTTTTGTTCCATTCGGGGTAATCGAAGCTTCTTTCCAGCTGATCGATGACGATTCCAAAAAGCAATAAACAGGACTTTGAACTTTCTTTACTCACAAAGCATCAAATATTCGAGAAGTAACAGACAAGAAAAGTACACTTTGAGAAAATAAAATAAATTCTGAGAACCAAGTAAGGAAGAAAAGAGAAGAATTTACAAACTTTTCCCCGTCATTTAACTTCGTCTCTTTGCTCATTTAACATCTACTCATTTGTTGGATGTTCGAACGTTTTTCCAGGAAATTCAGCCAAGTTCATCAAGGCTGTAAAAAGAATAGTGGAATTGTGCGCGTGATACGTACTTATTTCTCTCATACATCCATAAAGTAAACATAATTGTAAAGCAGTAGGACTACTAAACAAACAATCGTTATACAAGTATTATTGCATTTGTGCTTTAGTATATAGAAAATGGATATAAATATACATTGTCAAAGTAAACTATCTGCATAAAGCACAAATCACGGTATACTGATTTTTAAGTTAAGAAACTGTTTTACACACTCATAAAGGAAATTAAACAATTTCTAACTAAACTTCCATCGAGGCACCTCAGAAAATACAGAATCGGGCGCACCCGACCTGAGAGTCCACCGACATATTTTGCCATTTTCCTTACTCATTAATCAACTTTAACTCAAAACACGGATAATTCCGCATTGGGTAAGGTTTGAGGAGAGCCAATACAATGAATTGTACGAAAAATAATTAGTTTAATAAACAATACTTTTGGGGGTAAGAACCTATTCAAATAGAACTGCAACTACAACCTCATTCCACTTTTATTCATACTGCGCCCAGCTAGTTCTCCAATCGCAAGTTGATGAGGCAAAGTTTTTAAGAAAATTTTTCTTTTTAGTTGTTCTATAGTCCCTTTCCAATCGAAATCACTTGGAAATTATACCAGTGATGTTTAGACAGGCAAAAAAAATAACCATCGGCTTGCATCTTATGCTTCGGCCTACACTGAATGTAAAACACATCTGTCAGTTATGTCAACTCCAGTTTTAGTGCTATTGTAAAGCGTAATTACTTATGTTTTATTTTGCTCTTCAATATATTGCTCAATGGCATCACTTTCGTAGAATGAAGGAATGAGAATCAGGTTTTTCCAATTCCTTGGTATATATGAAACCAAAGTGTTACTACTGCTGAAGCCGCACAAGCTGTTATATTAAGATGTTGGAGAGATCAAACAACTTTGTAGCGATTTCAACAAGAATTCTAGAACTAAAAACAGAACAATTGGAATTAGTTATCAATATAACGTAACCAGGCGCAGTGGGCCTGTGAGGCCAAGATAAAGCATAGTACTTTTTATCTCTAGAAACATATGGTGATGTATCACATAACATAATTATTTTGAGTAAAATGAATGTGATTGCATTAAAAATATCTTCGGGCTCATCTTCGAAGTTATGACACAATTGGACGCACTTGGCCTCACATGCCAGGCAGGCTCTGGTTAAGCCAGGTGAGGGTTGATGCAGGGTTGCACGGTGACATGCTTTTGACCTCCAAAAGTTAGAAAACTGTTGAGAAGGGCGTACCACTCAGCGCCAGTGAGTAGGAGGAGCATTAAAGAAAATGCTTTGATGACCTCTCAGGCCAGATGAGCCCATCGGATGGAAAATGAAGCCAGGTCCGCTCGGTGGCTCAGATGTAGCGTGCCCACCTCGTAAGACCTAGGATACTAGCTGGAGTTGCAAGATTATCTAGAAGCGAAAACCATATGCACGCATGTCATATCATTATATGGCATGTTAAAATATCCCTTGAGTATCATTGTAGTTCTGGTATTCTAAGCAAAATTAACCCTCTGAGTGGATGACCTGCTGATTGAATTTCACTTCGAAAGCGGTCTACTTTTTCAAAGCTAGCGTTAGCCAAAATGTTTCGATAAATTTCGGGAACTGCTTCAAAAACGCATGGCAGTTTAATGCCTTCCCCTGTTAAAACTGAAGGAGGTCCTGAAATGGTTTTGCAGGGGATGATTTTATTGCTTTTCGGTCTCTGTGTTCTTCGAAACGGGAGGTTTCTCATTCACAGCTGTGGCCTAGGGCGAGGATTGTGAAATGGACATTTTCTCCATTCACGGCCAACAGAAACTTCACCCAATTTATTGCAAATATATATTTCATATATTTGGAAAACTTGCTCAATTTCTGATCTAAAAACCAATTAGGTTTTAAGAAATTTTAATTTTCTGAGTTTTGATTTTAAATTCGGTTTCATTTTAAAGCATTTTTGCATTCCTAGATTGAATTAATTAAAAATATTTTTAACACAATTCAATATTTCGTGTGAAATGGCTATTAACTACAATTTTAATTTTCTAAAATCATTTCTGTTTGCTCATGTTTTTAAGTTTTTGAGTTTTCTCACATTTACTTAATTAAGATTGATTTAAAGACCAATATATTTTTGACACATAGTTTATATAATTTAAAAGCTCTATACTTTGTCTTCATTATTTTTTTCCTTTTGAAAAATGCCTTGACCAAAATGTACGCAGGGTACTGTGAGAAATAATACTTGAAAGGGATGGAATATGACTGAAAATGGTAAATCTAAAAAGCAGCTTTTTCAGGTAATATTACAATTAGACTACAGAATACAAATGTTGCAGAATGAACTAAATATTTCCCTGATGTACCACAAACTACATTATAATAAATATATTGTAGTACTACACTGCAGTGTTTTAAAGTCATGCAACAAAAACTTAAACTTGCTTAACTGCCACGATGGGGAATTGAGAAAAAAATAGATATTGTTTACAAACTTGGTGATTTCTGGATTACGTTTGTATAACTACTAATTTCTACATAAATATTTTGCATTTAAAACTCTTGTGAATATATGAAGTTCTGATAAAAGTGAATAATTGATCAAATTAACAGTTGTTATCAATGTTATGTCTTAGAATATTTTGAATTAAAAAAGATATTTCAGTCATATTTATTATTTCAAGTAGAATTTTCATGTAGAGCATAAGTTGGATAGTAACAGATTGAAAAATTAAAGCTTTACAGGCAATGGAATTTTTTTATGCCTTTACAAATTTTAAATATGTTTTTCTCAGATTTTTAATTTTGAAGATGAGAGTGTTTTCTAATCCCTAAGGCGTTTTTCCTGTTCAAGATAGAGTCTTGAAGTATCTTGTAAATTTTCCCTTACATTTGTTCTATAAATGTTCATATGAATTTAGGTCTGAGAGCTCTAGTTATTTTTTAAAAATATCTTAATGTTAATATTTTAAAAAAAATTGGGTTTTTCCAGGTTTAGCCATAAAAATAATTATTAAAATTCAACAAAGAGATATATTTTAAATTTTATACTTTTTGTTTCCAATAATCTAAGAAATATTAATCACTTACAATAATTAAATATTTTTAATAATTTAACATTTTAGAAAAGTTTTTAAAATTTCAAAACTGTTCAATGCTTTAAAATTGTGAAATAATAGCTTGTCAACCTTACCTATTATTTGCAGAATCAATATAATAGTATAATTTGAATATAAAACAGAATTAATTTTACTGTGACAAACTGTTTACGACTTCTACTCATACTGTAAAAAGAATGAAAGATAAATATATAACATAGTGGCAGTAAAAAACACATTCATAATATGTTAAAATCCTGACCCGATACAAATTTCAATGCATTTTCCAAACTGTAGCTAAAAACAGTTATATGTTTATTAGGCCAGAAATTATTTATAATTAGATACATTTTCCTTATTAAGTACATAATGAATAATGGCAAGATAATTTGTAAAATCCTGAAAGATTTTAATGAAGAAAAAAGCCAAACATAATTTTAGATAGTTAGAAATTTAATAATATAATACACAAATATGCATGTTTTAAAAGAAATAAGTTGGCTAAGAAAATGAAATTTACTAAAAATTTCCTAAATAAAGTAAATCAGATTTCATCCTCAAATACATATAATTGTAAGAAAAGGTTTTATTCAATTTACAATTAATTACAAAAAACCATTTATAAAAAATAATTTTAACAGGTATAAATAGCACAAAATATCAAAGAAGTATGAGAAAGACACATACATGTCGTTTACAAAAATGTCACAGTGTGATATTTTTCGAAACACGGCACTGCACACACAGTCCAACATTACAGTCTTTACATTGAAAACGAGTTTTTGATGTTTAACGACTAAATCGTAAATATAAGAAACAACAGTCAAATCTCTCGAGTACAGACAGCGCTCGCTGATATTTGAGTGAGAAAATTAAAGCAGCATAAAATGCGACCTCGTTTGAATTATATTTAATGTGCATATTTGGAACTGTTTAGCGTACTCGAATTAACTCAAGTGCACACGTCAAGGGTTTATATTGCATTCTAAGTCAACACGGTGGCTACTGACGAGCGACTACGTAATTTGGAACCGCGGTTAAGTGACGAGGACGATACCTGAGCTGATAACTCCCATTTCAAACTTCCACATCACACCAACGTGAGGATCTTTGACCTCGACGTGTTTAACGTGCATCAGCTCCCCTTCAACGCTAAACTTTTGTGGTACCAGAGCTCGAACACTGGACACGAGTTCATTACTATGACCATCAGGCTACCGTGGCCGCAAAAGAAAATAGCAAGTTTGAAAGAAATGTAATGGAGAAGAGTATATTTGAAGAAATAACTTCAAAACTTAACGAAAAACCGAAATATCAAAATTTATTTTAGGAATAATAGTGAATATAACTTCGTACACCTAAAACCACTTTCCACAGTGCATTTTGAAATTGAACGTTTCCCCTTTTAGCGAAACTTACTATAATTATGTCAAATTCCTTTCATTTTGCTATAAGGGGATCCCCGAAACAACGTAATTTTTTTGATACACAAAATTACTTATGGTTGAATCTAATACAATTCCCTACAAAATGAATGAAAACCCTTTTTTATGATATAAATTGTGTTTGAATAGGGGATGTTTAGTTAAAAAGAACATTTAAAACGTATCGGCAATCTATGGACCTGTGGGCACGTGGTACAATTCTTAGTGGCACTCAGCACTACTCTACAAATTTGTCAATACTTGATTGGATGGAAGTTGATAATAGACCTTATTTGACAAACATCTTCTGAGTTATGGACATTTATGGAACTACAAAATAATCTGAAAGTTAATTCTAAGGATAAATTTACAGCTATTTTGTAAATAATTGAGTGTTATTGCTAGGGGATTTAATTGTTGAAAAAAGAAAATTGCATGTACTCTGCTTTCCACTTATGATTCGGCATATCAAAGTAAAAAAATCTTTCCTAATATGAAAAATATTTCGACCCCGCAAAGAAATTGTTTAACAACTGAATGCTCAGAATCGTGTCATGCATTATGAAGGGTTTTGCGATATGAAAGAAGAGTCGTGAAAGAGTTAATTCGCATTACAATTTTTATTTAACTGTAATGAAGGGAATCATTTATATTTCAATTTGTCTATTTCTTATTTAAGTAAATATGTTGGAAACATACATTTTATTTTTTTTATCTTTGTTGAAGAAATAGTAACATTTTATATTGTTTATTTTTATGTTAATAAATGTATTTTATTGATCCATAATTAATATAAAATAAAACAGTAAATCTAAATTATTTACCTCTAATCTTTAAATCTATAAATATTACCGTAAGAATCGAAGGATTTCAAAAATTTCCTACTATGTGGCACGCTGAATGATACTGGCAGATTGGTTTGGCACGTCTTAGCTACACAGTTGCCGCCCCTGATTTAAAATGTTGGGTAAGATAATCATTATATTTGTAAAATTTTATAAATATACAAAAGGAGAGTATTTTGGCAGTACATGTTTTAAAAGGAGTAAAGTTTACGAGAACGAAATATAAAATTGCGTTAAAATTATTGGTACTCTATCAACCCTACTTCTTTATATATATATATATATACATATATATATATATATATATATATATATATATATATATATATATATATATATATATTTATATATATATATATATATTTATATATATATATATATTTATATATATATATATATATATATATATATATATATATATATATATTTTATATATATATATATATTTATATATATATATATATTTATATATATATATTATATATATATATATATATATATATATATATATATATATATATATATATATATATATATATATATATATATATATATATATATATATATATATATATATATATATATATGAAGTACGGTCTATAAAGTACCGTAATTACTGCCAACTCGTAACTCGTGACAATGAATTGGAAATTAAGTTCACAATTCATTGTTATTGAAATATATAAAATTTTACATCACTTATTTTTGTATTTCTTATTTTTATATTCCTTACTGAATGCAACAAAGGGGAGTTCATTACCTGCCAAAACTGCAGAGGCCTGGTTGTTTACTCCACAAGCTCCTACCTTATGCTTACTTTGCCCTACTAAGAAAAATGCCGCCTTCTGTTCGTCAAGATCATGGAATTGCAGATATTGTTTTCCATATATTTTAAATATTAGTTTTCTAACTTCTACATCAGCCTTTTAATAGTCTACACTCCTGCAAAGAAGTCTCAATTCAAAACTATAAAAACTTATTATTCCCAACAATGTCACTTATACCTTTATTTTTTATAATCTATGAATGCGTTAAACTATTAATTTGTTATCGCGACTATATTTAATACTAAATGCGAAAAAAAGCGAATAAGTTTCAAACTGAAAAACTTAAATTGAACTTTTCAAAAATTGTCATCGATATTCTCATAACTTTTACATATTGTGATTTTAGCATTACACACATCTATCCTCTATGCAAAATTCTAATATAAGTTCATCAAATGTTTCAGCATATTTTTACTCATAACATGCAGTTTCCAACCACATTGTGAGGCCGCGGTAGCCTAATGGTCAAAGTAACGGACTCGTAGCCGGCGTGTCAGGAGTTCGACCCCAGCACCACTGAAGATCCGCCGTGTAAGGCAGCGATGCTCAAGCGTCATCCTCGTCACTTGACCATGGTTTAAAATAACGAGGTCCATCGCCACGTGAGTGAATATTAACGTCGCACTGTTCAGCTACACGAGGGCTTTTAGTAATGGACCTCGTAATTTTGAAGCATGGTCAAATGACGAGGGCAACACCTGAGCTGGCACCCTCCTTTCCTAAGTACCTCACCAACGCGAGGACATTTCAGCTCTCGATAGATGTAACGTGCATCGCTGCCCTACACGGCGGGTCTTTTGTGGCACTGGGCTTGAACTCGAGACATGCCAACCATGATTGGATACCTTGACCACCTGGTACCCCGGCCACAGGTCCGTCACCAAAAGCCCTCAAGTAGATGAGTAGAGAAGAGAGAGAGAGTGCGACTTTAATATCCCCTCACTTAATTAAATTATCTGAAATTTAAGGAATACTTGAAAAAATATTAAAAGTCGAATATATATATATATATATAAAAGAAATATGTATTATATATCAAAAACACAAGAAATAATAGATACAGAACATAACAAGAAATAGCGTAATAAAAATATAAAAGTTGAACATGAAGAACAAAATTATAGAGAAATAAAAAAAACTACAAAAAAAAGAACCTAGCGAGTCAGAAAGCAATTTCGGACTTAGGACCGAATAAGTGGGTTTAAACTAGTTTGAAGGTGCCAACCTTCCCCCATTGCAACTCGGTAGGAAAACCAAATAAAATAAAATAAACAAAGCTTCAGAGTTTGGATAACTCAGAGAGCATGATAAAACCCCTCACTACTATTATGTAACAAACTCTTTCAAACTCTTAATGCAGAAAAATCACAAAATAATTACGTAAGAAAAGTAGAAAAATGCTAAAACAATTACATAAGAAAAGTATCTTTCAAAAAATAATTTAACAGAATTTCTTTACAAATATATTTATATATATATATATATATATATATATATATATATATATATATATATATATATATATATATATATATATATATATATATATATATATATATATATATATATATTAAAAATTAATCTAATGATAATTTTAAATATCCAAAGAATTATTAGTATTTATGGTAAATATACGTTTTTCAACTGAGTATGTGGGACACGCATAAATATCGTTTTCGAAATTCCAATGCAGAATTTCAGTGGAGCTAATACAAAATTCCTAGTTTTGCATGGTTAAGATTATAAAAATATCCAAATTTTAATAACCTTTTCTTCAGTCAACCACTAATGGAACATGAATGATGAGGGATTATGCATAAATATATATTTTTTTAACTTGAATTTAAAAAGGATCTTTATATTTATATATATGCGCAAATGTTAACTGTAAATTTGCCCAGATGCTTTTAAATACTCTTTATTTGAAGATTCCAGTTCAAAAATTTAAGCTTGTACTTAAAGCAGTGTTTCTCAAACTGTGGGGCGCGAGAATATCGAAAATAAAAGTTTCAAAAAAATTTATTTACTAGAATGAAGAAAAACTAAAAAATTTCTGACATAATAAAACATATACACATTTACACGGAAATAAATATATATATATATATATATATGTATATATATATATATATATATATATATATATATATATATATATATATATATATATATATATATATATATATATATATAATATATTATCTGCGATTTTACATGATCAAAAATAAAAAGCTTTTACTTCAAAACCTCATTTTTTAGCTATCTTTGATACTATAACCAAATAAAAAAACGTTTTATTCGATTTGCTGTAATCCCATGATGAGAAATTTTTTATTACGTTTCCTTTTCAAAGCGAAAATGCTACTCTTTTAGAGGAAAGACAAAATCCAGAGCCATAATCAAAAAACATTTTATGAAGATAAAAAGTTCATCACTGTTATATATTATTGCCATCAGCTGTAGGTAGCAGAATGTATTTGCTGCGGTTTGACCTTCGAGCTTGTACGGTTAGTTACGTCCCTGTTCTTATGTATTTGTTTTTTCATTTAGGGAAGTTTGTGAAGGATTACTAAGCCAAGCATAATGAAAAACGTTTTACATAATTTTTTTAGAACATCCATATCGTAATAAATACACTTTTAATCCGGGAGCGGTCACGTCGAGCACACAGTGCACGAAATCGGTAATTCTGGCAAAATTGTTTAATTGTTACCAATGGCCCTGACACACTATCCTCCTGTTTGACAATCTTAACGTGAACTAAAATATATTTGTCACATATCTCCCTCTTTTTGGGAGTGACAGACGTTTTTTTTTATGATCTTTAGGTACTTGTTTTGTCTGAGTTCCCGGTGTGATAACTTTTTTTCCGAAATGTTTTCTGTGTCCTTGAAAGTAGGTGAGTATATTTTCTGTTTATGAAATTATTCACTGGAATTACGATATTTATTGTGTACTATAAAAATAATTATAAAAAAGGATTGTGGGGTGACTCAAATAACCCCGCTCGACCATTAGTATCGAGTGCGTGCCTGCTCCAGGGTTAAAACATGTTGAAGTATTTTTTTCACTTTAAATATTAAAAATAATACAATTATTCTTCATCGGTTTTTTTTTTTTATTGTTCATTATTCAACATCAATTCTAAATGCTAATTCTTTGAGACTTAAAATCACAGTTCGCTTAAAACTAATTATAATTTGAGCAATCATTTAAAAAAAATCATTTTACATTCTTGTAAACATGGTCGCACACTTGGCTTTATTCTCCTTACAATTAAGCGATTATATCAATAATGTTTAATTTTCTTATAAATGAAATCGGGCAAAGAGCGGGTCCTTCAGTCGGTACTTCCATGGGCTTGTCTTACAGAGCAAAGTTTTTCAAAGGAATGCTTATGATTAGAAATTGACCCTCTGAGTTCTTTTTCTACATTTACCTGATATCTATATTTTGTCTTCTAAGCAACCACCGCATTTTGCAATATGTTCCAATTTAAAAATTAGAGAAAGGAAAAATAACATAATAATTATCCTATCACTTAATTTTTTTTTTTTTACTCAAAAGTAACATGTACGAAATTTAATACCCTTGTCATGAATTTGTACGGATTATAATAAATATTGTTGCTTTAGCGTTAAAGTGCATTATTATTGCATTCAGTACGTTATTAATGTATAAGGGGGGCGCGATAAAAATTGTGATTGAAAAGGGGGGCGCCAGTAGTGAAAGTTTGAGAAGCACTGACTTAAAGTTCTCTTTGAATGAAATTAATGTTCAGACATTCAAAATTCAAATATAATTTATCTGAACAATACAAAACAAGGGATTCTATGTAAGATGCCCTGAATATCTGGCTTTAAAATTATGAAAAACTAAAAGATTTAAATAGGGTTTTTTTAACATTGCATAAAAATTTTTTGCAAATAATGTAATACAGAAGCTTAAAAATTATTCATGTTTAGAAGTGTCCGAAATTTTAAAAGATTTTAAATTTTTAACCTTTTTTTTTATTTTTTGACACATAACAAAATAATCATTTTAAAAAAAAATCCCTGAAAGTATTGATTAAAATAAGAAAAATGAAATAGTAAATTATCCTCAATGTTTTAATATATAATTTGAATTTAACACTACAGATATTTTTTAAAAACTTAGACATACATTATAGAAACTTAATTCCATTTGAGAATTTTAAGGTAAAGAAAAAAATGACAATTTTCAACTCGTTGACTTGCTATTATTCGTGTACACTTTAGGGGGTTTAAAGAAATTCTCCCCATATTTTACGATTGCCACAGGAACCAGTCTCCCCGTGAGCCATAAACCTCCCCCTCAATGCTCATTGTGTCTCTCCGACCGTCTCTAATTATCTTTCAAGATCGTAAACCTTTAAAGGGGGAAAAGAATACGGAAAAACACGCTTTTTACCGTTTTTAAACACATTACATGAGGAGGAAAAAAATCAGTTTGGTTCATTTTTGGTGAGTCCCCGGCCTTACGAAAAATTCCGTGTGGTCCGTTTTCGAAGCCTCTCTAGTAGGGCGGAAAAATCCGTGCTGTCCGAAAGAGGGTTAAATCACTGAAATATTTAGCATTAAGCGAGGCCTTAAATGGAATCTAGTCTAGGATCAAAAATTTGGTAGTGGAAATCTAGGAGGTACCCAAGTACATTAAAATAATCAATTTCAATAAAAACATAGCTTTTTTGAAAGTTTTATTGAAAAGCGAAATCTTTATGCCTTTCAAATTAAATATTATTTAGTATCTGCGTTACACTGAGACTGTGTTACAATAATTTACATAATATCAGAAAATCTAACTTGTATCGTGAATATATCTGAAAATTGGGCATTTAATCCTTTTTCAACCGATGGCACTTATAAGTATCACTCACATTAAAATTACATAGAATAACCATTTTTGTAAGCCCCAGTGGCTGAGTGGTTAGTGCATCGCGCTTACACACCACGGGTCCGAGGTTTTAACTTCGTACTGGGCAAGGTTGACTGAGACTTTCATCCCTTCAATGGATCGACAAATGAGTGTCAAGCTTGCTTGGGAAATAAACACCGTGGAGATTTCGCATCAGACTGATCACTTGACCAGAATATCTGCTCAGGCCCCAAGGTTCCGTATACTGAGTTGGGCATAGTAGGCCTTGTCCCTCATGGGATGTCGCGCTTCTGAGCTAAGTTCAGTTAACCATTTTTATGAATCTTCTAATGATTTTTAGCAGAAATACTTTTTTTAATTCCACTCTTTCATGGTACATGGCAGCACATGTTCTCTAATGTGTATTTTGGCAAGGAAAGCAAATAGTTTGAAATCAGAAGTTGCGTTTTCCGCTGAAATTTTGATCAGATTACGAACAATATTACTTTTGTTCCGAAAAAATATTTAATACCAAAAGGTTTATGGCATATTTTTGTATCTTAGTAAAGATCTTAGATAACGATTGGACTGTTTATTTTAAGTGAACAGTGTATATAATTAATTTTACAGTTGAATAACTTTGTAGCACTTATAAATACCGGAAAAACTTTACTTCTTTTACACATCAAATTAAGTTAACGTGCAAAGTCTGCTTTTATATGTAAAAAAGTAAATAAATTTTTAAAATTTTATAATTTTCAAAAATAAAAATTATGTGCCTGAAAATATCAGTGTTCTCTGGTAGTTAGCATTCTTAAGAGTTAAAACCGCATTAAAAAAGACATACAGTCATTTTGTATTATGAAAATATTTTAAACCTCAGTGTACTGACGATACATTTAAGTACAGTAAAGTAATTTAATTAATTAGCAGTAAAAGATTAAATTTCTCACAGATGAATATTTTATTTATGTATACGCCTTACCCTTGTACGAAGGTAGGGGACTGTTCCGGGAACTTTTTGACTCTTGTATAATTTGGGAACTTAAGAAAATCTCGATAATTTATTTTAAATATTAGTGAGTAAGTATTAATGTTTATTGGTATCGATCGCTACAAAGGTTGTGACGAATCTATACGGAACTTTATCACTAACATTCTGAGTCGACCTTTTTAGGGAAATTTAATTCCCTACCTATTTCCAATCAACTCCAAAAAGCGGACAGGATTCCTTGTTATGCAGATTAGATTCAGTATTTAAGTCAAACGAAATAGTAAAGTTAGAGCAGTAGGAGATAGAGATTGAAGCAGAAAGTTATCGTGGATGTAAATTGAAGATTTCTTGTTAGAGATATTTAATCTCAAGAATTGAGATTCCGAGAGTGGTAAATATTGTTTTGTGTTTAAAGTCTCATTAAAGTTTTAGGAGTGAGATTAAAGTTAAATGTTCAATAAGAACATTATTAAATATAATTCTGGGATCTCTTATCTTGGTAATTTCTGCGTGATCGTTATTTAATAAATTAATTAATTAAATCATTAATTAATTAAGTTAATTTAAAGGATATTACCTTTAAAACCTCATAATATTAGTAGACGCATTTGTTAATAAGTCTTTGATTCTATTTGGGAAAGATAACCAAATAAAGAAAGTTATTTATAAAAATGGCTACTGGTTCTTCTTTGACTCAAAATTATTCTCGTTCTCAAAGTGAGGTCCTAAGGGACCTTCACAAGGTATTTATATTATTTTAGAATGCTATGTATTAAAAAATATATATAAAAAGTCACTCAAATCAACAAAGAAAATTTTTTTATTTTAGGTACTTTTTATTAAATAGTTATAATTAATATAAAGATGTACATACATAGACAGAATCACAATAGGAAGTGACAAAATAGAGAGCGATTTCCCTTGCTATTTTCCATTTTTCTTTCTGCATGTGGTGTGTTGGACTATTTTTGTGTATTTGTTACTTTTTATTTTTATTCATTCATTAATTTTAATTCTTCTAATAAAATTTTATAGTAAAAAAGAAATCACATTCTCATAAATGAGGCCATCCCAGGTGGGCTTCGAACCCACGACCTTTGGTTTACATGTCCAACGCAGTATCCATTGCGCTACAGGAACACAGCGAATGATGTTTCTTTTTATATCTGCTGTTTAACTATTATTTTTTGTTACTATTTATTCATTTTTTGAATTAAATTAATGAATTAATATTTGAAAAACTATATTAACATTAAGTGTCATTCACTACAAGTTTGAAAAAAATGTAATTGAACTTGAATGGTTGAATAGAAAGTATATTTTATTAACGATTGAAAATTTGAACAAGATATATATATATATATATATAGGAAGAGTATAAACTAATAATATGAATTGAAAAAAGTACTCTGAACAAGATCGGATTCCTCAAAACTGAATGGAAAAATCTCACAAAATAAACCTTTCATTTTGTGAGATTTAAACTTAACTAAATTAGTAACAAAAAAGTATGGACGTCATTCCTTAAGAAATTACATAAGGTTTTTGAAATTTTCATTTATCACTTAAACTTCATCAAAACATGCCGTATGTCATCTATTAAGAAGCTATGCAAAAAAAAAGAAGTTGCTTGTACATATTCCTTTTAGTATGCAGGTTAACGAAGAATCAGTTTAGTGCCTTACTTTTTTTAATAAAACCGATATTCTCTAATATTTCTAACATTCATTATCTGTTTAGAAAAAATAATGGAAAGTTTTTGAGCATTACAAAATGGAATTTAAATTAGTCTGGCATAACATCTCGAACATTGAATGTTTTGGAAGACCTGAAACTTCGGGCAAAGGGGGGAGGGGGCATCTAATTCATAAACATTCGAACACTGACTTTCCTAACTCCTTTCTCATATCCATATCATGTTCTTTAATTAAAAAAGTAATAACATTTATGTTCTCAGAAGAAAAGGATATTGGGTTATTTTTTTTCTTTTTGTGCGTGGAGGAAAAAATTACTCGACCATTTTATTAGATTATAAAAGAAAACATAATGAAATTTTCTTTTGAGAAAATTAATATTGTACACGTCATACATATATATATATATATATATATATATATATATATATATATATATATATATATATATATATATATAGGTACAAAATAAATTTTCAGGAATGCAAAAATTAAATTTAGTTTGGTAAGACTGAGAAAAAGTATTGTAAATATTTGCATATGCTCTTTGTCACAACGTTATACTAAGAAAAAAAAGAATATATGTTATTTTCAGTTAAATTAAGAAAAGTTAATAATTTTTGCATAAAGCGAACTTATGTTATTGAGAAAACCCTTATTTTGCTTTATAAACAGAAAAAAACTCGTAAAATACTTATAAGAACACTATTTACATAAAATATTTATTTTACATTAATAAGAAAATAATCGCGTGCTATTGAACAGTATTTATGTATTGAATATTGCATTATTTTCTAAAACACGTATGGTTCTTTATACAAGACACTAGATGACCCTACAGACGTTGTGCTGTGCACACATCTTATATTCAAAACAAAAAGGTTTTTGAAAATTCGATACTGCGATCGTAGCCCAGTCTGCCGGATTCAATGTAAAACATTCCAAGATCAACGATTTATAAATAAAAAATTAATTAAATAAACATTTCTAAGCCGAATTATAAATCTAAACCATTCTCGAGTCCACTGGAACAGACAAAAACTTTCATCAAAATCGGTCCAGCCGTTTAGGAGGAGTTCAGTTACATACACACGCACAGAATAATTACATATATAAAGATTATTTAAAAAGATGTTAATTAAAAACGCGAAAAAGTGTGAATCGTCTGCATTTTCGTAACAATAAAAACCAGGTTTGGCTGAAAATCAATTTTTGACACCAACTTACATCTTTTTCAATTCCTACTATTAGCTCACGATCTCTCGATATATTTTATTTGATTGTTTATTTATTTATTTATTTATCTTGGTGGAAATTTCAATCGTTAATAAAATACATTTTAAAGCTCTCAATTGATCTGAAATGTAATGTACATGATTATTTTGGATGATAGTACTATATTTTTTTATTTATAATTAATAAAAATTAATTTATTAAAACTAATTATTAAAAAAAAATACAAATACACCCACGTTGGTGACATAGCAATCCTTTTGGTGACTTATGTAAAAATTTGAAAAGGTTTTTTTCTCACGTGTAAAGCATTCAGTTGAAAGGAAATTTTATTTTATAACAATAGCGTTGTTACAACAATGCAGGTGAATGCTGAGTTGTATTTTTTGAAAGTTTTTAATTAATATATTTTTAACTAATTGCGATATCAGACCGAATTGTGAATCTAAACCTTTCTCGAATTTACTTGAACCCACACAAAAAATTTCATCGAAATCGGACCAACCGTTTAGGAGGAGTTTAGTGACAAACACACGCACAGAATATTTTTATATATAAAGATTAGTATTTATATAATAAACATTAGCATAATGAATATAACTTATAATTATGAAATCTCTCTCTCTACTATATACTTTTCGAAATTATCGAACATCTCATGTAATGTATATATATTTTAAAAATAAATAAAGTTTTATTCTGTATTTAATTTTTTTATTTTGTCTTACTGTAACTTTTTATTTATTGTTTGTTAATTATTTGTACTTTATAAGTTAACGCGCCTCTTAATTCCTCTTGCCATACTTTTTTTAAAAAAAAATTTTGCAAAAAAATGAGCGGTATATATATATATTTTCTTTCGCTGAATATAAAAAAAAATATGAGTTCTTTAATAATGGAATATTGAAAAAAGAAACATTTGTGTACAACATGATTATAGTTTTATAAAAGAAGTTGCATATAAACAAAAATGGAATGTAATATTTAAAATGGTCGTGTTCTCAGGGTTAAAAATAGAAATGCATTATTTTTCACTCACTAAGGAAACCTTAAAATGAATTCTAATAAAATATATTATAAAAAGCCTTTTCAGTTAAATGCAATGTCTCATACACATATTTACAGATGAAATGTATTATATGTGTGTTCACTCAAGATGATATGTGTGTACACACGTGCAGGATGTGTAGAGGGTACAGAGACGAATCGGAAACACATAAGAGCGCTGTTTCGCAGATGCCGTAGTTCCGTGCTGGAATGCAAAGAAACCGCGAAAAAGAGCAGAAACAGCAATACATGAATGAGACAGAAAATATTTAATGGAAAGGTTTTACTACAATAGATGTTCGAAATTCTTACCAGAAGTCTTCTGGCAGGAATGCGAAGGGTGCTGCATGGAATTCCTAACGTTTTGGATGATTCCTCCCTGCTGTCTTGAGGCCGATGAAGTTCAACAGAAATTTTCCTGGACACAGATCCTGGTGGATGTAGTTGATGGCGAACCGATTCCAGATGTGGTAGGAGGAACTACATGATTATCGTGAATGGATAAACGAATCGTAACTACCATACCGGTTGTACCAGGATTGTTATCCGAACAGGCGTGTTCCACAACACAAGAACTTGACAAGTATGAACAGAACGTAACGTGAGATTGGTTCTTTAAGATATGTGACTACCCGGAGTTCACCGTTTTGATGAAAATTTTCGAAATTTCTTTTATGCTTTTATGTTTTAGCTCATGCATTAAAGATACCGAAAACAAGATATTTAGACGATATTCTACGATATTTGGAAACAAAGTTATATAGCTTAATTAGTAAATCAGAAATGGAGTTAACAAAAATTGGTAGTAGATCTCTACACAAAATATTTTTAAGATATTAAATTGAAAATTTCAAAACATGTTTTAGTTCTATCTATGTTATGAATTAACTTTTATTCTATATATATATATATATATATATATATATATATATATATATATATATATATATATATATATAAAGAAATATGTATTATATATCAAAAGTAAGAAATAATAGATAAAGAACATAACAAGAAATAGCGTAATAAAAATATAAAACCTGAACATGAAGAACAAAATTATAGAGAAATAAAAAAAGAAACTAAAAAAGAAGAACCTAGCGAGTCAGAAAGCAATTTCGGACTTAAGACCGAATAAGTGGGGTTAAACTAGTTTGAAGGCGCCAACCTTCCCCCTTTGCAACTCGGTAGGAGAATCAAATAAAATAACATAAACAAAACTTCAGAGTTAGAATAACTCAGAGAGTATGAAAAAACCACTCATTACTATTATGTAACAAACTCTCCCAAACTCTTAATGCAGAAAAATCACAAAATAATTACGTAAGAAAAGTAGAAAAATGTAAAACAATTACATAAGAAAAGTATCTTTCAAGAAATAATTTAACAAAATTTCTTTACTCACAGAGCTTTTACGAGGAGAATCAAGCGTCTTTACACTAATGAAAATTGATTATTCACCAAGTTAAAAAAATCGAAAATACATAAACACATCTTTTGAGCTGACTTTTAAACCAGCCAGCAAAGACAGGTATAAAAATAGACGACAATCAAATACGGTAGAATTTGAATTGGTTGATTGTCAAAAATGTAAATTTGTTAGGCTCTAATTTGGTTGGTTGTCAACAATGTGTAAGATGTTCAAGATCTGTGGGGAAAAAATGTAAATTGTGATATGAATGTTATGATATAATCTTCACAGCAAGACCACTAACATGCTGACTTTGAAATCCTATTATTGTGTGGTGGTTTTGGAATTCGAAGTAGCAAGACGGTTAATGTATTTGTGATGAATATAGGTTCTTAAGAAATTAAAAGGGAATTCATGATCTAAACAACATTGAAATTTTTTTTATATTATTGTATTTATCTCTTTTGTGGGTAGTTAAGTTATCATTTCTAAATAAAAAATTCAAAATATTTCTATAAATTGATAGATGTAAATTACTATTCCATATGGGAATTTTAATTATATGGAACTTAAACGAATCTCTTTTGTCAAAAATGTTACTGACTACATTATTGTTAATAAGATGCAAGTCTAAATCCAAGAATTCCACCCTATTAGAGTTGAAGTTAGTTTTAAGGAGCTTGAGATAATCAGGGTAGAACGTAATATTTGGTTTGTATTCACTATTTTTACCAAAAATTATTTTATTATCTATATAACGATAAATTAAGTAAGAATCATTTACAACATGATCTATTTAAAAAAATGTAAATATAGGTTCGCAAAACAATTACTAGCTGGATCACCCTTAGGTAATCCTTTGATCTGTTTATAAAGATTCTGATCAAATGCAATGAAATTTTCTTTTAATACGAGTTTAAAAAGAATATCAAATTTTTCTTTTTTTTTTTCATTGAAGTATATAATTCATATTTATCATAAATTAACTGTAGAACCTTAATCATATCGTCAATATCTATAGAATTAAAAAGGTCTTCGAAATCAAAGCAATGCATGGAAAAAAATAATATATTCTTAGTAACTCTAGAAATCTCTAAGCTATTTTTAATTATTGCCGTGTTTTGTTAATTATCAATTAGATTTTGAAGAAGAGATTGTAAGATCTTCCCAGACCTCAAAGGCTCAAATAGTGATATATGTATTGTATCCATTAGTGATACTACGGAATTTTATAGGGCTTTTATGAATATATATATATATATATATATATATATATATATAAAAACTTTTATATTAATAACTAACCAAGCTGGTATACCCGTTCTTCGCACGGGTGAACTGAAAAATTAAACAACACAGATAAAGGGTAAATAAGTTTTTAATGAGTTAATTTTAAGTGAATTGCAAATTAAACAAAAAAAGCTTTTCACATATATCAGCTAAACAAAGAGAAAATAGAGAAATAAAACACCTTTGTTAAATTTTAAGTATGTAGATCTAATAGCTGATAAAAAGGATTTTTTTTGTTTATAACTCCACGTAACACTCTTGAGTGTCGACTTTTGAAAATACCTCCCTAAGCTGATCTCTGCTCAGCAAAAGTAACACATTGTTAAAAGTTTTGTAACAAAATATTGTAAATAATTTATATCTGAAAGTGTCATACATTAATGTTACTTTTTGTTGAATTTATTTTATGTTAAAATTGTAATATTCGCAAGCAACGCCGTTTCTTAAATAACAATGGCGATTCAATGAAACACATAGCAAAATGTTGAACGATAGAGTCAATTTGGCAAATGTCTAGCTACTTTCATAGCTTGAGCTTTATAAGTTCTTTGTAAGATCCGCCGTGTAAAAGAGGGATGCACGTTAATGCTTTATCTGCCGCATTATGATTTACTACAATTTTTTTTCATGCAATATTTTTTTAGGTCACTACATTGAAAATTAATGGACATACGTAAACAAAATACTCCACTTACGGTCGTATTCTCAATAGCGGGTTATCCTCGAGTTATCCCCGAAACGGAGGTAACTCGCAGATTGGCGAAACATCGTTATTCTCAACTGCGGATTGCGCCAAATCCACGGATTATTCATCCAAAGATAAAACGCGGATTCTACTCGCCGATTTCGGAGGGTAACTCGCGGATTTGTAAACAAATATGGACGACCGCTTCGATTTTTTTCTGTTTGAGGATTTAGAAACATTGGAAAGTATTGAAAGAAGGCCAGTTTTCATTCCTTAACATAGGAACAACGTTAGCAATTCTCAATACACTTTTTTTTTTCATGATTCAAATAAAAATTACGTTTGATGTTATGATTTAATGTTATACAAAGAGAATTCAAAACTCGTATTATTTTAAAATTTCGAGTTATATTTTGATTGTATACGAGTATATATATATCCTTATATATATTTTTTTTTTATTTAAAATTTTCCAGCAACCCTTTTGTAGGTTAAAATAGAATGTTTATTATGTATATAATCATTAATTTAAATTACTTCTAATGTCTAATAATGATTCTTAATTCATGATTTCTATAAAATCTTAGAATGAAAAATCCAGTTTTTTTGTGAAGAATAAATTTGTTAATTGAATCTAAAGTGTTACATTTATCTAAAACAGAACATGTTACTGAATCTTTTCCAATTCCATCTAACAAAAGTAATTATACTATTGGTATTAATCTGATTTTATTCGTCACAAGACATTATATATACACACAGATTTATCAATGTTTAACAATATAGAACAGAAAACAAATTTTACATATACAAAATATTTACAATTTTTCAGAAAAGAATATTTTGGTAGCAGAAAAATTTCAAAACTAACTATTCCTAAAGACATTTTTTAACTTTTCACTTTACAAAAAAAACCTTATTCAATTAGTTATTATAGTAACTAATAGTAAGTAAATTAAAATAAAAATACTAAAAATATATTTTTTTTAAAAAAAATGAAATTATTCTGAAAACTTGTGAACATATTTTGTACATTTTGAGAAAATAGGTATAATAAATTTTATTGAAGTTAAAATTCATTATAAAAAAATATGACATCTTCATAATTTTAAAAATCAAGCAAACAATAGAATAAATTCCAGCCATAATAATAAATAGTAATAAAATGAAATCTGACTATTTAAATGACAATAAAGTTCATTTTCTTTAAAAACTAGTGACTTTTCCACAAGAAAGCATGAGAAATAGAGAAGTCGGATGTTTCTTCAATTAGTTTCTGCTGCAATAAATGATAGAATTTAGAAAAATTACATAAATTATATTATTTAGTATAATTTGAAATGCATACATTAGTATTGTTAATTTAATATTAAATATGCCACTACCGCTTTTGATACATTATTTTTTACCACACTACAACTTATTCCACTCAAATAAATCTTATTCATCGAAAAGAAATTTTGTAAGCTATTGCCTACTTTTTTAAAAATAATTTTACTTTTCTGTAAGTCCTTCATTATACATAAATTTTCATACAATAAAGGGGATTATGCACAGTTTATAATTTAATGAGAAATCACATTATACATTTTCAAGTTTGATTCATTGTACACATTAAACAATGATAATTACTTTAACACATAAATCCATGATTTTGCAAGTTAATTCTTTTTAATCATTTTAATTAGGTGTAATAATTTACATCTTCTCTTATATATGTGCAAAATATATGCATGTCATCTTTATTCTTTTTATGAAAAATACACATACATTTTACACAACCTGAGTTATTTCTTTACATAATTCTAATCAAATATTTGTGAGCCCAATAGACAAGGGGCCGTGGTCACAAATTCATAGCCATCGAGTTTAATGACTCTGAAAACCTGAAATGTGTCATCGTTAAAAGCCCACAGGTTGATGTACTGTGGCAATTTAGAATGAGTTACTAATTCAGGTGTGTTGTCCTCGATATTTGACAGATGTTCAAATGATGAAGTTCATTGCAAATAGACCTCACATTGCTTTAGGAATAATTATAAATTGTATTTAGGAAAAAAATTTTGTTCAATTATTGATTCTTTTACTCAACATTTCATAATGTGATTCATATTAGAGTTCATTTATGTAATAAAACTGAAATCACTATCAAAAAAATCTATTCAGAATAATACGGATAATTTAAATTAAAAGCTAAATAACGACAAAAAAATCCCTGTACACTTACCCTGAGTTCCTGATGAAACAGCAGTATCCTAATCGTCGTTTCAATCGTATCTATACGGCAATGGTTCAATGAGGACACCCATAGCGGACAGCAATTCATCTAACGATGTGGTCAATAACTTTTGGTTCCTCCACCAGTTTTGTTTACAAGTTTAAACATTTTAAAGCTTCGTTTTTGCGATTTTTTATTTTGCAGCTCTTATCGACTTCGTTTGGAAAGGCTGCCTGGATTGAAATCAGTAGTCAAGCAATCCCGTGCTTTTTCTTTTTTTCTTATTGTAAACTGCGCTGGTTATTTTGCAATGAATAACATCTCCTTGTATTTTTCAATAAGATTCCACGAGAGAAAATTTACTTTCATTTGACGTACTAGCCATGAGAAGAAAAAAAATAGCTGTGAATCGAATGTCTTGCTCCGGGATACATGTAAACAATATACCACGTGATTATCAGTGTCCAATCACAACGAGTTTAACATCTCGCGAACGCATAACTCTCGGATCCGGTAATCGTCAGTTCGAGAATAAGAAAAGGGAATTACTCGGGAGTTATCGTAAAGGGGGTTACCCAATCCGCGAGTTTTCTTTTCAATAACTCGCGATTGAGAATACCACCGTTAGGGAAATTTACTCCATTAGAGCTAATAAATTAATTAAAGATATTCAACTGTAAAATTAATTATATACACCGTTCACTTAAAATAAATTGTCAAATCGTTTTCTAAGGTCTCCATAAACATACAAAAACATAAGGCACTTAAATTTTGACATTAACTATTTTTGGGAAAAAACGATAATCTTTGCAATCCGTTGAAAACGCCGTCAGCTGAAAACACAATATCTGCTACAAAACAATTCGCGTTTAACGCTAAAATATTCATCAGAGAATCCCTGCTGTCATATATCTTGGAAGAGTGGATTTCAAAGAATATCCCTGCTAAATTGGAGTGACGTGGTTGTTTGGAGAAGGGGTTGCCAGCTCAGGTGTCGTCCACGTCACTTGACCATGGTTCAAAATTACGTGTTCCGTTAACAAAAGCCCTCGTGTAGCTAAACAGTGTGACGTTAATATTCACTCACTCCAAAAAATACAATACAGTAGTTATTATTTTTATACTTAAAAATGCAATATCTGCCTATTCAATTAAAATTATAGCGTTATAATTAACTACTAACCACACAAACAAATTTTGAAAATTTGTCCAAATGATGTACTGTGAAAGAGAATCTTTATTCAGACAGACAACAAATGCATCTTATACGCATATAGATATAGATGTGCTTGAATTCTGTTGTGTATTATTACTTTTGTAAGCCTCATGACATACTTTATGGTGTACCAGTCTTTTAAAGCTGACTGAGCCTCAGCAACATTTAGCTCGGTATAGCTAGTTATAACATAAAATTAAATCTTAGAATATATCCAAAATAAAAGTAGGCTCAATATTTTGAATAAATCAGTATAAACATTTTTGTACCAACACAATATATATATTGTAAAATATTTATTTTGATATTTGCATTTCAGACAGAAAAACAAAATTTTAAAAATTGTCAAAAACAGATAAAAAAACATATTTAAAAAAATACCACTGATTAATTTTGCCAAAGACATCACAATGTGTAAAAAAAAATATTTGCAGTACATAATCGCCGAAAAAAAATTCAAGAACTAAAATATAAAAAAATTAAATTTATATATCGAATTAATTAAGGTTTACTGGAGGGAAAGATAAAACAGGCTAACATAATGCTCATAATATTAATTTCATATTGGTAGGCTACTCATTTTTGGCATGATTTTGAAATCACGCCAAATTGGTATGTTGCGGCCAGTCTAGTGTTATAGTAATGCACAGAATTAGATGTACTTACGTATTATCGAAACCTATTGGTGACATTATACAAAATGAAGCACATGATTGCCCATTCAACGCATACAAAGTTGGGATTGCCAAAGTGGCGAGTTGTCTTGAACGTTGGCGATTGTGCAATAATGCGCAAGTACTAAAAAAATTATCCAAAGTATATATATCCCGAGCATAAAAATACATTGAAAAATGAAGTACAATACTAACATTAACTGACATAAAAAGAGCTGAACTAACTTTCTCAATGCAAAAACATAATTTGAAAAAATAAGGTACTTACATATAACCGCAACCTATTGCCGACATTATATGAAACGAAGCACATGACTCACAATTCAGCACGTATATGACATGCGAAATTGGAGTTGCCAACTTGACAAGTTATTTTGTACGTTGGCGATTGTTAGGATAGTACATAAGTGCCAAAAATAATTTATCTTACGACTACCTGCTTCCTCAAAATACTCATTTTTGGCATGATTTGGAAATCACGCCAAATTGGTATGTTGAGACCAGTCTAATTTTATAGTAATGTACAGAATTAGAGGGACTTATGTATTATCGCAACCTATTGGTGTCATTATACAAAATGGAGCACATGATTGCCAATTCAACGCATGCAAAGTTGGGATTGTCAAAGTGGTGAGTTGTCTTGAACGTTGGCAATTGTGCAATAATACTTAAGTATTAAATACAAAAAAGTTCAAAGTATATATATCCCGAGCATAAAAATAAATTGAAAAATGAAGTACAATACTAACATTAACTGACATAAAAAGAACTGAACTAACTTTATCAATGCAAAAGCATAATTTGAAAAAATAAGGTACTTACATATAACCGCAACCTATTGGCGACATATGAAATTAAGCACATGACTCACAATTCAGCATATATATGACATGCGAAATCAGGGTTGCCAACTTGGCAAGTTATTTTAAACGTTGGAGATAGTTAGGATAGTACATAAGTTCAAAAAATAATTTATCTTACGAGAGACTAACTGCTTCCTCATCAGGTATTTAAGCCATTTGTCTGTTTTGCTCATTCCCTGATGCCTATTCTATTTTGATATGTAATTACTAACAACACTGATTTTGCTTGGGCAGTATGATTACCCAAGTTTGATTTTCTGCAAGGCAATTTTATGCACTGAAGCCAATCGTATACCCTTAAAGGTTAAAATAAAGACACATGAAATTGCAAAATATTATTAATTTCATACTATCTAAAACAGATAAAGAAATCGGAAATTCTATACTTACGTTAATTGCAGCAATAAAACTGAATTATAACCCTTATCAATAAGAAGTTTCAGTTTGTCAAAATTATAATCCACATTGTATGGAAATAAATAAGTTGTAATTTATAAGCAAAATCACACACATGAACATCTAGCGATAATACCTAAATGTTTCCAAAATAACAAAACCAAATTTTAGTTGATAAGAGAATAATCCCTAAAAAAATTATTTATTTATTTCAAAAATAATCCTAATTATATATCAAGGAATAGAAAAATGGAATAAATATTCCAACCGATAAACATAGCTATAGTAAAAATATGTAATAATCTTGAAAAACTGCGTGTTAAGTATAAATTTTCCACTTAGTGAGAAACGTGACATCATATGACGACATAACACTGGAAAATCACTTAAAAATTAAATTTTAAAAAATTTATAAAGAATTACGAACGCGAAACCTGTTTAAGATCCTCTCTCTTCCCCACGTAATTTTGTATACGTGTACCAAATTTCAGGTTATTTGGTTGTCTGAATCTTGAGTTATAAGGGAACAGACAAACAGACAACAAATGCGTCTTATATATATATATATATATATATATATATATATATATATATATATATATATATATATATATATATATATATATATATATATATATATATATATATATATATATACATATATATATATAAACTTTATTGCTTTTTATGAAAAAAACATTAACTTTTTTTAAAAAAATCATGATTTTGCATAAAATTTGGCATATTTAATAAACTTTCAAAAGTATTGAAAATCTTTTAATTTCTAACATATATAAAGATGCTATTCACGTAATGTATAAATCATATTTGAATACATTGATTAGAACTTGTGCAACTGCAATTTTTTATCAAAATTTCACTAAAAACGACAATTGTTATAGTCTATAAAACTCTCCAGAAAACAGCAAAAGGTTTAGAAAAAAAGTCCGAATTAGTTAAACATGAAACTAAGGAAATCTTGACCTATACATATAATGAGTTTAAAAAATGCACTATTAGTAGAAAAAAGTTTTACTGTTTAAAAATTTTTATTTTTAAATTTTTTTTATTTAAAATATTTAAATACATTTTCTGAGAAACTACGTTTTTCAACTTTTTGCTTCCTGGTAAAGTTCATTGCATGTTTCTTTTTAGGCAGTGTTTCTCAAACTTTCAATAGTTGCGACCCAATATTCTCAATCATAGTTTTCATCGCGCCACTCCCATACTAAAGCAATATATTGAATTTAAAAATACTATAGTTTGACGCTAAAGCTACAATACGTCTTCTGCCGCCACCATATATGAACGTCTTCTTAACTCATCCAAAGCGTTAATTGCCCCAGACATATGATCCTGGACCGAAGTGTGATCTTTATTGTGCAATTCTATTCATAAAATTATTCTGAGGGATTTGGAACACAAAAAAGGACCTTGACAGTGTTTGCAAAAGGCTCACTTATTTCAGAGGATTTTTTCATTCCCTCGCTTCTCCTCCCCCAATACATCCCATACGAGCACCTACGCAGAAAACGGTGGCATCGGGGAGCAAATCGCGTAATTTTTAATTGGCAGTTCAGGGTTTCAATATAAGTCTTTCAAGATAAGTGTTAATTTTTGTATTTAATTTTGTATACGACATGCCCATGGGGTCGCTGATAATTTATGAGAGAACGTGTTCTTAACTTAGCAATGTTAAATTAATTATAAAATACGATGTGCAGTACATTTATTAGTATATTATATCAGAGTAAATATGTATTTTATTTTTTTCTATGCCAGAATATATTTTCTTTGTTTACTTTCAGTAAGTAAATAATTTGTTAAACAATCTTTTGTTTTCAGTTTTTCAAGATGCTCGCGCCCCCTTGTAAAGTTATCACACCCCTCTAGGGGGCCGCGCCCCACAGTTTGAGAAACGCTGATTTTAAGGTATTAAATTTAAATTTTCAGAAAATATTTAATTTATAGTTGTATCTCCAA
Source organism: Trichonephila clavipes (assembly GCA_019973935.1). Classification (NCBI taxonomy): domain Eukaryota; kingdom Metazoa; phylum Arthropoda; class Arachnida; order Araneae; family Nephilidae; genus Trichonephila; species Trichonephila clavipes. The sequence goes on from BMAU01014858.1 coordinate 124,056, forward strand.
TCTAGACAATTATCTAATCTCTGTGTATATATTTATGTACTCTAATACTTTTTTGTGAGAAAATACCATCTGTTTCTTTTAAAGAATTTAGTTCTTACATAAAAAAATGACATATTTCAAAAACTTTCAAAAGTGTTATAGATCTTATAGTTTTAAGCACAGATAATGATGCTATTTATATACTGTATATTTATTATTCAAATATATTAAATAGAAATTTCAATACAAGCCTTACCGTAACTGCAATTTTTCACTAAATTTTCACTAAAAAAAATTCCCAATATATCAAAAATTATTTTTTAATTTTGTGGAATGTGTACTTGAATTCGCATCTTATGCCCCATTTTAATTAAAAAAGTGCTTATTTAGTTGAAAATTTATATATATATATATAAAAAGTGCTCTGAAGGTAGTTACATACCTTAACGAGAGTAACAATGAATGGATAGCGAACGATGATGACACCTGGCAATGAAGAAGCGGTCTAGCGTCTAGTAAAACACAATTTTAGTTCGAGTACAGGGCCGATAGCCAAACAAATAGTTTTATATCAATCCATTGTCTAGAGCAGGGGTGTCCAACCCAAATTAACTTTTGTACCACATCGGAAAAACATTATACTCTCGTAGGCCGCACATAAAAATATGTACCCCTGTATCAGATCAGATTTGGAAACAATAAAAACATTTATTGGAGTGAAAATTTAAAAAAGAATGAATTATTATTGTTATTTTCATTATTTCTCATGTATATACAGACATAGATAATATAATAATGTTTATATAATATAATAATGCATTAATCACAAATAATGTCTAAAATATTACAGCGCTGCCATTTTCTTCAAAATTACTGTGATCCTAATGTGAATTGATCTTTCGTTACTCAATAATCAAATTTGATAGTGCTGTCATTCACAAATGATTAAGTAAACATTATCCTGTATCTTAACCGTCCTGAATATTTTTTGAAAACTTTAAAAAAAAACCCATCTGGCTGTCTCTTGCTTTTTGGGAACTCCAAACAGAAAAGGAGAAGGAGAAACGAAAATGGCATACACAGGGAATCATGCACCCTCCATTGTAAAGAATATGCATAATACAAGTCGAAATTTATTAAAAACGTTTTTTACTATAATAAAATCAAATGTAACTGTTTGATAAAATATAAATCTATTTTTATCTAAAGGACATTTCTTTAATCAAAAAGGGTTCATTTTAAAAGAACAGGTAACAATGTAATATATATACATTATATATATATATATATATATATATATATATATATATATATATAATTTATCTATATATATATATATAGATAGATAAATTTTCCCTCAAACAAATTTCAAAATCAAAAAAATTTTAAAAACCTGATATTTAAAAATTTTTTAAAATATAGTCGGTGGGCCGGAATTTTTTTATACGTACTAGCGGGCCACATATGGCCCAAGGACTGCGTGTTGGACACCCCTGGTTTACAGAATACTCGCAGCGTATCATCAAGAGATTGGAATTTGGGCAAAAACAAATAACTGTAGTGGATGTTGTTGGAGTTACAAGAAGTATTGGGGCAAGACTGAGGAATTGACAAGTATATTTGTCATCAGTCAGGACAAGGTTGTCGTCATGCTACAACATAAAATAATGACTCTTATATCCTGTTAATAGCTCGTTGAGACAGAACAGTAAATGCTACACAGTCTCAAAGATAGATTCTTTTGGAAACAGGGTGGAAGATGTGAAGTCAAACAATCCAAAATAGGCCCCATGTGGGTGGTCTGTATGCACGTAGTCCAATGGTTTTTAACGAGTTTCAATTCAGTTTAGAGTGAGACACGTGACGCGTTCTAGTATGGCGAGAAAGAGCTCTTGAAATAACTAAGTATTCGTTCATTAAAATTCACATATAGATTAGGCGATTTAATGGTTAGATCTGGTAACGTCATGGAAGGACGTACCGATCTGCATATCATACGGAATGGTAATCGACGGCTCATAGGTATGCAAACGAAATCCTAAGAAAACCATGTTGTATTTTACGTTGCTACTATTGGTAATGTATATCCTTAAATGTGGGATAATGTCAGACGTCATACATCTAGTATTATGTAGAACTTTCTTGAAGCTTAAATAATACAGGGTGTATGGGGTGGCTAGCATGCTCTTCTAAGCTTAATCCTATCGACCACGTTTGAGACACACTCGAATGCGGCGTTGCTGAAAACCAAGGTTTAATGTTACTTGGAGGACAGGAGGATCAATCTTGTTTAATTGTGGAACAGTTATAGCGAAAGTATTATCGGTAACCTCAGTGCTTTTACACAAATCAGGTGTGCAACTGTCTCAGCAGTTCGGGGGCCATTACTTGTAGCCAATTTGTTACCTCAAAGCATCATTTCATGCTATTTGTACCTTTCCAAAGAATTAAAGTTTCCATGTAAGTGTTTTCTGCCTCTTTTTTTCTGTATTGCGTTTTTTTTCCAGTTTTCTCCATTTTATGCCCATGCATGGATATCCCTCAACGGTTTCGTCACTTTTTTTGGCTACCTTTTTTTAAGCAGTGTGAAATACACATGTTTATAAGTGCGTGTTAGACTCAACAATATATTTAACCTACCTACCTACCTATGTATCTATATCTATCTATCTATATATTAAATTTTATCCACAAACAACATATACATTCAGCAGCAACATACATAGAAGATCAGAAAACGAGAACTACAAATTTTACATGTAAATTTTACGTAGAGAATCGTACTAAATTCGTTTTATACTAGGAATTAATAAAGTGTATTATGGACTTCCGTTGATGTGCGTAGTTGGGTTCGTTAACTCCCGAATGGATATAATTGAATATGTTTTGAACTAAGTTAAAAACAGAATCCGTTTTAACAGTTTTTAGGATAAAATGTTACTAGGATAAGATGTTTAAATTTGTGAATTGACGCAAAAGGAAAACATTTTCGAAATTTTGAAAATTTTCTTATATACAAAACTATACTTTGCTCGAGCTAACTCTCCTGGCCTTCTTCTGAAGGGTAGTAGTAGTAAAAATGGATTTAATTCGTGATATAAATAGGTAATATATTTTTTAAACAAGTAATGTTTTTATGCGTACACATTTCTTTTTAATATAATAACGCAATCTAATACTGATAATAATAATTTAAACATTTTATTCGAAAGAGAAATATAAAATTATGAGTTAATAAAATAAAAATAAGTGAAAGTTGATGGAACACTTGCTAGACGATGAACTAAAAACCAGTCGAGAATAGTACGCATTCTCAAATGCAGTACATATAATACAAATTCAAATAAACCATCTACAAATACATTAGCCCTACAAATATATACGAAGAAGTTTTGTTTCGTAATAAAATAATTTATTTAATGCTCGGCAATTTAACCAAATCTTGAGCTACAGTTCCGAAACAATTAGACATTTTCCTCTCTTTATTTCTGCAGCTAAAGTACAGCATTGATAATTAATTGTAATAAAAAAACAACCTTTCAATCGAGATAATTAGATTTTTTTTATTGCCAAAAGAATGAAAGTATACTCTAGTATTCCAACTCTCTTTTCAAAGAAGCCACTCTTCCACAATATCTTAATGTATAAATCAGAATTTCCTATTTCATGTTGAAACTCCATGGGAATTGAATATCAAAGATTCATCATCATCAGAGGGTTTCGGATTCAATTCATTAAGGCGAACTGTATTTCTGTTACTTACCACTGAATAACTCTAACCTGAGAAGCAAATTTATTTTTCTGTATCAAGCTTTTCCGCTGATTACAAACATTCCTTTCTAATTTCTTACATATGATTTACGGACGAAAACATGTCAGAGTATCAAAACTTTTTCATTGAGCTTAGACTGAAACCTTACATACAGGGTGATTCTAAAATGATGGGGCAATATAACAAACAAATTTTGAGTTGGAATACATAGGCAGAATAGCCGTGTTGAGGCACAAACAGAAAAAAAACACATTAATTAACACAAGGAAACATAAAATGCTCATTAGCAGCGTACTTAAGAGGAGTTGGAAACCTTTAAACCGAGATTGTTTAATTGGCTCTTTTCGATGTACCTTTTCTCAAAATCTGTTATATGTACATATTTGAAATTTCCCATGCAATTAAAGGACACTTTCTCATTATAGTAAATAATATTTTAACTATTTATAATTTCGAACTTTTTAATAATTTATAAAATATTTTATCAAACAGAGAAATTTGACCCATTTTTCACATAAAAAAATATACAAAATGATTTTTCGAGAGTTTTTCACAAAAATCTCATTTCAGTATATATTAGCCGTCACTAAAAATGTGTCAAAAAAAAAGCTTACATATTTGTGAACATTATTTTACCAGAAAAGGTACATCAAACATCAAAAATTTACATTTTGAGACAAATTAACTTGAATGTATAAGTACTTTTTTTATTAAAACATATGATTATGCTCCAAATAATCTCACTTTTTGAATCTCATCCTTCTTCCTCTTCCTTTTAAGTCTTTTTCTTTCCTAACTTCCTTTGTTTTTTGTAAACATAAGTATTTACCCTTTAACAGTCTCTGTTTGCCGAGGAGCTCCATTCCCTTTTCCATGTAATTACCAGGCTCACTATTTCTGATCTTTTGATACTATATTAAATGAAGAATTGCATCATGTGTACCCAATGATAATACTTCTATTCGTACAAACATTTTCTTCGGTACACGAGATCATATTACGTTACTTACACTTACATTGAGATTTTGTATGCCGCCATGTAAACAATTTTTAGAAATTCTGGATAAAATGTTCATTCATTAAACTCTAAAGCAAAAACAAAATAATTTGTCTGCATTTTTCGTAAATTAAATGGGCGTGGACCAGTTTCAATGATTATTTAAAAATAAGTTTTAAGGGCTTCTAATTACCCAAGAGGTTAAAGTAAGGTATTTTTAGAGAGGTTAAAATCTGTACAATTTGAAAAAATATAAAAATCTCAAAATTATCATATTGCGAAGATTTTATGTTACCAACACCCCTTAAAGAATGTTTCCGTGGAGAAGATGTTAAAACAGTCTAAGAAGTTGCTTCCATCCACCAAGACGCATGCTAATGGCGATCTTTTTTGTTTGATTAGCGGACGATAGTTGAAGGCAGCCAAGCGGCGTACCAGTGATCTGCTGCTCCGCCAAAAGCAGAATTTGAGCTTGAGATTCCAATCTTAGTAGGGGGGATTTTAGTTATAGCGAAAATGCACACATGCGACTAATATACGTTGCTGTTAAGGTATTCGACTACGTTCGGAACCGTGATTTTTCAAAAGTGTGTAAATGGATAATATGTATGATATTTAGTATCAATTAGATTAGTAAATGTATATAAAATTGTCCTAAGAATAGTATTACAAAAAACATTATTTAAGTATAATATTTTGACAAAAAATTACATGGAATGACCCATTTTCAAAATATTCTCCTTTTGTGAAAAATGCTTCAAATATAATAATATTTTGCCTGCTATAGATCAGATCTCTAGACAGAGGCTCAACTAGAATTTTTGAAATATACGAGTATAACTCATAAGTGGGTTTATCCTTGTCTTACGACAACAGAGGGGGGAAATTTTAAGAAAAAAATGCCAATAATTATTTCAATTGGTGGTAACTCTGAATATGTAATGTGAATTTTTCAAAAATCATTGTTGAGCTTCTGTACAGATGACTAAGCTATATACAGGCAAAATATTATTATAGGGATTATTAGGGAAACAATTAAAAACTGGGGACTTTTTAAATATATTAATTTGCTTTCGCTTCTAAAAAAAAAAGTGGGGTTTTTTGTATTCAGCAACTTATCCAAATGCATATTTAAATATACCAATTTGTTATCTGAAAGTCATTGCTTACACTATTGGGATTTTATAATTTCCTCCCATGTGGTCTCTTGTACACTGTAACTGCATTAATACGTCATTTAATATTACAGAGCATTCATGCAGAATATCTATATTACGATCTTTCTTTCTAAACAAATCATATTAATTCGAGTGATTAATAACCTTCGCCAAAACATTCAGAATTATTTTAAACATAGAATATACTGTTACACCTGAGCATAATGCATTCATCGACACAATAGATTGTTCCGCATCGCAAAACTTTCGGTTAATTGTAATTTCACTTCAATTACAAAATATGAATTTTATGGTAAGTATTAGTGTTTATATTTCTCATATTTCATTTTTTTCATTAGTTTAATTATGGTTTCCAGAATCTTTTCCGTGGAGACATTGAAAGGGAATATAGAGTACGCTTCAGTAACTCAATTACTTAGCTTCTTTTGACAGTAACAGACTGCGCTGCCACCCAGGCATAATTAATTTGTTTTCGAGTTATTGAGATAGATCTTACCGAATTAAAAATAAGCGCAACCAATGAAAGAATCCAGCGATGCTTGATAGTTAATACTTGTGGAGGATAATATTATTGAGGCTCATTATTATATCGAGAAATAGGGTGGTTAAAATATCAATATTTTTTCATTCATTGTTTGCTTATTAAGGCAATTTCTTTGAAACCTACTATGTTGAAATATAATATAAACGTTTCTATAATTTAACTTTTATGGTTGTGTGGTTAGAGTTATATGATTCTTAAATGAAATCACAAAAAACCTTTATATTTTAAACACTTTGAAAAAGTTGTTTTCCACATATCAGTGTAATAAAGATGAATATGTTTTAATTTTTAATTAAAGTTTAATAGTTTCTTCTTTTAAGAGGATATTGTGTTTCTAGGTATCTGAACAAAGCTCACGGGTACCATTTATGTAATACTAGATGCTTTTATATTGGAATCCCTATACACACAAAAAATTATAAAACCGTAAATTGGAAATATTAATCTTACAATATTTGAATTTTGCCTTCTGAGTGGCGTGGTTGGTTTTTCGCTGGCCCTCTGCACCCAAAGTTGCAGGTTCGACACGGGCCCAAGTTGGTGGATTCCCCTGATGCAGAAATAGATAGAGTCCATGTCGTGTGATTATATGACATGTAAAAGATTCCTAGAGTGTCTATCTGACTTTGGCTGGTACAGTAGTTACCCCAGTTTCCTCTGGGGAGGAAACTGGGCGTCAGAATTACTTGCAGCGTTGATATTCCGTCTATATGGTGCCGCACCAAAAAAATACCAGCTTCCGGGGAAAGTCATACATCTGTAATGGCAAAACACCAATTCGCACTCAAATAAAAAATTAATTTCTATCGAAACTAACTTTCATGTAGAGAAGTGTTTGGCCTGAATGACTTTCATGAAATCTTAGATGATTTCTTTCATCATTTTTGAAAAACATTTTTTTTCCATTTTGTTCAAAATTTAATTATTTTATTTTTATGTTGGTTGTTCTTTCGATTCAGAAAAAAAAGAAAGTATAAATAGAATAAAAGTTTTGAATCCTTGATTTGAGAAAGTAACAGAAATAATTGCGTTTTCTTAAAAGGAATTCATACGAAAATTATTTGAATACTGTATAGCTTAAGTAAGTTTCTTGTTATCAAAATACACTTTGGTATGCTTGTGAATTTTTTTTTCATGATGATTTAAAGCTCTTAGAACTATCACTTGAAAGAACATTTAATTTATCAGCCAATTAAGACTTAAACACTTATTTTTGACTTCTATAACTAATGACAAAAATAGTATTATTACATTGAAATATGTTAATACTTGCTTAAAAATAAATTATGTTTTGTAATATTCTTCACATTGAACAGATTTTGAAAGTTTGACTCGAATTTATTCATTTTTAGCAAATACCAAAATAATGGAAATAATACTTTGTCGGATCAAATTAATTCAAGTTTTATTGAAAATATCTTAGAGTTTTTTGTTATATGTTTATTCATTTTTAAGACACTAAATTTAAATGCAATTGAATTAACTATCAATAGAATTATCTTTGTAAAAATATTTGTTTATTGTACAATATTTATTTGAAAACATGAAACTTGATCTTATTTTCAATTCCAACCTTTAGTTATCTTTCTATCTCTCTTATTTTCTACAAACAAGAGATAAGAATCCAACAAAAACATTCGAAAAACACGTAGACAGTATGAAAATAACACAATGAAGGAACCGAACATGAGCAACCGAAATTAAAAATTATAACTTGGATGCTGTAGTATTATAAGTATTGCTGACTTAGGACAGCTAATATATAAAATAATTTACATAAAAGTGGTGCTGAACATGTTTTTTGTATAGCCAACCTTCCCCGTTATGTAAATAATACTAAGCAAAAATCCTATTGAAAGTAATGGATAGGAATATATAAATCCATTACAACTTACTAAAAATTGCACTTCAAAATGCAAAGCCCGCACTAAATCTGATTGTAATAAAGAAGTTATTGCCAGATTCTGGACCCTAATACAAGTCAAAGCATGTAAATGGCTGAAATGTAGCATTTAACAAAAGTATAAAATGAATAGAAATAAAAATTAATAAGAAAGTTAAAAATTATACCATAACTTTAGTGACACTAGAGAATTTATGAATTAAATAACAATAAGTAATTTTATCTAATATTAGAATATGGAGGTAACTATAACTATGAAATATATAAATTTATAGTAATAAACTATTATTAATCTAAGAATTTTTAATCCTTACTATTTTGAATAGCTTCATTCATATGACTATTAATAAAATCAATTGGGTATTTCTGATTTAAGCAACATTTAATAAAATGTTTATGGTTATTTACTATTTTGATTTTTTGACACAAGAAATTCATTGCGTTGTATATAATTAATAACAATATTTCTGAATGTTGCAACATGTACAATACTCCTCCCAATCAGGAACTTTTATATATATATATATATATATATATATATATATATTTATATATATATATATATATATATATATATATAATATTGAAATTAAATTCTTCTCATTTACCATAAATATTAGAAATTATTACATGATCTTTTAATTTTATATGTATGTCAAGAAAATTTGCTTCATTGTTGTTACTATTTGTCTGTATTAAATTAAGATATACTGAATAAAAATTAGTGTTGGGTATAAAATTGACTTGCTTGCCAAAAACGATTATGCCATCTATATAACGATAAATTTATTATTTAGAATTATTAATGTAACTACTTTCAAAATAATGTAATTATAAATTGGAAAGACATTTTTACACATGGCCACCTTGTGGCAAACATTTAATCTGCAGATACTAGTTATCCTTTTGATATATATAGCTCTCTTTAAGTACAAACCTAAGTAGTGAACTAAATCTATCACAATTAACATTATAAAATAAATTATCTTTATGTTAATTTACAAGTATATTAATCATATCAATGTATTAATATATCTATATATATAAGGATAATTAATTTAGATTTAAAATTAAATTCCCTATATAACATTTACATTTTATTTTCCAGTACATCTGAAGTCCTAAATTGAACACGCAATTATTTCTCCGAACAGAGGGTCTAACACTTCTAATCCCAAATAATTTTTTAGAGCCCCATATGTCATCATTAACTTTCAAAAATAACCCATAACTAAAACGAGGTACTTAACATATCTGGACATAAGTTGTAAAGCGACTTATACTTTCACTTTGGCGTCCTTTTTCTCTCAGTGACAGACTTACATATTGTCCGCTGAATAAAATTTTTTTTAAACGTTTAGAGTTGTCTTGAAGCATTTCATTTCATATATATATATATATATATATATATATAGTTAAAATTTTCAACCGTTAATAAAATAATTTTATTCATCTATTCAAGTTCAAAATCCGTTTTTTTTTAACTTGTAGTGGATAACTCTCCACGTTAATAGTTTTTTTCAAATATTAATTCATTAATTACATTAAAAATGAATAAATGGTAACTAACAAAAGTAATCGTCCAAGACCATGCATAGAAAGAAAAATCACTAGTTATAATCACTGTAGCACAACAGATAGTGCATTGGACTTCTAATTCGAAGGTCGTGGGTTTGAATCCCACCTGAGATGGCCTAATTTCTGAGAATGTGATTTCTTTGTTCCTATACTATTTTATTAGAATGTTTGTGACGGGCTCACGCGTCATTTCTTTAAAATGTCCTTTGAGTTCTTTGAGGCCATAATTAATAGCAACTCATTTCCCACCAAATCCAAGAAGTGAAGTGTGAAAAAAGGTGCAAATTAAGAACCTTTTAAATATTAGAAGTTAGAGTAGGCGCGATGGCAATTTGTCGCAGTTTATGGCAAGTAGAGAAATGTTAATATAGTTCGTGGTTCAAGTTTGGATAAGGTTACGTGGTGGTGATTAGAAGTTATGAGTGATAAAGTTATAGATGACCAAGGTGCATACCAGTACACGCAAGTAAATACAAGATAGCATTTATATTAGTGATTGATTCTTCTGACTACAACAAGGTAAGATTGACTATTTAATATTAAAGTCAGTGACTGTATTGGAATCGAGTTTAGGCGATTCAGTTATGGATAGTGGTCCGAGTTAGGTTAAGTTGTTATCTATCTATATTGTGATTTGTGTATCTTACCATCGTAGATTCTCCAACATTGATTATTATAATTTAATTTGTTAAAAGTTTAAGCTGAATATCTCAATAAAGATATATTAAAATAATTTTTGATTCTAGTTCTTTCGTTAATTCTACGCCTCAACTCACGCTGATACTCCGAGAGATATCCTCCCAAGGGGCGGAATATAACATGTTGTTGTTGTCGTCGT